>OZ014471.1:14097370-14276215 GCA_963965965.1 Trididemnum nubilum | reverse complement strand
TAAAATTGAGTCAATTTGGGTTAACATATTATTAAACAATCATTGCTTTATAAAAACCGATGTATTAAGGGTAGCAAAGTTGGCAAAAAGAAGAAAATTGGCAACTCTTCGATAGTTTATTTACTGTATAATACCTTACAATCGTTCGGTATTAATTATTACACGGTACAGTAATGTTTTTCTCTTATTAAATTTGTTTTCTCCTATTCGATTTTATGAGTAATAGCTACCTTCGACTTCTGTCGATGCGTTGCGTTGAAAATCTAGTAGCTAAATTGGAAATGGTATGAGTGTACTAACTGTAGTATTGTACAAAATAAGATAGCTCAATCGCACTGTATGTTACAATAATAAATTGTAAAGATAAATAACTTATGCTTCTAAATGCTAGCCGTGAAGATGGCCTAAGTTACTGGTCAAAACACGAAAACCTATAGTTTTAGGTTGACAATCATTGAATGAAATTTTAATGATTCTAATGTGTAATATGTTTTTGTTTTCGTGCAAGAGTTACAGGAAATGAACGTGTAATTTTGTTTTTAATGTTGTGATCAGCTATACATATTAGTTAAAAGTCTGGGACCATTTTCAACATAAATTTTAAGCTAAAATAATAACTCTGCAATGAAGGTTTGTCGCTGAGATCAAGGTTTGTGCTGTTAAATACTTGGTTTATTGTTGCAAAGTCTAATTTTGCAAATCACTATATTATATTACTGCATTTGTACTGTAGCCTTTATTTAGTATAAAGCAGTATTTGTTGCACAATAATTGTTTGATTCGTGATATTCGTACTCTTATCTGTATTACTAGTTGAAATATGATTAACTTATACATTTCAACTGCACAAATTATTACGTGTTTTACTGTGCAAAGATCAAAAACAGAATGTTTCTTTATTTGAATTTTTCGATATTACAAGAATATGGTGTATCATTATTCATTATATGCTCCCATATTTTTTTGTCATGTATTGTGTTCACAATATTTTTAATTACAGTACATTACTTATATTTAAGTGTTGACTAATGCAGTTTTTCACCGCAGCCACCTACCACTAGCAAGCAAAAAGCTTCGCCAGACGGACTACTCGCTATGACGTCATCGCCTTTTTCAAAACAACGCGAGAGGCCTTGTTGTTTCGGTGGCCACGCATGTATTCGTTTCTCACGTTACCAAACAGCATGTCAACAAAAAGAAAGCGATTAAGTCGAAAAGCAGACCTAGCATTTATGTCAGCCTGAACTAGAAAAACTTGATATTTTTGCCGAACTTGAACTCGAAAAAATTAAATTGATTTCTCATGTTTGATTGGGTAAAAACATGAATATTTTATGAAAATAGTAAGAAATTTCAATATTTGTATAAAACTTGCGGAATTGCGGACTAAAATTAAAAATAGTCCGCAACCGCAAGTCCGCAATTTAAACTGCCAAAGTCCGCAAGTCCGCATGTCCGCAACTTTTTTCGTTAGTCCGCAATTGCGGATTTGCGGACTTGCGGACTTGCCCAGCTCTGGCTTTTGCACTGCTAATATTTATGCCACATTTCAAAAGCATTAATTTTTATTAAAGAAGGCCTAAAATTAAGCTATTTTTGCAAAATAAAAATAAAAAAATTTTTGAGCGCAGGGGGCTCAGTCTCCAGACCCCTCATTAGCCTTCCCACTGCAGATTGCTGGCAACGCGCCTGAATCTAATCATGTTTTTGCACTGCTAGTTTCAAGGCCGCCAGAGTTCTGCCTGATGCTACGTTTGAAAAGCACTAATTTTTATCAAAATAAGCCTAAAAATAAATTATTTTTGAAAAAAAAAATTTTTTTCGAGTGCTTGGGACTCTGCCCTCAGATCCCCAAACACATCCCTTACCCGTGGAAGATTTCTGGTTACGCGCCTGATACTAGAAGTGTGCTGCTCATTCTTCCTAGTTTTGGAATCTTAAAATGAGAAGTTATTGAGCTAGCCAAATAACAACCGCTATCTACACCATTAAAGTAGTACCGCTATCTTTCAAATATAACCTTTTGCCGCCTACTATATATTATGAAGGGTGACACCACGAAAATCCTTCCGGGTATCACCATTCTTAGCGACGCCACTGCTTCTAATGCCGTATTTGTTTGCCACTGAGCAATTTGCTTTCATAATAACTAAATTTCTGGTTTGTTATTAGTTAATAGCTAGAAAAGAGTTTTTAGTTAAAAGCTAGAATACATTTTTGTGTATTTTTTGTTCAGATTCTGTGGAAACCTTGTATATTGCCCGCGGCCAATTATTGAGCTTGATTTTGGCCCGGCAGCATCAAAAGGTTGCCGACCCCTGTTATAGACTATTGCAATTGGCGTGCTTTATCTAGCAGTTTAACTACCGTCACACTTAACCTACTTCCTGTACATGTACAGCAACAGTACCAGAGTTGTAAGTCGGGCCAGGCTTTTTGGGTCGCGTTCCGGCCTATAGTTGACAAAAGTTTCGGGCTTTATTCGGGCCTGAGAAGTACTTTTTGTCTTAGGTGCACAAAAATATAATTAAATTAACTTGGCAACACTGCTAAATTTTTCAGACCTAACTTAACTTTCGTTTTTTTTCGGGTATGATTGGGGCTTCAAATTAGTTTTCGGGCTCGGGTCGGTTTCGAGCTTATATTTGCGGGTTCTGGCCGGGGTCGGGCTTGAACTAGTCGTCCCGCTTACAACTCTGAACAGTACATTGTGTAAAAGCTACACTCTACATGGTGCACAGTTAATAAAAAATGCCTCACCTTCGTTCAGAGAATCACGTGGAGCGCAAGGTTCTCCTTTTGGGCCAATTGGCCCCGGCAATCCAGTCGCTCCCATTTTGCCCGGATATCCTCGTAAGTGCTCCCTAATTGAAGAGCTTGGAAGTTCCATTTCTTGCTGGCCACTTTCATCATTACATTGAAGATTACAAGTTCCCAGGGTTAATGAGGATAAACTTCGATGAGCGAACGAGGAAAAAATAACAATTAGTATTATTCTTTTCACCATTTCAACTACTAAGTAGTTCTAATTAAAAAATCAATAGACCTAAACCGATTAGTATCGTATTTTTACGTGACAAAGTGGCACTTGAATCAATAGATTTTTTTGCTGCCACACGTATTCTTCGTAATACTTTCTCAATAACATTGTATTTTGCGCTACCAAAGCTTCAAAGTTTGATTTCAAAACCTATAGGTTTGTGCTAAATGTGCAAAATAGTTGCTCAATTTTAACTATAATGCAAACTGCGAACTGAAAGCTTTCGAGAGGTGAAAAGCCTGGCAGGACCGGGGCAAAAAACAGTACAAACCTTCAGTAGCTTTTTCGGACCTACCAACGTTTAAATAGTTAGTTTGTAAGGTCGCATTAATAGCAAATTTCTTTTAATTCCAATGAAGTTATAGCCGGAGAAAGACCAAGTCATTTTTTTTTTGCTCATGTTAAAAGCCAGGCTACGAAATGCCATTTGCGAGTGTGGTGAAGAACAAAATCTTGACCTCGCCATCATACTGTTCTGCGCCCAATGCTTGGCACATTACGACGGTAAGAAGAGACAAAAAACTAGATGATATCGCAAAACTGCCCATTTGATGATGAAGAAACTTTCTCAATCGACAACAAACAATTTCTGCCAGCGCAGTTAATGTCATCTACTATATATGGGAATAGGCGTGATCAAAATTTTGGCATAAAATCAATCTGAAAGCGGTTTGTTTGTTACAAACACAAAATTTGAATTATGAGAATTCTATTCCAAACACGAACATGACATTTTGAGTCAGTCACAATTTGTCAAAAAACAAGTAATTTTTAAGTTATGTAAAATAAATCACAGTCAGCTGCAAAATGGAAAACCAGTTAAGTTTGATACAGCGTTGGTGAAAATGCTTGGCTCAAGTAAACTTGCCAATTCACAGGGTATGCTGCTACATTGTCTTCTCCGCCACCCCTATTCCGTAGCTGTGGCAGTCATATCTATAATCAACATAAAGACTGCTTGAAGATGAAGGAGTCTGTAAGTTGGACGTCCTCACGACTAACAATACGTCTCCTCAACCTTGACAGACCTCAATTAAATAGAGTAGTGCAAGTTTTAACTCGGCATTGCCATCTACAGCCGCAAAAGAAAATTACAGGTGTTACTGATTCTTCTTCGTGTCCAAAATATAGTCTAGAGGATGAAACATCAAATCATCATGTACGCAGTTGCAAGCTTTACCAAGATATTCGTGTAAAATATTACGGAATCACCAAAGCCACTGTTCACGATGTGGAAACGAAATGTAACATCAACAAACTGGCCAAGTACCTAAGGGAAGCTGGAAGGCTTTCTGAGTTCAACCAGTAACCAAACAAAACTACAGCAACGCAGCAGCTATAGTTGCAATGAGCCCAAAAGAGGCCTACGAGTACGCATAGTGTAGGTGGACTTTATGTAACGATAGCAGATCCGCTTGCACCGCTGCCCATTAATAATAATAGTAATACAAAATTTTAATGGTTCAAAAAATAGTGCTGGTCTCGAGCCAAGGACGGAGCAATTTTTGAGGACTTTTAAGGCTTCGAGGCCAAGGACTTCAAAATGTGTCTTCGAGGACTCCACCTCTGGTATCGAGCATTGTTGATTAGGAATTATCAAACAAAAAAACTATAACTGCAATAAAAAATGGTGGTGCCACGACATGGAATTTCCTCAAGACGGGTTTTCCAAAGTCAAAGATCTTGAACCATTTCCAGCAACATTGTTTCCAGCAATTGCAATTTCAAAAAATGCCACTGATTTTCAGCATTAAACGCTCGCTTCTATTCAGTAGCGTAGCGAGAGGGCGGGGGGCGGGAAAGGTGGGCTATAGCCCCCCCCCCCCCCCCATTGGTCTGTCAAACAAAACGCAGAATAAGAAAAATACTACAGTTTTAGCTCTACTGAGACTGTATTTTTTGGCGCTGAAATGGACTAAAAAGTGATTTATAGTAACTTTTGAAACAAATATTCAAGGGGGGGGGGGGCTACTTTGTCAAAAATTAAAGTCACAAATCAATAAAAACTTTAAAAAATGCCCAAAAATAAACAATGAAATTTGATCGCTAAAAAACGCCAAACATAGATTTTATCAACAAATATATTATAAAACTCAGGAATAAGGGGGGCTATTCAGTGTTAGTTAATTACCCATCACTTCTCTCAAATATGCTTTCATTAGCCCCCCCTCCCAATTTTTTTTTTCTAAAATATAGACGAAATAGACTACTCCGTGTGAGTTTTATTGAATAATAAGATTTCATGATTTGCCAGGATGTACACAAGAGAACTACAGTGTTATCATTAGCCACCTCCCACATAGCCTATTAATGCAATCAGTTGAATCATGTTGCCAGAGGTGGAGTCGTGGAAACAAGGCTCGAGGCCAAGGCCAAGGACACAAAAAAAATCCGAGGCCAAGGACAGGAATGCTCGAGGTCAAGGCCAAGGACACAAATGCAAGTGTTTTCCTAAAAAAAGGTCTTAAAAAATTTTTTCCGTCGATCTCAAAAAAAAACGGTCTAAAAAAACATTTTTCACCCGATCTACAAAATTTTAACCAATCAAAAAATAGTGCTGTCCTCGAGCCGAGGACAGGGCAATTTTTGAGGACTTGAGGCTTCGAGGCCAAGGACTTGAAAATGTGTCCTCGAGGACTACCTCTGCATGTTGCACTGCCAATTTTTATGCCACGTTTTAAAAGCATTATTTTTTGCAAAATTTTCAAGCGCAAATTTTCAAATGCAAAATTTTCAAGCGCTGGGAGTTCCGCCCCCAGACTCCGGCCACTAGAGGCTTCGCCCCCAGACCCCCAATAAAGCTCCCCCCATTGCGAATTTCTGGCTTCGCGCCTGCTTCTATACAACATTGAAAAGCTTGAATCGAGGAAAAATGAGGCTTCTACGTTAGCAGCTGCCACCAACGCTGTATGTTCAAAAACATTATTGATATACCGGTATTTAAAAAGTAATTGACGTAATCTGACTTTTATTCGGAGTGATGTGTTCTTGAGTTATGAAGTTTTAAAATGGACCTCTAGCCTAAAAGGCTACATATCATAAAATACCCTACAAAATTCTACGGCTTTTGCAAGAAAAAAGAACTTGTCCCTAAGTTTTAAAGTTTTAATTAAATGCGTAAAAAACTGCATGAACCCCAAGTCGATTCTTATTGGCTTACCCTCCGATTACGTCAGACTGCGGCGTGCCTTTTGCTCATACCGTGGTACTCAGGTCTGATGATTGCAGGCAGATTGAATATTTCGGGAAAGAATGCAATACGGACGCTGCTGGTTAGCGTGTTTACTTTTATCTAGCAGTTTTATGCTCCGGCAATGTAATAGACATGTTTTTAACAGGTACGTTTCAGCAGTACAGTTGCCTAGCCTAGTTATATCCAACTACCATACATTGTATAGATTATGAATATGATATATGGCAGTAATGGTACAACAGGTGGTTACAGTACCTTTTAGAAGAATTCCTAAACAGCAACTTGAAAACAAAGAAAGTGTCGAAGACCCAAATCAGTAGGACTTCTGGTCAAAGGCCCCGGGAAATAAACGTGGACCCTGGGACAGCGGGAACATTCGGCCCCTCCGGACAGGGGCGCCGAGAGCCAAACGTGGGGCCGGGGCCAGCTCAATATTACGCATCTCCGGTTTTGTGAAATCCAAAACAGACGGGGAAATGCCACAGTTTTGTCCGCAATTTCATGTGATCTCAAAAAAAAAGTCGGTCTTCCACATAATGATTTCTCAGCGTCATTTCGATAGGCCATGGGCCCTCTGAAGCCCATGGGCCCTCTGCTGCCCCCCCCAAAACCTATGGGCCCCCTTATCGGCCCCCTAAAATTCATGGACCCCGGGTCAGTGTCCCCCCTGCCCTCCAACCCTCTCGTAGGCCCTGCCCCCGGACTTTGAAGTGTTCACCAAAAACAACAAAAAAGTAGGTCAATATTTTCTGCAAATTTTGAAGTCTTTTCCAAAAAAAAAAGTCTTCTGGGAAAAATGGCATTATTTTCTCTAGATTTTCAAGTGTTCTCCAAAAAAATAAATAAATTGATCTCTAAAACACGAAAAAAAGGTCTTCACTATACAGCGAGCTGATTTTTCTGTATGATCTTGATGGGCTCCCTGAAGTCCATGGACCCCGGGGTCATTATCCCACCCTGCCCCCCATTTCGGCAGCCCTGCTACTAGTTTGGGTATGTTATACTGTTTGATTCGGTACCAGTAGGTTCCAGAGCTGGGAACCCACTATTTGAAACAAGTAGCGGCAGCGGCGCTACTTTTTTAGTTAAGTAGCGACAAGCGGCATCGCCGCTGCTTTTTTGCCGCTGTTGGGCAAAAAAAGCAGCGGCGCTGCCTCTTGTCGCTACTTAACTAAAAAAGTAGCGCCGCTGCCGCTACTTGCATACAAAACATCGGCCGCTGCCGCTACTTTAGAAAAATATCTAGCAAAAAGAGCGATGGCATTCAAATACGGTACCCAATAGTGAAATTTCAACTTTATTTGCGAAAGTTACAATAATTATTCAAGCTTTTAAAGTATTGGTTCAGGTTACAATCGGCATTAGCAAGCAGGCTTAAACGGTAAATAAGTATGCAAACCACAATTTAATTGGTTGTTGGCCTGCTCCTTTCAAAAAAAGAAGCATCTCAAAACGGTGGCTGGTCAAACCAGCCGTTTAGAAACTACTTTAAGAAGTTACCCTTGGAAGTTACAATAGGAAGTTAAATTCCTTGTCACATTTGCTACACAAATAAAAGGCAATAAGAAATAGTTTAAATCACTTAAATAAGATAAGGTTTTAACTCGATGGTATACAATATTCATCTTCTGCACACTTCTGTCCCGGCTCTTATACAGTAGCTCTGAAGTAGTCAATGTTTTCATCACACGCTCGACCCTTAACCACTGTAATTATTCCTTGTATAGAGAGATATGATAGGAAAATTTATCAATCGACCGAGTTACAAACATTTCCAGGAATTTTGTAGAAACGGTAGGTAATTAACATCCCTGCGGTGATTTCATCCAACTTTGATAAAATAGAAGATCGAGTGGTTAAGAACTGGTGTTTATGAACTCGGAGGAGATGCGTACACAGTAATGACATATTCTATAGCTCGGGCAACATGCTACTCGCTGCTATATAGATACATGTTAAGTAAATGATTCACAATGCGATTTACGTTACACGTATTTTTTTGACGAGTATAACTCCATAACTAAATTATTTTTCAAACTTGTTTATTACCTGGTTCGATTTATTAGTTCAATTTTCAGCACACTAAAAATTTTATTCTCAGTATTACTGTTCACTGTTGGAGAAAAATTTATTTTACTATGCATTGATGTATTTACTGTCCTTCTTGCAGGGCGTGAAGTATATAATTCTGTGACCAGATAGCCAACAAATCCTTTGTCCTACTCAATGCCAGCATTTTGGGGGAATATCGCGGAAAACCGTCTTTGTGATCTCCAAGTCATGCCGCGCGCCAGGATAGCGTGACTGGGAGGGCATAAACAAATTTTGGGGGGCACAAAAAGTTTAATACTTCGAATCCGAGAGTGTGGACCAAAAAAAAGGTCTTCATCTCTATATATGCGCGGATTTTCACGAATTCCGGGGTGAAACCACAAAAAAAAAGAATCTTTATTACAAAATCTGCAAAAAACAGTTCTTGCTCACGAATTCTGGGGTAATCACCAGTATCTTGGGAGTCTCAGGCCTCGATCTACACTTTAGTGGCACCAAGCTCGCAGACTCGGCGACCGGCAAGCTGCGCTTGCTACATGGTCTTTCGCGACTCCTTTATGAACTAAATGCAGCAGTTCGTTTGTAATACGTTAGTAAATTCTGACTTGAGTTCTTGTTCAAAAAATAAACTCTCTCTCTCTCTCAAGCCTGTTACTTTCTTTGGGGCACAATCCTCGCTTGGGGGGTGCAGTTTTTGTTTGGGGGGCACAAGCAGTGATTTGGGGGGGCACGACCCCGCAATGCTCCCCGTGGCGTCGGGGCTGCTGCAAGTTTACAGCAATTTATCGAACTGTAACTACAGCATTTTCGTTTAAGATATACTGCTCGAAATCGATTTTATTGAAGAAATGAGAACTATTTAAATTAACAAAGAGGTACCTTAAACCTTTTTCCACAATTTCCTTCGCTTGCGAAAATACGATTTAATTCGTTTGACTCCGTAACATTGACAACCCTGCATTCGCAATTTTGTGACATTATCGAAGGCATAATTTTGCAAAAACTCTTGCAAACTAAGAAATGCGATTTTTAACTAGTAGCAGTGAGTAGCCTATACCAAATCTGAAAACTTGGCTATTGTCACTGGAACCTGTAATCTTAGGCTACCACTGCTGATCTACAGTACAGTACACCTTTTGTGATTTTACAAAATTGCGAAATCAGGGTTGCCAATAGTACTAATCATAAGTGGGCTCAAGTCCGTTAATCATTAATCCGTTAATAACGAAGCTAACTTTTTCATTAACTAGTTAATTCGTTAAAAAGATTCTTCATGTTAACGGACCAAATTAACTTCCGTTAAGTTCTATTAACTTCCGTTAAGGTTTTTATCGTTAACTCCTAGCACCATTCATTCATTGTACAGGTACAAACCAGTTTGCACTGGTAACACTTGAGTATTAGCACTAGTTTTATCGAAGAAACCGAAGATAGGAGCTCTTTTTTGTGGCAAATGATAAGCTGCAGCCTGATAGGTTTTATTATCGCCGTTTGATATTTCCAAGGATTTTCCGATCGCAGCTTTGTTACAGCATTTGAACTTATTTTTATCTTAAAATTAGATTAGACTGTAAAATGTAACTTCCAAAACACAAAAAGACCACTATAGCAATAAATATTTTCTTACAATCAAACTCAACAGCGTCAATACGTGTTCTGGAAGCGAGTGAATGAAAAGAAATGTAAATTACATGCAAAATATTAACGAGTTTACGGACTGTATTAACTTCCGTTAATTAAAGCTGAAAATAACGGATTAACTTTAACGGAGGTGTGAAGTTTGTTAACGGACTAGTGGTTTACGAAACTAGCGTTTTTCATTAGCTTGCCCACTTGTGGTACTAGTTCAACGGATTAAAACGTATTTTTGCGAATAAGAGGGATTCGGAATTGTGGAAAAGGTTTGGGGCACCTCTTTATTACCACAAGTAGTTCTTCTTTCTTCAATAAAACCGATTTCAAACAGTATCTCTTGACAAAAACGAAGAACACCTGCATCAAAATCAACTGTCTAGTGTGTATGTGCATTCTGTACGAGTAAGTAATCTATTTCGTACACAGTTTATACAGAAAAATAATTGGGGGGGGCTAATGAAAAGAGATTTGAAAGAAATGATTGGTAATTAACTAATACTGAATAGCCCCCCCCCCCCCTATTCCTCAGTTTATAGTATATTTATTGATGACACCTACAGTAGCGTAGCCAGGGAGGGCAGGGGGGCTATAGCCCCCCCATTGGCATGTCGACCAAAATGCAGAATGAGAAAACCACTACGTTTTTAGTACTTTTGAAACTGTTTTATGCACTGGAGTGTACTAAATAGTGATTTAAAACATTTTTTGAAACATATATTCAGGGGGGTTAATTTGTCAAAAATAAGACTACAAATGAATGAAAACTTTGAAAAATGGTCAAAAATAAGCAATCAAATTTAATCGCAAGCGAAAAAATGCTAAACATAGGTGTCATCAACTAATATACTATAAACTAAGGAATAAAGGGGGGGGGGGGGGGGCTATTCAGTTATTGAACTATTCGATTTTATAATTTACCAGGATCTAAACAAGAGTACTAACATTTTACCATTAGTCACCTCCGAAATAGCCGATTTTTGCCACCAGTTTAATAATGTTTGCACTGCCAATTTCTTAGCCACGTTTTAAAAGCATTATCTTTTAATCAAAATAGCCCTAAAATGAAGTTATTTTTGCAAAAAAATGCAAAATTTTCGAGCGCTTGGGGCTCCGCCCCCAGACCCCCAAAACAGTCCCTCATTGCGAATTTCTGGCTACGCGCCCGGACACCTATGTTTAGCATTTTTACACTTGCGATCAAATTTGATTGCTTATTTTTTACCATTCTTCAAAGTTTTCATTTATTTGTTGGTTTTATTTTTGACAAATTAGCCCCCCTCCCTGAACATGTGTTTCAAAAAATGTTTTAAATCACTATTTAGTACACTCTAGTGCATAAAACAGTCTCAAAAGTGCTAAAAACGTAGTGTTGTTTTTATTCTGCGTTTTGGTCGACATGCCAATAGGGGGGCTATAGCCCCCCCCGCGCCCTTTCCCCCCCCTGGCTGCGCTACTGAAGGTAGCATTGTCTGTTCTACTAAACTAAAATAATGTAGTAGCTAGAGCAGAGTGAAAAAAAATTGTAAAGACTCCAAACATTAACGCGTAAAAATTTAAATCGAAAAAAAGCCTTCAAAGAAGTTTATTAGCAGTAGCGGCAGCGGCAGAAAATTTGCTTAAAAAACAGCGCTGAAGCGCTGCCGCTTTTTTGACTGAAAAAACAGCGGCGCTGCCGCTTGTCGCTGGTGACGAAAAAAAGCAGCGTCGCTGCCGCTACCGCTACTAAAAAAGTAGCGGCGCTAATAGCACCGCTGGTGAACAGCGCCGCTGTTCCCATCACTGGTAGGTTCTAGCAGTTACGGTATGTTATATTGTGTATACTGTCAGTATTCTCAACTGTGTATACTACAGCAGTACACTATAAAAGTACAAAAATAGACTTACTTAACCTACTTATCATAGTCAGGATAAAAAAATATAAGACTATTCGCGCTACAACACTGTTTGGTCCAGGGGTTTGGTCTAATACTCATCTGGTTTTACTGTAATAATATTTTTTTATTCTACCAGTACGTATTGAGCTGTAAATGCATGAAATATTGTGACTAAAACGGTTGTAGTACAGAACAGAATTTATTTGTTTAGTCAACATCACAGAAAAAATACACTAAATAAAATAAAGTTTACCATGAAAGAGTACAAAAAAAAATACAGTAAATTGGGGTTCACGCAGTTTTTTACACATTTAATCAAAACTTTAAAACTTAGGGAGTTCTTTTTTCTTGCAAAAGCCGTAGAATTTCGTAGGGTATTTTATGATGTATAGCCTCGCGGTGGAGTCCTCGAGGTGGAGTCCTCGAGGACGTCCTTGGCCTTGAGAACACATTTTGAAGTCCTTGGCCTCGAAAGTCAAGT
The DNA here is from genome assembly GCA_963965965.1 of Trididemnum nubilum. Classification (NCBI taxonomy): domain Eukaryota; kingdom Metazoa; phylum Chordata; class Ascidiacea; order Aplousobranchia; family Didemnidae; genus Trididemnum; species Trididemnum nubilum. The sequence goes on along the minus strand of OZ014471.1, from coordinate 14,263,940 downwards.
CCTTGGCCTTGGCCTCGAGGTCTCAAGTCCTCGAAAATTGGCCTGTCCTCGGCTCGAGGACAGCACTATTTTTTGAATTGTTAAAATTTTGTGGAGCGCTTGAAACATTTTTGGAAAACGTTTTTTCGTGGAGATCGCTTGAAAAATTTTTGTGAAGACCTTTTTTTTTTTGAAATCGCCTGTTTTTGGAGAGCACTTGCGCTTGTGTCCTTGGTCCTTGGCCTTGGCCTCGAGCATTCCTGTCCATGGCCTCGAGCATTCCTGTCCTTGGCCTCGAGAGTGTCTGTCCTCGGAAAGGCTGTCCTTGGCCTTGGCCTCAGCCTCGGATTTTTTTGTGTCCTTGGCCTCGAGCCTTATGTTCTCGACTCCACCTCTGACTGCGACAGCACGATAGTACTTAATGCTTATTTTGCCAAAATTTTACGCAGCTGAGGTGGTATTAAATGCTTGGTAAAAACAGCTAGGGTAAGTTTCGTACCAGTGTCGAAGGCAAGATTTTGTGATACAGGGAAATTTTTTTTTCTAGATTTATGTAAAGACTAATAAAATAAAGTTTTCATCCCAGAGTGCGTAAAGGCCGTAAAAATCTCTTCAGATTTAAGGGGAAGACCAAAAAAATAATATCTTCACCGCAAAGCAAACAACAAATAAGGCCGCCGATCGGATAGTAGCCTATAATTGAGGTGTTTAGTTTTAAAAGTACTTGAGTCATATTTTTATGAAAATTTAGTTACAAATAATTTTATGTTGTTTACTGCCACAAGAAAGACCTGTGATAAAAAAATTTACCAAATTAAGTCCATAAGTCCATAGACTTTCATATAGCTGGGCCAACATAATGGCTTATTTTAACTCTAAAAGTACCTAAGTCCGCTAGTATTGTGGTTAGTATTTTAAAAAGCTTGACTTGAAAACTTTTAGAACTTAGCTCATCAATTGCTGTTTCGTCGGATTTGAGGTGAAAACCAAAAAAAAACCTTCAGCCAGAAGCCGTGCCACAATTTCCGCCTTATTTAGGTTCCACTAGTCGGGACAGCATGCGTTGTGCATGGCACAATGCTTCCCCGTGTTTACGGTAATGTTTCGTCCACTTACACACACGCATTCAGCATCGGCTGAGTGTAATACGGCACTATAATGAAAATTTAATCTGATTCTGCGCTGTACAAACAATACAAAATAGAGTTGTCAGAACATCTTCTGCGTTTTAATGCAGATTGCATTACTGTTCGTATTTATAGTCGATAACATGTATTGAGATTGTAAATTGTCGTTGCATGTCTTCCGCTATACGATTGCAAAATTTCCAGTTTATGATAGCCGGTTGCTTACTCACATTCTTCATTTCAAACAGGTTAAAAGTTGACAAGTTCCGGTATACCGGTAATTACAAAAAACGCCACTATCTTTCAATACAACTGTAAGAAATTGATTGAGAAGGGCACCTTGATTAGTTGACTGCGTGGCTGGAAGAAAAGTCGTCGTTTTTACGAAGACCCTAAACGCATGATTCGGTTACAACTCACACAGAGTTGTAAACTGGCCGACTAGTTCAGGCCCAATCCCGGCTCGAACCCGAAAACTAAATTGAAGCCCAAATCATGTCCAAAAAAAAACGAAAGTTAAGTTGGTTCTGAAGTATTTAGCAATGTTGCTTAGTAATTTTGAGTATATATTTTTGCACCTAAGACAAAAAGCACATCTCAGGCCCGAATTAAGCCCCAAATTTTTGTCAAATTTAGGCCCGAACCCGGTCCGAACCCGACCAGAAAAGCCCGGTCCGACCTGCAACTCTGTTGCAGTTTTGGATGAGACGGCTTACGATGATTATCTCTGCTTGGTGGCTTCGAAAAAGTAGTAAATTTCGTGGATAAGAATTCAAAGAAATCAATAGGAACATTGGATTACTGGAAACTTATAAGCAGGAGCGGATTCGAAGTAGCTACGGCAATGAAAAGTGCGTGGATCGTCCAATAGTTAGCGTCTGACGCTTTCCGGTGACAAAAGGGTAAACTGCACTACAACAGAAGTTTCCAAATGGGGGTACAAGTAACCCCAGGGGTACGTTTTGAGCTTTCACGGGTACATTGCAACCAGCACTCAAAATGTAGGGCAAGACGCGTTGTCACCAAATTTCGTTTTGGTATTCAGTTGACAAAATCTGTTCGAAAATGCAGCTAAGACCTTTTTTTTTTTTTCTTTGGTCTTCAATCAAATTCTACGACAAAATGCGTTCCAAATTGCGGCGAAGACGTTTTCATTTTTTTTTTTAATCGAATTCTGCGACCAAATCCGTTCGATGTTGCGGCGATGACCAGTTTGGGGGTACACGAGCAAATCAATGAATGGCCAAAGGATACCTGCAAACAGTAAGTTTGGGAAATCCTGCACTACAAAAGCAACAACAATTAAAATTAGTTGTAGGTTGTCTCCTTCAAAAGCACGACTACTTTGTCAAAACAAATCTTCGTTGTTATAATCGTCTCATAAAAATAACAAAATGAAATCCCGATATGCTCTCACAGGAATCCAGTCCAATCAAAACAGGTTAAAATTTTAGCGAATCCCTTGGCGATGAAAATTCCTGTGATAATAAAAAATGCTTTCTAACGAGCAATTGTTGCGAGCTTCAACAACTAAATCCCGAAATAGCTAAAGAGCCAGCTTCCGAATAAACCCAGCTTTCATTATTTTGGACAATCAAATTAATTTTAACCCGAGCTGGTCATCCTCAGTTATCTTGTTCAAAGTTCAAACAATATCTTCTAGATAATAAGCCAGCTGAGTTATACTTCTTTAATTTTATTGTTTTTAATAAATAAAATGAAATCTTACTTTATACTAGTTCGCTGTAGTACACCGAAGCGTGTAACTAATTTGCGGGGCCCATTTCCGAGTCATTGCTCCTGTGGACAACACCGCTCCAATCGAAAAAATGTTGCAGCGGTGATGGGCCATTGGCAATATTGTGTTCGATTTGACCGGCACGAGATTTGAACCTCAAAGCTCCCACTCCAGATACGAACACGTTACCGCTCGACCAACTGGCTAGTTAATTCAACAAATTAGCGCAAGTTTTAATGAATTAACGCGAGTTATAAAAACAAGTCAGTGCAGCCGAGTGCAGAAAACATTTCCGAGAAAGCACAAGGGACTCGGATTCATTACATTGCAGAGTCACTACATAGCATAACTTTTTTTTGTATGAGCAAATTTATAAGATCACAAGGCTCATTTTTGCGTAGAATTCAAGAACAAATTAAGTACAATAAAGGTTCCGCAAGAACAAAATAATTAAAAACACGGACCAAACTGAACTTGTTTTGTTCAAATTTGCACTAGTTTAGTTCAGCTCAAACTTCTTCTGCAATCATAACCTGCGGTAGTTTACTTTTGATTTTAAAGTTTAGAGTTTAATTGTCAGTATTCTTCACCTTTTAATTGTTTAGATATATCTCTGATGATATGATGATAATACCTACTGTAACCTACATGTGAAGCAGACGTCATTTGCGGGTGAAACAGACCATTGACTTTTATTGTACGATTTTAATTTTTTAATGTTGTAGTATAGCCTACTGTGGTAATCTGCAGTGATTACAACTATCGCGTGAAACGTATTACGAGATTGAACTTGAGACAAGTACTAATTCGATTTGGATGTGAATCTTATGACGCAACGAAGTTTTGAAGAGTAATTGCACTGAACTTATTAGTTTCATACTTTGACAACCTCAGGCTCTAGGGTACATTTCAAGAGTATTAAAGTCGGAAAATTTTTTGTTCGGTTTTCTTACCAAAAATTTAGACATAGCTTATTACAAACTTCATTAAATTTGAGCTTTCCACGACCTTCCGTTTTCGAGATATGACAGATTAAATTTCCTTTCAGAAACTTTACCAGGAAATATCAATGAGAAAAAATAATTAATTAGTTACAGCAATTCTATAAAAGCTTCTGCAGTTGCTAAAATTTGAAACAAATTTTGAAAAAGTTATCAAGCTCGTAATAAATGTTTTGCGGTAGAGTTTCACGTAAAATTGCCATTAAAAAGTTTCATTAAACGAGGACTAAAGACAAAATCAATGGAAGTATCTAAAGATAGGCAAATCGCGTAAGACTAAATTAGCGTTGACTCCATCCATTTTGACCCAGCCATTTCAGAGATATTCTACTTCAAACATGACGTCGGTGAGTGTAATGTTATAAATTTTAATAATTTCATTGGCAATTTTGTCGTTGATACAAGCATTAGCGTTTTAGCGACGCCTTCCAAGTTCTATCCCAAAACAACGATTAGGCTACTGCATTGGGTCGTTTCGCTGCGCACCAATTAGTTTGATCTTGTCAGCAGAATAGAACCGAGCTCGAAAAAAGAGTGGAGGGTACGTTAGCCTAGGTACCAAACGTCTGAGAACAAGCAAAAATAAGGCTAGTAGAGTTATTGGAGTAGGCTAGTAGGCCGTTGTTTTCAACTTAGATGGAAACGTTTATTCTAGGGTCACGAAATAGCATAGGCAATTACAATAGGCCTACTCAAGTATTAGTAGTCTTATTCAGTACTTAAATGGTAAAATTTTGCATGGGGGGACGCTATTGCAACCTTGACCAACTTTATAAAAAGTTTAGTGGAAATAGTGCGTTTTCGTCGCCGAAATCGAATGAAGACCAAAAAACAAGAGCAATGTCTTTACCGGAAATTGAAGTCATATTTCCTCCACATCAAGTGAAGAACAGTAAAAAAAAGGTCTTCTCCGGAAATTGGACTCATTTTTCCGCGAAATCAGGTGAAGACCAAAATGAAAAAGATCTTCACTGCAATTTGCGACCATTTTCGGCAGGAAATTTGTAAGATCTTTTAGTCCTGGCTGGCTATTTTTCCCATGCTCATCCAGTGCTCAACTCTCGATGGGAGGACGCCTAAATCTCGATGAGGGGACGCTAAATCTCTGCGGGGGGACGCGTCCCCTCTACAATTTAAGTACTGGTGTTACTATCAGGTACGAGATTGTACTTTGTAGCCTAGTAATAAAAACTTTATTGCTAGACTTGGCTAGGATTTAGACTAAAATGTATCTGCCAGCTTCATTTTTACTGAAATCGCTAGTCTACGAAAAGTCCACTCTTTTTACCAGCTCATATCTGTTGTTCTGTTAAGATGAAACTGATTAGTGCGCAGCGAATCAACCCAATGCAGTAGCCTAATCGTTGCTTTAAGATGGAACTGGAAAGGCATCGCTAAGACGCTAATGCTTATCAACGACAGGATTGCCAATAAAAATTATTAAAATTTACAACATTAGAGTCACCGACGCCGTGGTTGAAGTAGATTATCTCTAGAATGGCTGGGTCAAAAAGGATGGAGTCAACGCTATCTAGTCTTATGCGATTCGCCTAAGTTTGGATACTCCCATTGATTTTGCCTTTAGTCCTCGTTTAAGTTTCACATTGTATTGTCAAAGCAAAGTAAAGGGTCAGAATTGTAAATTGACTGATTTTCAACTAAACTTTAGCCAGCTATCCAAAACTTACTTTTCTGTTGCAATATTGACAAAATGGCAACACCGAAGAAAGAAAAAACAGTGTAAATTTTGAACTGCTATATTTTGACATCGGTAAGACCTAATCAGAGGTGGTCAGTAACGAAGTAGTTCTACTTAAGTAGTATTTTCGGTAACGAGCGACTTACTTAAGTATTTTTCATTTTTGATACTTCTACTTTTACTTCAAGTAAAATCCTCTCGAAGTAACGCTACTTGAGTTGTAATGACTTTTATGTAAAGTAGAAGTAAACACCTAGCCAATCCTTTTTGATGATGATTTGACCAATGACCACGATTTGAAGTTTTTTTGTTTGTCTCATTATATCTGGCAACTCTGCTTATCGAAAACATGTTCGTGCAGGACGCGAAACAGAAGTCTGGTACGCTGTGATTACAGTCTATGTACCGGTAATCAGCCGCAATTTTGAGGTTTGGCAAGGTTTTCTGGAATTTCTTTGTTTTAGGTGGGCGCAGTATTATTGTGTACTTTATTGTTTGTTAGGTTTTCCAAAGAAGTATTGCAGATAGATACCGGTAATTGAAAGCCTTCACTTAGGCCTATAGCTGCCAGTATATACCAGTAAGCGTTTGGGCTACTACTGTAGTACCAGCATTGATAAATTATAAGATTTAGACTAGCCTGTATTTAAACTATCTTAGCAGCCTACTGTCATTTGTGTGACTGTCATTTACCGCTTTAGAGGCATGCGAGCTATACAATTAGCCATCCGAGCAGAGTAATGCATTGTTTAGATCAGTGCTCTTCAACCTTTTTTTACCTGGTATACCTTTTGCGATTTTCGAAAACTTTGTATACTCCACAAAAAATTCTAGCCCGTGTAAGCGGTGTAGACTTATTTTGTAGATCCGATTTTTCATGCTTAGATTTGGGCGAAATTGGACCGAATCTAGCCCGAATGTAAGTGGAAACCATTTTCTTTTTTTTTTTTTGGAGATCGCAGTTTTGTTTTGTATACCCTCTGTATACCGAGTACCATAATTACCGTTTCGCATACCAATTGGTATATCGTATACCCGGGTGAAGATTTGTTCGAATTAGATGTTACGAATCTGTGGTGACCTGCTGATTGGCTTACTTCATATTGTACATAGCAGGTTTAATCCAATAAAAGTTTAAATGGATTGTTGAACTCGACCGTTAGGTAGTGTATATTATTCCACCTCACAACGTGTACAATAAGTACGTATCGCGTTTGTTTTACTGTACAGTACTACGAAACTTTTTGGATAGTTACGACGATTCATTTACAGGTCATCTAGGGTAGTGTGTTTTTGCGTTGCATTAAATACCAGGTGTTGACTCAGTCTCACTAAAAAAAAAAGCATATCGAACCCTGATTAGCATGGTACAGTAGACAAACTAGACATGCGCATTACTCCTGGTTCATACGAAAAAGATTAGCGGTTAACGACGTTGCGTTTGCTGCGGCCCGTCTGGGGTTCAATTCCCTAGCCGGTTAACGAACAGTGTTGCTAACGACTCGCCATCGCTGCGACATTTCTTCTCAAGCTGTGTTGTCCAGGCGTGGAGATGAGCCTAGAGTCCCTACTAAATCGCATTCGTAACACGCTTCGGTGTAATTTCAAGAGAATAATAAAACTTTGATTTTTTGATATGCTACCGTAAGTATGGCTTTGCTTGAACACTGATTGTAAGCGTCACAACAGCAAACCTTCGAAGAATAAACAAACACGCGAAATTCGAAATTACTTTCTACTTTCATTACTTAAGTAGAATTAATTTTGACTACTTTCCTACTTTTACTTAAGTGGAAATGCTTCGCCATACTTCTACTTTTACTTGAAAGGCATTTTTGAGTAAGTAACAATACTTCTACTTAAGTAGATTTTTCGACTACTTTGTCCACCTCTGGACCTGATGAATTCAATTTTGTAAGAATGTATTTTAGATTTTTTCCCACATTTTAGTAAACAATGAAATATTTGAATTCATTGCCTTTTAACTTTTCACCTAAATTAAAGAAAATCTTTTAAGTAGCCATCATATAATTCGTCCGTGCCACGTACCAGCATATTGCTGTTGCTATGATCGACACACACTGTCGCTAATTGACTAAGAACTTAAATTTTCAGAACTTAAAACTTGAACAAAAAACTGTACTTCATAAACTCATGATCACAAAACTAAGGAAAGACCAACTGTGTTCGATTAACTGAAAACCAGGTTTTTAAGTTGCATATCAAATTGTAAATCAAACTTTGCAGTAAACGTTCAAAAATAATACAAACTGAGATTGAGCTCGTAATCACCGCTAGTCCCGCGGCAAGCAAGACGTGCCGCGCGCATCACGTCCCACCAACCCGAGACCACGAGTACGAAACTAAACACAAGAATTGCAAGCAAAATGAAAATGAAGCTAAGGGTAGCCACACATCCCCCTCAACAAAACAAAATTTGGCCGAAAAATTTTGTTAGTGTTTATATTGTCCAATATAGAGGGAGAGACAGATGGAACAGTAATCGGTCGTTCGTATTGCGTTTATATAGAGTCCAAATCAATTCATTTAGTCTTGCGCCCATTAATAACTCATGCAGTTCAATTGAATAGAGGCTGCATGTTCTTTCGTATGACCAGAGGTTGAGTCGAGGACACAAGGCTCGAGGTCAAGACCAAGAACACAAAAAATCCGAGGACAAGGACAGCCCTTCCGAGGACAGACCCTTTCAAGGCCAAGGACAGGAATGCTCGAGGCCAAAGCCAACGATCAAAGACACAGGCACAAGTGTTCTCCAAAAAAATCGTCTTGAAAAAATTTCTTCAGACGATCTACAAAATTTTATCAATTCAAAAAATATTGCCGTCCTCGAGCGAGGACAGGGCAATTTTTTAGGACTTGAGGCTTCGAGGCCAAGGCTAAGGACTTGAACTTCGAGGCCAAGGCCAAGGAATTCAAAATGTGTCCTCATGGATGTCCTCTAAGACTCCACTTCTGCGTATGACGGACATCTTCAATTATGATCATTCATGTGTTGTTCATAAAGTCCATTTTTTGTTGCTCAACTGCTTAAAATTCGTACAAGACACCAAAAAATCGAAAATCACTCGCTACTGTTTTCAAAGTTCAAAATCTTGATTTGTCTGCAATGCCGTAATCAACAAGTGCGTCCATTTAAAAGGAGTGAACGTCAAATGAATTAATGTTTCACATTTGAATTGTCAGATGAAATCTGTAATGCTAATAGTATCGTATACTTTGTTTATTAATGGCGCTAGACTCAATTGGATTGATTCAAAAGTTTATCAATTGCTCATAAAATTCGAGACTTGCATTGATTGGTCGTTGAATAAAATGGAAAGAAAAAGCTTTAATTTTTGCCGTAACTGCTTAAAAAAAGAAAAATAACACAAGAACTGTAAGCAAAATGAAAATGAAGCACAGGATAGCCGCAACACCGGGTCACGACCCGATGACGGGTTCAAGAGGAAATTGTTTGCACCTGAGAAAATCTAGCTTTAATTAATACAGTTATGTCTTCCAATCTTATGCTTTCGTTGCATTTGAAAAGTTATCAAAAAAGTCTAATTGTGTTCAAACAAAACTATTATTCATAACATGAATATAGATTGTGGAATTGCTCGTGCGTGCTTTCCGCAGTGATTGCGAAATTTCCTGCTTGTGGTTTGATGCTTACTCCCTTTCTTAGTTTAGGCAGGCTAAAAGTTGCGCAGTTCCTGCATGGTTACAAAAGCGCCACTAATTTTTATTACAGCATCACCTACACAGTGTCTGCAAAAAAGGTTGAAAAACGCGAATGCAGCGTCAGCAGTTTAAGTAATTGCTTCGTAGTAGGCGTGGTGACTAAACTACCGTAAGACACATTTTTTTATACCAGCAACTTTATAAAAGCACAAGTCTCATTTTGCTCAAAATTTAAGAACACAATTAGAACAATGCAAGTCTCGGCATGAAAAAACTATTTAAGAACACGAGCCATTGCTGTGTATTTTGTAAACAATTAGCAGAATTTTCTAGGCCTTTTTTATATTTTGCCATTGTTGATTTATCCGAAGGCTATCGTTAAATAATCATGATCAACAGCAAAAAGCAACTTTTAATCAAGCAAAAATGATTTTTGTCGCTACATTTTTCAATAAAATTAAAACTTAAGAACAAATGAGGCTGAAAATTTCTGGAAAATTAAGAATAGCCAGCCTTAACCAAATATTCACTTGTTTTTTTGAAAATAAAGTGTATACGGACATTTTGAGATAGAACTTGAAATGAGTCCAAGCTTGACTTTAGTGCACATCTAACGAGCTAAAGAAGTTTCAAAAAGTAATTGAACTCAGACATAACACTTCCTTTAAAAAATATGCTTAAAAATTCTGCTTAAAAAGATGAAAACATGTAGTTGTCAAAGGTGTGAAGATAAAATGCTTCCCTGAATAACAAAAGTTTTAGATTCGCTTTGGGAAAAAGAGTGACCGAAAATAACTTAATTTGTAACTTCGTTGTTATGCAGTTATGCAATTATCAATTTTAAACCGTATAGGCTTTACTGTAGAAAGTGATAAACAAAATGCTGATTGCTTTTAATCTTCATTATCTCGTAAGTATAGGGTACTTCTTCTAAGACCAAAGCACAATCAAATTGTTTTTTTACTTGAAATATTCATGACGAATCCATGCTTAAATTGTATTTTCGAGATTTTACGGTATGATTTTGAGCTAAGTTAAATAATTGCTGAATCAAAATAACAAAACTTTGTTTAATAGGTCGAACTGTATTTTAAATTCAAAAGATGACACAATTACAATATTGTCCATAAAATTTGACAATGTGATTGAAATAGTACCGCTTAACAATTTACCTTTAATTTTCCAGGTCTGTTCTCAATTTAATCATTCTTGATTTGGATCTTTTTTTCCATTATCTTGATTGAGGAAAAATTCTGGCCTTCAAATCCTTTCTAAGTCACCCCGGGAGAAACGTAGATAAGAGGCTTGCGTAGGGTCAGCGCCAGCATGACACCTATGATACTCGCAGTATTAACCTTTATGTCCTTCAGAACAGTTGTGGTTTGGCCATAAGTCTTGATTCCGGTCCTTGGTGGCAAAACACAATAAATTCCGACCAGATATTGTATCACCAAAGTCGTCAATGTTTGCTGACCCTACACTTAAAGCCCTGAACTTGTTCAGTAACACGCCCCGAAGTTGATGCTTTTTTTTATTTATTGATTTTTGTTTATATTACAAATACAATATTTCTGCAATCAGTTTTACGTGACAAATAATTCAAATCAAATCAATTGAATCTTTATTAACTCGCTCTATTACGCCGAAGCGTGCAGCGAGTTTACGGGGCTCATCCCCGCGTTATTGCGCCCGAGCAACACAGCTCCTTTCGGAGAAGCGTTGCAGCGAGGGCAAGCCGTTGGCAACACTCCGCCCAATTTGATAGGCCCGAGACCTCCCGCTCGAGAGACAAAAACGTTATCACCAGTTAGATAATAATAATCAAAGTATATCGCTACTCAAGCGTAAATACTCATCATAGAGGTTTTCAGTTTCTAAAATTTTGTATTTCGTTTTGCAGTAATACCTTAGCATGTTTTACGCTGCTTTAAAACTTGCTTTTATTAAGCCTTGCCTGGTGACCGGAGCCTTAGAGAGAAATCTTATCAGGGGGTGTTAAGTCTGATATCGAGCTCTTTTGCCAAGATCAGGGCGGTAATGTGGGTAAAGACCAATATCTTTTTATTTGGGTAAAGACCAAAAAAAAAAAATTCTTCATCACAAATTGGCCAGCTTTTGTTAGAAATTGCGTAAAGACCAAAAAAATCCTTATTGCAAATTCGACTGGCTTTTGTATGGACGTGCACCGAACTACACCCTTGTGCGAATTAATCAGGGCAATCGAAAAAAACGTACAGTTTTCAAACATTTTGCTTTTATTCAAGAATTGATGAACGTAAACTTTATTTTTATGGCAATTAATAGTAAGAATGTCTACGTTTTTGCCTGTAACATTAAAGCTACCCGTTTTTTTATTGATAATACCTACTTCTTGCAGGTATTTTTTATTCCATTTTCGTGAAACCATGTGTGTATGACGGACAGAATGAGTATCATTTTTGTAGTGCAGTCCAGTTTTTTCCAGCGATTTTTCGCTACAGACCACAGCTTTTCTGTAAGATTGAGATCTAGCGAGTTGCCAAACCAATCCAGAACTTCCATTTTCATACTTTTGAAATATTGTGTAATAATTTTGGGCTTGTGGCCTGGGGCCGAGTCGTGTTCAAAAATGGCTTGAGGATGGAGATTAGCTGATTCTCTGGAGACTCTCCTTTCTATTATTGACAAATAGGTTTTGATGTTCATCATTCCCTCCAATGGCACAAGTGTTCTAAAGGCTTATTGAGGGTATGAAGAATATTCGCCAATAATAAAAAAGAGAGTCTCCAGAGAATCAGCTAACCTCCATCATCAAGCAATTTTTCAACACGACTCGGCCCCATGCCATAAGGCCAAAATTATTACGCAATATCTCAAAAATATAAAAATGGAAGTACTGGAATGGCCTGGCAACTCGCCAGACCTCAATCCTATAGAAAACTTGTGGTCTATCGTAAAAAAACGCTTCAGAAAATGGGACTGCACTACAAAAATGAAGCTGATTCAGTCCGTCATACACATATGGTTTCACAAGGATGAAATAAAAATATCTGCAAGAAGTTGGTGTTTTCAATGAAAAAACGGATAGCTTTAATCCTACAGGAAAAAGGTGGACACATCAACTACTAATTGCCATGAAAATAATGTTTACCTTATCAATTCTTGAATAAAAGCAAAATTTTTGAATTTTTTTTTTGTTTAATAAAATATTTTTTTCAACTACCCAGTATTTTTTTCAACTACCCAGATTAATTTGCATGTACTACTAATTGAGTGAGCGTGAACTTACAGGTCCTCCCAAACCCTAGACCCGGGCCCGAATACGATGTATTCCCCAGATCATTCTCGCAGGTCCTGCCAGGTGATTCCCAAACCTCAGGACTTCTGAAGACTGAGCCCAAAGAATGATCAAAAGTTTTTTTTCGTTTTGGTAGTATTTTTACATTGTACAAAAAGTGTTTCGTATGATTAAAAAAGCATAAAAAAATAGGGATGCCGATCATTTTATAACACATTCTACTTTTTATTAAACACAAATCTGGTTGTTGTTTTTTTGCAAGCTATAAGAAATAAATCACGATATTATAGTTGCATCGCAATTTTTGTAAGACGAATTAGAAATTGTCAACAAGACAATATTATTCATGATTGTAACGCGCTATACTTTATATAAATAGATAAGCTTGTTTGAGTACGTTTGGGAGTAACTTTGTGCTTGATTTCCTAAAACGGATATCATAGCAAATTTGAGACTATAGAATCCAAAGCAATCATTCTTTTGTATAATATGAGCAATTCAGCAGAATTAAATCGGACTGAATGATAGAATAAATCCTTTATTAGTATAAATTGTATAAATCATTCCAGCAAAACTTTTAAAAAAATAAGCAAAAAAACTTGAAGTTACCAACTTATAGCCTGAAAAGCTTAAAACGCATTATTAAATTTTTTTACAAAGTAAAAGCACAGAAAATACTGTAAATTAAACCGCAATAGCTGTTATTAGCCAAATGATATGTTATTTTGCTGTTGCAAACATTTTTTTTCAAAAGTTTCAAATCTTGATAAAATCGCGTTCGTCTCTGGAACGAGAGCTAAGGAAGAATTGCAAGCGGGCCAACTAGTTCCGGCCCGAACCCGAAAATATAAGCCCAAACCCGAAAACTAATTTGAAGCCCAAATCATGCCCCAAAAAACGAAAGTTAAGTTAGGTCTGAAAAATTTAGCAATATTGTCAGATTATTTTGATTATATTTTTGTGCACCTAAGACAAAAAGTACATCTTAGGCCCGAAATAAACCCGAAATTTTTGTCAACTTTAGGCGCGAACCCGACCCAAACCCCATCCAAAAAGCCCAGCCCGACTTGCAACTCTGGTCTAAGGTTTAAATATTGGACCGGTCAACTTGGACACAGTGTATCCAACGGCTTGCCACCGCTGCAACGTTTCTTCGAATGAAGTTGTGTTGCACGGGCGCAGTGACGCGGAGATGAGCCCCGTCTACTCGTAACACGCTTCGGCGTAATGCAGCGAGTATAATGAGAGATTTGATTTGAATTAAATGCAATATGACAATCGCCAAAATTGAAGTAAATGAGGTCAGCTTGCAGCTTATCGCTGTATTGGTTATAGCCAATGAAATTGCGTGTATATGAAAAAGTAGTGTATTTGATTTTGCATCAACTCTGTTGTACGTACGTTGTCTTCACGTTTATGGGTTATCATTGTACTTGCAGTATTTTACCCAAAATATAATTACATTATTTTATTACACAGTAGGGCATTAATTTAAAGCTTACCATATGTCATCTAACTATATTACATCATTATATCAGTTCAAATAATCAAAATTGTCCGAAATTTTTGTGATGCTTGAATATTTTCGTCGACCCGCAATAAGCGTATTGCGCACGTCATTATCTTAAGTACTACCGTTACCGCTTCTCGCGGCGAAGCAATTATAATCGTATTTTACGCCAAACCATAATTCCGCACAACCATTATAATCCCTTAAACGCTTATTAAACAATTGTTTAAGATCAGAAACTTGACCACCTTAAACAAAATGCATATTTTAGTAACTTTTGGGTATAAATTACAAAGTTGTTTTTGCTCTATTCAAAGGTGAATAAATGCTATACCATGCAGTGAAATTTTGAAATTTCTAGCTTGTGTAGTTTTCAAGTTATTATCGAAAGACCATGGTGGGCTTTACAAGCCCTGCCGTTGAAGAGTCAATGCCCTGAAAAAGGTTGAGTAGCACAGGGTTAAAGTTTTGTGTTTTCGTTAAAAATATTTCCATCAGTTTACAGTTTTGTGTTTTCGTTCATAAATATTTCGACCAGTTTAAAGTTTTGTGCACTCATTTAAAAATATTTCCATTAGTTTACCCTTTTGTGTTTTCGTTTAAAAATATTTCTACCAGAGGTTGAGTTGAGGACACAAGGCTTGAGGCCAAGGCCAAGGACACAAAAAAAATCCGATGCCGAGGACAGCCCTTCCGAGGACAGACCCTCTCGAGGCCAAGGACAGGAATACTCGAGGCCAAGGCCAAGGACCAAGGACATAGGCGCAAATGTTCTACATACAAAAAAAAGATTTTTTTTCAGGCTATCTCCCAAAAAAAAGAGGTCTTAAAAAAAACTTTTGCAGGTGCTAGAGTTACGTAGCAGGGGCTTTTATATTCAAGCCTATGCTGATGATCTAGCAATGTTGGTCTCTGGTGCTGATATGCTTTGGATCAGAAGTATGGCCCAGAAAGCAATAAATACATCTACAAACTGGTCTTCGGAACAAGAGCTACAGCTTAACAACAAGAAAACCGAAATTGTGCAGTTCACTCACAAACGGAATCCAGATTTGGGTTCCTTGTCAATGAATGGTTCAAAACTTAAACTTTCCGAGGATGCAAGGCTGTTAGGTGTTACTCTGGACAGCAAGCAACTTTGGAAACCACGTATTACCTGAATCACCTTCAAAGCAACAACAGCATTAATGCAATGTAGACAGATTGTGGGTAAAACGTGGGGAATAAAACCATCTATGATGAAATGGATATACACAGCTATGATACGTCCAATCATGTCGTATGCATATGTGTTCTGCTGGGCTAGCGGTCTCAACAAAAAGTATCTGGTGAGGAAACTCACAAAAATGCAGAGACTTGCTTGCCTGATGATTTTATCAGCTTTTCCTGGCACTCCTCCTTTTGCTCTGGAAATATTGCTCATCATAACTGCCATTGAGAAATTCTTATTGGCCTAGGCAGTGCAAGGGTCATACAGAATCACTGTTAGTGGGCTCTGGCATGTCAACCGAGTTGTTTCCTATGGGAAAACAAAAACCATGCTGATGTTTGCAATGAGGCTAGAAGATTCTTACCTCTGCTGCAAATGTTAGCTAACCGAATAAAGAAAACAAAGGAATTCGAGGGAAATTTCGAATGTCAAATTATGGATAAAAAGAATGCTATCAGATCTGAAAGCGCTCTAAATCAGAATACTGTCAACGTTTACACCGATGGCTCGAAACTAGATGGGAGAGCAGGTGCGGGTTTTTATGCAGAATACCCAAACAACTCTCCAAAACAAGCATTTTTCCACCTTGGAATTTACAGTGCTGTGTTCCAGGCAGAAGTCTTAGCTATTTCTGAAGCGGCAAAAAATCTGCTTTTGGAAAAAAAATACACAATCAAAGTATTGTTGTGCTGGTTGATAGTCAAGCAGCTATCAAAGCACTCATAAAATGCACTGTAACATCAATTACAGTGTTCAACTGCAAACAAACGTAAAACAGTTAAATAAACAAAACCACGACAGTATTGCCTGGACTCCTGGACATGCAGGGATACATGGTAACAAAGTGGCACACTACGTAGCCAAATCAGGATCTAAATCAAAAATACACGAGAGCAGATTCGCAGATTCGCTTGCACCGCTGACCATTAATAATAATAATAAAAAAATTTTCAAGCGATCTCCGATTGCGGAAAGCAAAAACGGTCATTGCAAATTTTCCGCAAGATTTCTGCCGTTTTCCAACAAGATTTCAACGGTACAAAAAATAGTGCTGTCCTCGAGCCGAGGACAGGGTACCAAAGCCAAGGACTTGACCTTTGAGGTCAAGGCCAAGGACTTTAAAGTGTGTCCTGGAGGACGTCCTCGAGGCCAAGTACGTCCTTAAGGACTCAACCTCTGATTCCTACCACTTTAAAGTTTCGTGCACTCATTTCAAAATATTTTTATCAGCTTGCAGATTTGCGTTTTTTTTCAATATTTCTACCAGTTTAAAGTTTCGTGCACTCATTCAGAAATATTTCCATCAGTTCAAAGTTTTGTGTTTTCGTTTAAAGTTTCGTGCACTCGTTTAAAAATATTTCTACCAGCTTCAAGTTTTGTGCTTTCGTTTAAAGTTTCGTGCACTCGTTTAAAAATATTTCTATCAGTTAAAGTTTAGTGCACTCGTTTAAAAATATTTCGATCAGTTTAAGGTTCCGTGCATTTGTTTCAAAATATTTTTAGTTGTTGCGATTGATGCTTGTGTTTTGCTCTTCTGGGCTTCCGTAGGATTTTGACCTAGCAGCACTCTGTTTTACAAAGTTTATATCAGAGGTGGAGCCCTTGAGGACACATTTTGAAGTCCTTGGCCTTGTCCTTGAAGTTCAAGCTCTTTGTCGCAGTCACTGCTTCAATCAATGACGGCATAAAATCAAGCAACAAAATACCAACAAACACTACTCAACTCCAGCAACTTCTGTTAATAAAGCAACCCAGCCAATCGCATTTAAGTTGTACAACCTAGCAGGTTAACCGCAATTGGAATGTGTTTCTCTTAACCCTAGTGCGCTGCGCTACACCTTGGTTTCAAAATCTTCAAGTCCTCTAAAATGTCCTGCTGTCGGCTCGAGTACAGCATCATTTTTTAATTGGTTGAAAAGGAAAATAACCTAAACTTCTAACTTTTCACTTTGATTCTTTTCCTTATTTGGAAGATATTGAATCATGTGGTTGCCAAGTCATAGTAGACTACATTTTAAATGGCATTGAGTCAAAGCTTTAATCGGAGAATGAGGGGCAAAAATTAGAGTAAAATCGTTATTTTTATTTCTGCTAATATTTCCGGTGCGGGTGGTACAAACAGCAAAGCCCTTTAATAATGGTTCCCAACCAGGGGCTGTAGGACAATAAGCGGGGGGCCACGGGACATTTAACGAAAAGAATCCCTTTTTTGGAGATGAAAATTTGGGAAAATTCCTTCGATCTGAGGTGAAAACTTTTTTTTTCGTCTTCAATGGAAATTCGGGGAAAAAGTTCCTACGGTTTGTAATAAGGATCATTGAAGCAGACAATTTATAGCCACGCAGGTGGCCACTGATGTTGAGAGTCTCTAATAGGATGCCACAGACCATTAAAGGTTGAGAACCACGGCCCTAAAATCCTTCCAGGGCCATAACAAGGGATTCGGGATCCCAACACAAGCGTTTTTGAGTAGCTAATGCTAACTCATGACCGTGCCTATCTGAGTGTGGACTCGGAGAAGTATATGAGCGTGATAATGAAATGTAATACAGTTACCAGGGATACCATATTAAACGGAGAATGTTAGTGTATCCGTGATATAACAAACAAAATTTATTTTGAGAAAGCCAACTTGTTTTCAATATACGCGAGCAAAAAAATGAGAAGATTTTTTTTTTGAGATAAGAAAGAACAACACTCTAATCACCGTTAAGTGGTTTGAAGACAAAGCCACATTTGCTGAACGAATTTTGTGTTGAAAATCGCTGCTAGGAATCCCAAATAAGAAACTATACTGCATCAGAAACAACGCTGCATAAAAATCAACAATGCTAGTCCAAAGTTAAGTATAAATATAATTGTTCGAATGCCTGGAAAGATGCGCGATGCAGTTAATCAATTTTCCGTACTACGTAATTAAGATAAGGAGAAGAATTAGCTCCCGCAAAAACTTGGATATTTCGAAAAAAATAATGATTTAGTATTTTTACATTTTTACAACTGTAAGCCTTTCAGAGGGGGAGGAGGCTCTGGGACAAATCGCAAATGTCTTCAATGCCTTCTTCCTTGATACAGCTTCGTTGGGATTCTCATGCTATTTTTAGCCATTAAATACCTTATATTAAATTCTATTAAGTGTTTTATAAGTCACTTAAATCGTTCGGCGGCTGAAACATGTGCGCTCAATCATTGATAGGCAATTAATAGGCTATAGAAAGACATCACGTGCACTAAAGCGTCAAAAATGACGTAAAATTAAGATTGGATATGTGCAAAAAAATAAGGAAATATCTAAAACGTTCCTATTTTTACCAAATTTCAGATTTCTTCGACTTACTGTTTTTGAAATATTTCGGTTCAAAGTTGAAATTCTCTCCAACAGTGTTGCCAGCTAAAATTTCATCTTTTCTAAAATAATGTATTTTAAGGTATATTTCCCAACTGGTTTGAAAGCTTTGAGGCTTCACCGCGCAATAGTTTTGCAAAAGAAATATTTTTACGAGTTCGGTAGAACATCCCAATTTCAAAAAAATTGTATTTTAATTGGCAATGCGGTTGGGGAGGTTTTTTAAATTTTGAAATGAATTATCTAAGAAACTATAGGTCGTAGAAAATTGAACTTTGGTGCAGATATCTTTTAGATATTGCTTAATTTTTGACACAAAATCCTAGCCAAATGCTTCACTCTCTTTAAAGACAGTGCCTATATGTGAATTTAATAAGCGCATTTTCAGTAAATAAAATCGTAACAAGATCGAGGATACAATTCAACAACATTTAGTAAAAACTAATTTAAGAGAAAATACTTTATTGAAATACAGAAAGTGAATTTCATTAGTATTTGATTTACAAACGTGTTTACGCTTACCGTTTTCCACGCTCAGTTATTTGAAGGTCAACGTTTTTTCTCCAAAACGGGGTGTATATGTGATGCAAAAAGGGGTGTAAACAAGTGAGATGTAAACAAATTAACAATCCTTTGAAATATACATTATTGTAATCTATACATGTTGACTCAATTTTTACCAAAACTTTGATATAAAGAAGTTTTCAAATCTGTTCGTCATTTCGGTGCTGGAGTTCGCCGTTTATTCATTCTTTTTCCGAATCTTTATCTCCATTTTCTTCAACGAATAATAATATCCTCGCCATTGGTTCCAAACAACTCCTGTAGCATATTGATCGGTGGTGCCACGTAGATAAAGACCATTGGGATTAGCACTATGGCAAGCACCATACCACCATCCACCTTTATATGATTCTGCGCAGCTGTTTGGATGTAAGTCTTGATCTCTGTCTTTGGCGGAAAAATGCATTAAATTGACATGAGACATCGCATCACCTAAAACAACAATGTTGAGTTGAGCTGATACGTCATTTCTATAAATAAGCTATTGATCAGAAAAAGTTTAAAAACTGATGAGAGGCACCAAACCTTCAAACTTAAGGTGACCTGCCTAATAAAGGAGATTGAGCAAAAAAAACAATATTTTTCGGTAATTGGTTCCCTTGCTAGGATTGTTTTGGTTTTGATCATGGGTTATCAGTCTTTTAGTTAGTGCCAGTTCTGCTAATGAGCTTTGGAATTAAGAGAAACTCGGGTTCAGGGCAATGCTTTGAAAAAACTGCCCCCGGTTTTGTTTGTTTGGTTAAAATTTGCCTAGTCCCATGGTCGGTTGATTAGGGTGCTGCTAGAAGTGTTTCAATGCATGCCGTTGAGGAGTTAGGTTTTTGCCACCCTTTTCACTTGATCATAAAAAGCGTTTGTTTTGTCAGCACAGTATCAGTCCAAACTAAGATTAATCACAACCGAATAAAAAAACAAAAAGTGTCATTAAAATCTTCCCCACTACTAAGTTTTATTGAAGATACCGCGTAAGTTTATTTAATTCTAAAGCAACTAAAATGTAACCGAAAAGTTTTCGCCAGTATTATACCTTCTCTTTAAATCGATTCTCACTTGAGGTGAATATGACTTTTGCATGCATCATACAATCAGAGAAAGCTCATTAAAAAGACCTATAGTTTCAGTTAGATCTAAACTTTTTTAAAACTAACGTGTTTCAATTCTGGTTAGAATTTCAAAGAACAAACATGCGTTTTAAGTTCTGCTTTGCTTTTGCAAAAAGCAAGCAATTTTTGAAAAATATTGTTTGATTCTTGTAACGCTATCAGTATCAGAAAAATTAAAAATAAATTAAATAACTGTCCTTAAAAACGTTTTACTTTCAAAGTTTTACCACGAACTCATAGGATCGTATGCACCAGCGCGGATTAACTTTGATCCTAGAATCATCTATTTTCTATCTTCTATGCCGATGAACTTAATAAATTAAAACAATCTGAATTAGAAAAGACCGAAAGAGTGGGATCGCAAGTGCAAGTGTCCGAAATGATGCTTCTACAAAGACTCAAAGGTATTACTCTATTCAATAAGGTGCGTAGCTCAGATTCGAAAAGCTTTAAACATCGAGCCGCTACTTCTCCAAATTGAAAGACCTCAGCTTAGATGGTTTAACCATGTAGGTAAAATACCTCTGGAAAGACTTCCAAAACAAGCTTTACTTGCCTATAAAGCTAATGGGAAAGACCTGTTTGTAGATCTAAAGCAAAATGGACTAATTATATTGAGGATTTTGGATGGAATCGCTTTGGACTTCACCCAAGCGAAATAATGGAGGTGATGGAAGACCCTGAAGTGTGGAGGCTTAATCTAAAGTTGCTGCCCAAAACCATGATGGAAAAGTGGGCAATAAAAAGAGAGAGATGCAGCTATTTTTTAATCACAGTACAATCACAGCAATTCGCTTGGCCATTTGTTTCAACTTTTTCCCTCAAATTTTGTTTATCTTCGGATCAAAGTTAGTCCACGTTCGCGCATACGACCGATAGAATATTGATTGTTATTGAATACCTGCATCTCCTTCGTATTCTCCAATGCTTAATGTATAATTGGTACCAGTTCCAACTCCAAATGTTCTGAAATTTAAAGCATTGAGAGTAACTGATTTGTGAATAAGCTACTTAAGCTACTGGTATTATCTCCATAGATATATAAGTTCGAATTTTATCAGAAATACGCGTAGTTCAAAAGGATCGGTTTTGAGCACCAACAAAAATTTTTGGTCTTAGTTGCACAATGGGCTGTGTTATGATGTCAGCCTGCACAATATCCTACATGAACCAACGATAATTTACCGGTTTCATGTGGAGGATTTCTAAATCGATAAAGTAACTTGTGTGTTCCCTATCCAGTTCCCTACCGGTACGCTGTGATTATGATTCGTGTTTTGCCGGAGTCCCACTGGCGATATTTTCCTTGCAACAAAATGCGATTTTGTAATTGTACATGGTTGAACCTAGTCCAAACATCCCTATTCCTCGAATCTTCGTAAGCACTCATAGATTGTTGCAATCGCCTCAAACTTTAGTCAAATATTATTGCAGTTTTTACGTGTTTTCGCCAGGTGCGCAACTGAGATTTTGCTAAAGGAGATGAGGGGCAAAACACCAAAAATTAATTTTATTTTTTTTCAAAACTGGTTAAATTGAGCAGCGAGCTGAGCAAACTGGTGCAACTTCAACGCATCACAGACGGTTTAGCTATATAGACGATAGAGTTCTGGAGGCAATATCCCCAACTCTGGACGATTTTTGAAATTTTTTTTTTGAAAAAATAGCCTACAACGTCATTTGGAACACTTTTTGCAAATTTTCATATAGCGATTTAAAAGAACTTAATATTACTAAGATTTGGAAGCCAGTTGAAAAATTCAATTGCCCAGCCACTTCATTCCTCCTCCACTTTACGTACAGGTCAAGTCATACGCGCAAAAACGCTTGAAATTTTGAGTTAAATTATCTCAGTAGCTTGGCTAAGGGGAGGGGTAGAGCTGTTTATCACCTCTTTATTACCTCAAGCAGTTCTCATTTCTTCAATAAAACCTACTTCGAGCAGCATCTCCTTAATGACAAAATACAACGTTTATTTCCTTTTATAGCCTAACAATTTGATCTAATTTTTTAACAGTTAAAGTAGCAAAAGCACAAAACCTAGACTAATAAAAACTTGTGTTTTTCGTTAACTTGCAATTTCGACACCCCTTTAACTATTGCGAATTAACAGCCGTTTGTGACATTGCTAGCTCTTGCCAGGCAATAATTGATTGAAAAATGACACCTGTGCAAACAAAATGCGGTTACAAATAAGGGAAACCTTTTTTTCTTGATTGCTTATAATCAAGGTTGTAGAAAAGTACGATTATTTGGTTGATTTTGAAATTTTCCAAACTATTTTTCAAGAAACAAACAATCCACAACTATGTTTTACTTTTACTACTTTCACAAAGGTACGATTTTATTATTCAGAAGGTAAAACCGAAAAGTTTACAAAAAACAAACAAGCAAATGTGCAGATTATCGCAGGTTGCTTGTCAAACCTTGTTGCAAGCAAATTATCGCCAATGGAAGAACACCAATACCTGTATCGCGCGTAACGCTTGGCGTTTTCAAAATCTTCCATGTCAAATCTCACTTCGTAGTCGCCACTTTTTGTCAATTCATGAATCGTTGTCAGACCTAAATTGAAATTACAGGTTTGTATTATTTTGGTTGGTCCTGGGCAGCACAGCTCCATTCAATAAAAATGTTGTAGCGGTGGCAAGCCGTTACCAACAGAGTGTTCGATTTGACCAGTCCGAGATTCGAACTTTAGATCTGTCGTTCCAGAGACAAGTTCGCTGCAGTTCGACTATCTATTTGGGAAAAAACAAAACTGTAAAATCAAATTTGGCCTGCAATAGTCGTGACAATTTGGCACGTACCACTGTAAGTTGCAATGAACGGGAAGAACCAACTAGTACTCCACACAGACCCACTAAACTCACCTAGCCAAAATTCTCCGGATAGTTTTCCAAATCCTCTTTCATATTCAGAAAACGTGCGGTGGAAGTCTTCAGAACCATCCATACGTTTCTGAATAAGCTAAATGATGCAAAAATCATTAAAAATGAATCATCCAAAACTTACGGATGTGAAATATCAGTCAACAGGGTATAGGACTGCAGCGGAAATTCCGTTTTTTCCGCAGATAGTACGTCTATATTACATTCAATCCTTACGAATCGGCAAAAATTAAGAAATTATCAGGAAAAGTGGAATAATATTTTTTGAGTCCTGTCGGAATAAAAATGTAAATCGTGAATCTTTAAGCCATTACATGTTTACTTTGATTCTAGTTCTGTTTTATAATTTGCTGCGTAAATGATCACTAATTAGTTTTTTTTCAAGGGTTTTAGAATGGATTTTTGTTACGCTAAAAGGCTTTTACCTACCACAAACAAACATGCTTTCACTTTTTTGACCATTACTCTATTTTGGCCGAAAAAATAGGTTTCAAAAGCGCTGAAGCCTTTTTGGGGTCTTCACTTGATTTGCTTCAAGTTTGACTTCGTGAGGAAAGGCTTCAAAAAAATTTGCCAGCCGAAAGCTGGCTTAAACTACTTGATATTGTAAAATCTCTGAGATTTTACTAGGCAGAATTTCAAATCTCGAAAAAAGCCCTGGATTAATATAGTTTGTCTTGTAATCAAAATGATAATTCACGACAAATGGGACACTCACCATCCACCCTCCTCCCGCGGTGGTCAAATCGCAATAAGCCAGCAATGCGGTTGAGTTTTCAAACGGGTAAATCTTGTAGACTCCGCTCGCATCCACTCCGTGGTTAGGGATCAAATCAGTACAAGTCCGAGGAAAGAATTCTGGACAAACAAACGATTCAGTTTTGACATAACTTAATTTTACTGTTCGAAAGAGATTCAAAAATGGACAAATGCCGACCACAAACCATTACTATTTAAATGATAAGCAAACATTATAAAAAAATCAAATTTTTATTAATTGCCAAAGTATGCCGAAACGTGTAAGAAGTTGGCGGGCCTATATCCATGTCATTGCGCCAGGCAATACAGCTTTGAACGCAAAATTGTTGCAGCGGAGGCGATCCGTTTGCAACACTGAGTCAAAATTTCATCAGCTCGGAATTTAAACCTCAGACCTCCCTTTCCAGAGACAAATGCGTTACCGCTCGACCGCCTGGCCGACACTGATACCGTTACTACCATATTGACGTAATGCGTAATGTAAAGGTAACTCAAATAATCACAAAACAAAGTTAATACCTTCATTCAGACAATCGCAAGGGGTACCAGGATCTCCCTTCGGGCCAATTGGTCCTCGAGGTCCAACTGGACCTGTCTTCCCCGGAAATCCTTGCAGTTGTTGCCGAATGGACGAGATGGATTCTGTTTCTCCGACATCTTGCCCATCACATTGGAGATTGCAGGTTCCCAACGTCAACGATGAGAAACTTTGTCTCACGAAAATAGACACCAAAACAAAAACAGCTGCAGTTGTTTTGGTGATCATCATCTTTTTGGAACATAAACAACAGTTTGGCTTACTGCAGATGATATAAACTAAAATTTAAATACGATTCAACTTGTACTACAATCTAAGTTAACTTTAAACTAAAACCAGCTACTCTAAAAGAAATCACATTCAAAACCTTTAGTTTAGGAGTCGGCTACCTTTTAAACTAGTGGGCCACATTCAATTCTGACAAGGTTCCAGCGGTCCGCCAGCATTCCAACGGACCAAATGAAAAAGGTCTTCGCCTGAAATTTAGGCCTTTTTTCGGCCGAATTGATCGCGAAGACCAGAAAGAAAAGGTTTTCGCCAGAAATTCAGGCCATGTTTTGGACGAATCGGTGGCCAAGACAACAAAAAAAGGTTTTCGCCAGGAGATGAGAATCATTTTGGTGGTTTATTGCTGCATATCTATCATTGAAACAAAAAAATAGGTCGCGTGCCGGATGACAATAAAAGGTCGCGGGCCGTAGGTTGCCAACCCCTGGTTTAGGTGATGTAAATACTATATAGACAAAGGTGGTTCTGCGTATAGCCGAGTATGGATGTCAATTATTTTTGAAGTGCTGAATAGTATATAGGCCTACACACTATACAGTGTATAAGCTTACACCTAATCTCTATCTTAAAACTTCGAATTTTTTGTTTTAGTACTGTACGCCACTCAGTGAGATATGACGGTAATGACTTTTGGCGTATGATATTGTGAGAGTATACGAGCAATATTTTGTACGTACGGTATATTGTTTTGAACAAAAACTCTGTACCAACGCCCGGTTTTACATGCCACACATTCTTTCTAGGTGTAATCTTTAAGTTGCTATAATTGTTAAGTTGGTGCAAAAATAAATAATAAATGATAGACTTTTAATTAAGGCTGAAATGTTCGTTTGCCTCAATTTTATGTATTTTATTTGAACCTTTCTAATAACATAATAAAAACTTGCATACTTTTAATTTGAAACTACTAGTACTCATTGCTGTCACTTGCATCAACACTATGCACACTGAGTGGTAAGTTATAAGTATTCTCAATATACTATTAAACTTAACGTACGCGAAAGCGAAAAACTAAATTCGTCAACAATGGGTTGGACTCTAAGTTTAGCTTATATGGAAAATTCTCTAGTTTGAAAAATGGCGGTTAAATGGATCCTATTGGTTGAAAAATTTGCACCAACTTCGTTCGTCACAGGCAACAGCAAAGTTCCGCTAAGTTTTTCCAGTTTCCGTTTTGGCAGTACTGGACGGTCGCTGACTGTATTGAAAAGGTTGGATTGAGAAAAAATGAGGCTGTAACGCAAGCATCTACAGTAAAATCTATACTGCACGGTATGCTGCAGAACAGCGCTGCCTTTGAAAAACTGATGGTTTCTCGGTCGCAATTGCACCAAGTGTTATAGTAGCTGATTTGTATTTTTTGCTGAACGTAAAGCATGGAAGCTACGAATAACAATTTTTATGTTTTTTTGTTTGACCTGAGTAGGAATCAAGCCAGAGTCTATTGTTTCAGTAGCAAACACTCCATCCACTCGACTACTGATCACTTAAACTAGGAGAGCCAAACGTTTTTGAGGACCGGGCAGCATTACACTTTTCTTAAGCTTTAGCAGGCCGCTCATTTACTCACAAATAGCGGGGAATACTGCAAATGTTTTCTTCTAACACTGCACTATAGTTAACCTTTTTTTGTTCTATCGAGTATCAAGACATTTTTTAAACCGGTACTAATCTGTAACAAAATTTAAGCACGTTTCGTAATAAAAATTATAATCCATTCAGTTAGACTTGAATGGCTTTTAATTACACAACAAACACAGTCTTGTTTATCGCATAACATCATATCCAGAATTTTGCGAAGGGATGGTCTTGAGCCAAAAGCTGACTTTTATGTCGAGCAGATTGTCACAACAGTAAAACATTAAAACTAAAATTCTGTAAAATTTAACAGTCTGTTCCTCCCAAAGAGTCGCAAATGGGATAATCAGTGGTATACTGTAATTTAGTCACACAAATTAATAAATTCCTCTAATTCTAAGTTGGGACGGCCATTTCAGAATAGTTTGGAATTCTCGAATAATTTCGAATCTTTTTTTCGAATCCAGAATTTCGAATCTTAAATTTCAGAATAACACTCCGTATCATTTCGGTATTAAATTAGCCCTCAACTCAGTAAAACCACAGTTTGTGTCAATTTAACAGTTTAATGTATTTCTAGCCAGGCTAACAAATAAAGAACCATAGTTCATGGCCTAAACCAAATCATTCAAATCATTATTGAATACCCTGCAATGCTTCAAACCTTTCCAATCAAACAGCTACTTGTACTCAAATTACTGTAGCATACCATTTATCAGTCGTTAATAGTGTGTACATGGAAACAGAAAGCTTTACAAAGTATCCAATAATGCCTTGTTGCAGTGGAGAAAATTCAAGGATCCCACATGTGAGCCAGTCAAACGGGACCTTAAAGAGGTAACAGTCAGTCCCGAACTTGATCGTTCAGATGATGCTGATGATGATGACATGTGCATTATGTGCAGCGTGCGTTGGCGTCGCACACACACGTAGATTTGCGTTTTGCAAGCTTAAAAAACGTTAGCAAAGATTTAGCATGCGCAGTTTTGTTCTATGATCAAACCGCATCCTAAAAATGGAACCGGTTCTTAGGATTCGGTATTCTAAAATGGCCATCCCTAATTCTAAGTTATGTTGATGTTACAGAATGACCCGTAACTAGATGTTGAATGTGTCCTGGAAGGAACGTCCAGGTCTTCACCGATCCGACTCTACTAAACCATTTCCTCAACAACAAAAAACTGACTCAAAATTTATTGGGTTAAGTTAAAATAAAACCGGCGCGGCAAAAATTAAGTAAAAGTTTTCCGGAAAAATAAAAAATACACCAAAAAAACCGCGAAGTCTTTTCTTGCAAAAATACGTGCAACCGCCAGACAACTAAAAATCAGAATGAGAAAAACATGTGGTTCGGTGCTAAAGTAATTAGCAACCGCGCAAAAAGCGTGAAAAAATATTTATCGAAAGCTGTGCAAAACGACGCAAAGTAAAGTGTGAACTAGCTGCAGGCAGGGCCTGCGAGAGGAGGGTTCAGAGAGTGCTTCGTACCCGGGCCCGGGCCTAGGGGGCCCGGAAGAGTTCAGGTTTCCGCATTAAGTTTTGGTATCGCACCATAACACTGTAATCAAACTTGCTTACAGCAAAAATATCAGTCAGCCTATTCAGTACAGGTAATTGGTCGCTATTTTTGCTGCACAGCCGTTAGGGCTTCCAATAGAGGCCGATTTGATTAAAAAAAGAGAAAAATGTATCAAAAGCCATACACTTGCACCGAAATTAAAGGCGGTGAATCATCCAGCCAATTCCGGTGGTTTACAATAGCTAAAATTGAACTATAATTTTTGATATTTTTTGTTTTGATTTTGGGGCTGCGTTTGCAAAGATATTCAACAAATACAAAAAGATGTCCCCCCGAAAAAAGTTTTTGGAAACTCTGAGTTTTGATCTTCCCGCCAAAACCACAATAGGACTAAGAGTTTAGAGAACTGTGGTAGGTCTAATAGTTTAGAGATAGTTTATTTCTAAATAGTTTAGGCCTGATTAGATCGAACTATCTCTAAACTATTAGGCCTAATACTTAAGATAGTTAGGCCTAATAGTTTAATAAGATTACAGTAAGCCTAATAGTTTAGAGAACTGTGGTTTTGGCGGGAAGAACAAAACTCAGAGTTTCCAAAAACTTTTTTTCGGAGGACATCTTTTTGTATTTGTTGAATATCTTTGCAAACGCAGCCCCATAATCAAAACAAAAAATATCAAAAATTATAGTTCAATTTTAGCTATTGTAAACCACCGGAATTGGCTGGATGATTCACCGACTTTAACGTTTTGTTACATTTCTCTGACTTGAGAGCCCTAATTCTACGGTATAACAGTGTACGAAGGCCCAAATTTCCAGAGATCCAAAAGCATTTCAACCTCAGAGAGCGGAGTCAAAGTTGACAAATTATACTACTATCATTAAGTAACTCACTCTATCTGTATGGATTGCAGATGACTTCTTAAAACTTTTATCAGTAAAATATTTGGATTTGCAGTATTTAAGTCATTATATAGTATAATATTGTGTCAATGTCATCATTCCCCACTTCACATACTTTCTTTCATGTACATCAAGTTTTCTGTTTGTCAATTTAAGCAAGTTTGGTGCTGGGATGTTGATCAAATGCTGTATTTTACCCTCAAGAAGCATGAAAAGTGCTAAAGCTTTCGGGGCTCCGCCCTGGACTCCGCTGGGGGAGCTCACAGCGCTCTCCCAGACCCCCTGGCTGGATTTAAACCAATTTTATGTCTAGTTGGGTTTTCATAGGTTCTAACTGTGAGTGGATATCGTTATCCCCTCACTTTTAAATGAATATCTATACCCATCCGACGAAAAATGATTTAACAGCAATGGCCTCAATAAGACTTGGGGGGCCCAAGAAGATTTGGTGGCTCGGTATCGACCTTCGTACCCCCTGGAAATTTTTCTCTCTGAGGCCCTGGCGGCAGGCAAACACTTTTTTTGATTGCTGCAAAAACAAGAAATATAAATGTGCGTCCGAGGCCCAACTGAGACCGATAATGAAAATAAACGAGCTTGGTGCGATAAGAGTTGAAATATGTAAAGTGTATTCTAGGGTGTTGCAGTTGCCCCGACCTCTTCGGATTTTTTTTCTACCGTCTTCAAAATAGGAAGTTGCCAAAGAAAATCAAGAATACAAAGTTTCAGAAAAAAAATTTGAGGTTTAAGGGTCGCACAGAGACCTTTTTTCATCCAGGATTTAGGTATTAGTATGATTTTGTGCCGCTAGATGGTGCTATGAAAAATCATTGTGACTAATGAGTCATTGCAAAATTGAACATTTTACTTTGGTCCTATTCATTCAAAAAAAACTTCACTACAACTTCTAAAACTGTTTATATTTACGTTTTTGGTTTGTTTCTTTCAAAATTAATAGTGGCCAAAATTGATCACGTTTCTGTGCTGCCAAACTACAACAGAAACTCTATTTGAGTTAGACCTTCAGTATCTATTTTGGCTGGCTGTGTAAAACAAAGGGAAACATAGCCTACAATGTTACTTTCTTAAAGAATGACGGTGCAGACAATGCTTTTGGCCTTCTTTGTTACTGAAATATATTAAACTGCTGCCCTCACTTAACTATAGTTACAGTAGCAGCTTATTAAAACCATACTTGTTATGTTTTGCTGTGTAAAGTACGGAGTTTAGTGCTATCTACTTAGTACAAGCTTTATAAAACATAAACATTAGTAAATCTGCTAGCAATATGCTATTACTAGATTTGTAAATTCTCGCAGAAGGCTGCCAGGAACTATTTCTAGACCTCATAACAATACTACCAAAAGCACATGTTTTCCCAACTCGAAGCTGGAATTCCTACAATTTGGCAATTAAAAATAGTTGAGGAAGAAGCTGGTAAATGAAATGAAAAATTTGTACTAATGCAATTTCAACAAAACAAACTGTAGAAAAGCAAACAAAACCAATAAAAACTTCAACAAAAATTCTCTCTCTCTCTCTTCATTGCCCTCTTTTCCGTGAAGGTTGCGAGGGCAGCAGCTCGAGATTAAGCTACCATACTTCAGAGTCTTCATCACCCCCATCATTTCGCTTGGCAGAAGTCCCTAGCAATTCCACCCAAGATCCTCAATGTAACATTGATTCATCTACAGTAGTTCTAGGTTGTCCAACTGTTTTATTTTTTCCATTTGCATTGGCAAGTAAAGCTTGTTTGGAAGTTTTTCCTGAGGCATTCTGCTTACATGACCAAACCATCTAAGCTGAGATCTTTAAATTTGGAGAAGTAGCGGCTCTAGAAATTTTCGAATCTCAAAAGATGACTGTGCTCCTTCTCAATAATGTAACTCCTTTGACTTTTTGGAGAAACCTCTTTGTGGACACTTGCACTTGCTATCGCACCGCTTCAGTCATTACCAAATTTTGATGATTGTACAGAGATACAGTAGGTGAGAAAGAACAAAGATTGTTTCGAAAATTGAGAGCTTTGCTTATTTTCGACAATTCTCGTCTCACTACAACTGAATAATGCAAAGTTTTCTTTCTTGCAATTGCGTTGCCAATTTGGATATCCAGTTCTTCGTCTTGCCTTCCGTCACTCGTGAATGCAACCCCAAGATACTTGACCTTGCATACTTGTTTCTGTTTCACTTCATTCAGTTGCAGAAAGCAATGATTAGTGCTTCTTGAAACATAAAGTACATCAGTTTTGACTGTGCTAATTTTTAATCCTGTAGTGTCACAAGCAGCTGCAGACCTATTTAACATGCGCTGGAGGCAAGATTTTGTAAAAGCAGAATCAAATCATCAGCACATAGCAGGCAAATGATTTTTTAATTACCTAACGTAGCAAACTCATCAACTTGGTTGCATTTGTCAATTCAATTCATGTAAACAATGAATAAGAGAAGAAACAAAACCCACCTATGCCGAAGTTCAACCCCTACATGGAAAGCTTTGATTGTTTGCCATTTACCCAATCACGAAACTCCAGTTTGATTGTTTATCATATAATGCCTTATTAGCATTTATCAATTTACCATCAACGCCATTCTCCTGCAGAACCCTCCAAAGTAAAAAAAGTAATCATATTATATTTTTTCGAGATCAACAAAGCATGCAAAAAATCTTTGCTATAGTTCCAAGATTTCTAAAACATTGAAAAACAATTGAACACAGCAATGAAATCTTGGTCATCAAACCAACGCCTTGACATGATTGAAAAATGAAGAAAAAAAAAATTTTTTGCATAGTATGCTGTCTGATTAAAAAACCAATATCGAGAATATGGGAAAAACTTTGGCTGTCAAAGAGAAGAAACGGACATTATGACAGCTTGTCAATAAAATGCTTTTTGTAAACTCAGCTGTCTAGAATAAAAGAAAAGACTGACATTGGGCACATAGCAATAATTTGCGGTTTTTAGTTTGAAATCAGAGCCAGATATGAAATTAATTACTAAATTCAAAAAATATGCAATAATTTGATATTAATTATGCTTGTGTCTGTAGGTTTATAATGCAACTTTTGATAACTTTGATTTAAGAAGCTCATTTGTTGGCTGTTTACTTAACAACTACTCCAAAAACACTAGAAATGATTAAAAGTGATCACAGGTTCGACTTATAGTCTAAAAACATTCAAAATGAAAAAAAACAATTTTTGTTTGAAATTGCCAAAACTTTGATGTCACTGTGCGACCCCCAAACATTGACAAATTTTTACGAAACTTAACCTAACAATTTGTTTTTGCGAAGCGCTTAACTTGAACCAAGGTTGAAGTTGCCACCATAAAATTTTCAAATTCATGGGGCGGCTGCAACACCCTAGTGTATACAAAATATCCGAAATGATGAATAAATTGTTGCGAGCCTTAAATGCATCACGAACAAAGTTTAAGGGCAAATCCCAAGACGCTAGGTGATTTTTGTGATTTCATCGAAAAAAATAGCCTTTTTAACTTAATTGAAAGAAATTTTGCACATTTTTACATCCACTTCAAAAAATATTAAATTATTAGGCCACTTTGTCCCCCACAGAGGCGTCGCTAAGAATGGTGGCACCCGGGGCGGGATTTCGTGGTTGCACCCTTTATCGGCCAAACTGTATAGGTAAAGACCAAAAAAAAAAAAGGTCTTTGCCTACCAATCTGTGGGTTTGCGGTTTCAAAAGAAACAAAAAACCCAAATGGTGACACCTCCGAGGCGCCCCCCCTAGCGACGCCACTGGTCTCCCACTTATGAGTTCAGTCCAAATCACATTAAAATCCAACATATTTGGTGAAACAAAAATTACTTGGCCAAAACAGGTAGGCTTCAGCACCTGTTCCCCAATTGTTGCCCTACTGAGCACATCTTGTGCGAAGTACAAAACATATACTGATGTGACTCTTCATTTTTGAATGCAAACTATGCGGTGATAAAAATATACATTTTACTTCCACAAATATTGAAATGAAAATAGCTATTCCGTAGTTTATGTAGTTGCCAACGAAAAGCAAAACAATTTTCTGCTTTTTCTTTACGTTTAGTCGCGTCATTAACCAAACATCATTCACGTAAATTGATTAAAATTGATGTTCCAAAAACTACTGCCAGCAAATTTGACCGGAATAAATTTTTGGATAAAACATTGCACGCATCGAGAAAAATCTAAATTTCGAGACCAGTTGTGAGCGCAAAAAGCTGTTGCTCGAGCCACACTTTGGGCAGTCCTGGGATAAACTATAGTTTTGTTTAGGCTGCGTAATAGCTTTACTTTACCGCACACTACTGTACAGTGTACACTACTTTACACTACTAAGGTGCGGTTGAACCGAAATCATGCGATCAGAGTCGTAGTAAAAACGACGCCTGTATCCACGCTGCCGACAAAGCCTGTGGACAAAGCTCTTCAGACAAGCTCTTCTGATGACCGTGATTATTCGCGTAAAACAGTTTTGTAAGGAATAAATGGTATAATTGTCAGCCATATAAGCCGGTATATTTGAATGCTTGATCTGGACTTTATAGGAAACATCCAGCACTCTTGTGGTTATGAGAGTAACACAAAATTATTATTTATTGCGATTTGAGGAAGTTCCAAAAATTTCAATGATAAAAACGATTAATAAAAAGTAGAGTGATTGGGATATAGAATATGTTATTTAAAGCAATAAACTGATATAAAATGGAGTGAAGCATCCTTTGAGGATATGTGCAAAAAATAAAGAAACATCTGTGACTAATCTTTATCAAATTTCAAGTTTTTGGAGTTATTGTTTTTGGTTTATTTCAGTTAAATTTTGAGACCTCTCCCACAGTGTTGCCCGTTAAAATTTCAACTTTTCTGAAATAATGTGGTGTAAGGTGCGTTTCGCAACTGGTTTGAAAGCTGCAAGGCTTAACATTCAATTAGGTTACAACAAAAATATTTTCACGAATTCGGTAGGATATCCCAATTTCGCGAAAATTGAGTTTCAACAGGCAAAACTGTAGGGGAAATCTCTTAAATTTGAAATGAAATATCTCAAAAACGATAGGTCGAAGAAAACTGAAATTTGGTGAAGACATATTTTAGATGTTACGTAATTTTTTGCTCACAATCGGAAGTGGATGCTTTAGCCCTCTTTAAAAAGGCTTCGTATGTGAATTTAACAAGCATATATTCAACAACAAAAAGTTCTTATTGGATCGAGGATATTTAGTCTCAATGACATTTAGTCTCAAAAAAAATTATTTAGATTAAGTTCTTTGTTGAAATGAAGAAAATGAATTCCATCAGTATTTGATTCACAAACGTGTTTATGCGTATCGTTTTCCGCGTTCAGTTTTTGGCAGTCGACGTTTTTTCTACCAAAAAGAGGTGAAAAACATGGGGTAAAAAGAGGTGTAAACAAATGAGGGGTAAAAAAACTAAGGATGTTTTAAAATATAAACTAATGTAATGTACACACGCTATTTCAAACTTCACCAAAAATTTAATTTAAAGAAGTTCCCAAATTTGGTTGTCTTTTTGGTAGTAGAGTTCGCTGTTTAATCATTGTTTTTTCGAATCTTTATCTCCATTTTCTTCAATGAATAATAATATCCTCGCCATTGCCTCCAAACAACCCCTGTAGCAAACTGGTCAGTAGTGCCTCCTAGATAAAGACCATTGGGATTAGCATGATGGCAGTCAGTGTACCACCATCCTCCTTCATATGTTTCTGCGCAGTTTTTAACATCATATTCGTCTTGATCTCGGTCGTGAGTAGAAAAACGAATCGAATTTCTGTGAACATCCATCGCGTCACCTAAAACAAAAAATTTGAATTTCGCCGATACATCATCATTCATATGAAAATAAGCTTTACGTTCGTTGGCACAAAATCATTCGAAACTGAAATTAATTGAATCAGATTAATAAAAAAAATGTAATTAAAATCTTCACCCAGTAGCAAAACTTATCTAAAACAATTAAAATGTAACCAAAACTTTTGTTAGTACTATACACCTCCTCCTCCAATTGATTTTTGCTTACGGCTGAAACAACTTTCCTCTGCATCATATTGTGTTTGATTTGTTTTCTAAAACGCTATATTGGTTCAGCAAAACAAAACTAAATTAAATAATTGCCGTTCAAAAACACTTTACTCCTCAAAACTTTAAATAATAAATATAAGAAAGCATTGAAAATTGCCAACCTGCATTTCCTTCGTATTCTCCAATACTCAATCTATAACCGGTACCAGCAGTTCCAACTTCAAACGTTTTGAAATTTATAACAATGCAATTAACCAAATTGTAATTACGGTATTTGTAAATACGACTATATTGCTACTGACTTCCTAAATATTTAGGTCCGAATTTTAGGCAAAAGAATTCTAAAGAATCGGCTTTGAACATCAATACAAGGTATTGGTCTTAGTTGCGCAAAGAGTTGTGCAATGATATCAACCTGCATACAATATCCTACATGAACCAACAATAGTGTACCGGTATTCTATATTAAAGATTAGTTTACTAACAAAGTAATTTGTGTGTTCCCCATTTAGTTCATGTTTTACCGGTATGCTGTGACAATGCTTTGTGTTATGGCAGTGTCCCATCTGCGATACTTTGCTTACAAGGTACGCTTTAGTAGTTATACACTGCTGTACCTAGTCCAAACATCTCTATTCTTCGAATCCTCGTAGGCACTTATAGATTGTTAAAACCTTCTCAAACATTGGTCAAATATTAAGCATTTTGGTGATTCTAGGACAAATGGCCCCGGATAAATGCGTCCCAGACAATTCGTACCGGGCATACGGGTTCCAGACAAATGAGCCCCGGGACAAATGGCTCAAGGACAAATTCACCAACACAATTTAGTCACAAGACCAGTAGCTTAGCGAAAGGGGAGAGGGGCCTACAGCCTCCTCTCTCATTGGCCTATCGACCAAAATTCAGATTAAGAAAAATATCATGTTTTAGCACTTCGGTGACTGTATTTTGCACTGGAATGGACTAAAAATAATTTAAAGCTTTTCAAATTATTTTAGGCGCTATTTATAGGGTTTATTTAGGGGACTAATTTGTCAAAAATATTACTCGCAAATCAGTAAAAACTTTGAAAAAATGCCAGAAATAAGTAAGAAAATTTGATCGCTTATAGAAAAATGCTGAACATACGTTTCATCAAATAAACATATAAGCTCAGGAATAGGTGGGAGGGGAATATTCAGTATTAGTTGATTACCAATCACTTCTCTCAAATCTCGTTCCATTAGCCCGCAAAATTATACCATTAGCTACCTCCCATCACGTAATCCATTTATGCAACCAGTTTGGCCATGTTTTTGCGGGTCTAATTTCTCTGCCACGTTTGAAAAGCATTAATTTTTATCAAAATAGGTTAAAATTAAGTTTTTTTGCAAAAAAATACAACATTTGGAGCGCCAGGGAACTCCGTCGCTAGACCCCCGAAACAACATTGCAAATTTCTGCCTACGAGTCTGCATAAGGCCAAGAGTGTACCGGTATCACAAAATGTGTGGTGGAAATCTTACTACCGTATTTCCCCGATAATAAGACCTACCCGCAAAATAAGACCTAGCGTGATTTTTGAGGATAATTTTAATGTAAGCCCTACCCTTAAAATAAGCCCTAGTTGAGAGCGGCAGAAAGACGAAAGAGTCAAACATTCTTTTTTTATATTTATTCAAACTGCTTTAACGCTGCAATTTTAGAAACTGATGACTTGCAAGACATTCCAGAGGATGATGATATGATTGTTCTTGAATAAATTGTTGTTAATGAGTTTCTGAATAAAAAACATGTTAATGGCAAGTAAATGTAGATCTTTTTTCGTAATTTCTGTTTATTTAAAATCTCGTAATTTTTACTTTGTAACTTCATTTTTTGATATATCAAAATAATACATCCCCCGACAATAAGCCCTAGTGCCATATTTTGGAGTAAAAATTAATAGAAGCCCTGTCTTATTTTCGGGGAAACACGATACTAATAAGTATGCGAAAAACCTGATTATACATTTTTATGAATCGAGCAATCAAATTCTACACCAAAACCCGATTTGTACTGAAATACAGCATTATCAGTACGAGTAACTTTGTTTTTGAAAACTGGGTCAATGGAAAGTTTACTGAACTAATTTTTTCAACATTTAAATCTTCTCGCGCTGTTGGTGCTTTGAGTGACTAAATTGTTTTGCGGTTTTGTGATACTCTTCAAAAGAATTTTCGGAAACTACTAAAAGACACAGCAGGTATTTATAGGTAGCATGAACTCGTAAAGCTGTTGAATCTTACACCATGGACTTCATGCATATACCAACCAATAAAGAACTCCACGTCTTGCCGTAAGCCCACAACCCAAAATAGAGCAAATTTGTTTATCGTGCCGCTAGGTGCTAGCAATGGGTAGCTGCCTTATCGGTGTCACTAGCCACTACACTGTAGAAATTATTAATTCAATATCAGTGGAAGTTTAGTTTATATACCACATGATTTCGTTTACCCGCACAGCAAACTTAATTGTTGCCAGATACGTAATTCACTAACGTGGAAACTTTGTACATAATGCGCTCGGTGCGGTACACCTACGGTTTTTAACGTTTGTTATTTTGCTATAAGAGATTTTTGCCACATAGATAGCTTGTTTTCTTCAAAATAATGAATCTTCATAATTTTGATTTTTTGTTATTTTCTTGTTTGCACTACAGTATACGAGAATACCCTTAGAAAATTATGATTTTTAAGTTTCGGTAACTAAAGGTATTTCACAGTTTAGTCTATCTATACATTTATATTAAGTTTGAATTTTTGGCCAAATCTAAGCTACACTTAATTCATTTATGTGATTTTTAACTATACCTCCAAATCTAACCCTATTATCAAAAACAATTTTTCAAGAAACAAGCAACCCACGATTATGTTTTACTTTTACTACTTTTGCAAACGTACGATTTTATTAGTGAGACGGTAACATTGGAAATAGAAACAAAAAACAAACAAGCAAACGTCCAGATCAATGCAGGTTACTTGTCGGCACTTGTTGTAAGCAAATTGTTGCCAGGGGGACACCACCATTACCTGTATTGCGCGTAACGAGTGCCGTTTTCAAAATCCTCCATGTCAAATCTCAACTCATAGTCGCCAGTTGTATTTGTCAATTCATGAATCGTTGTGAGACCTAAATTGAAATTAGGTGGACATTTATACCGGTTTCATAGACTGCTACACTGATAATTCCAGGATAGTAGCAAACAAAACGGCGTGTTCAAAAACCAAAATATTTGTTATACTCGCTGCATTACGCCGAAGTGCGTGTTACTGCAAGACACTCTAAGATGGACTCAAACCAGCAACCTTTCGATTTGTCGTTTATTTACTCGTCTTTCGTTATCGTTGACATTTTAGTTCACGTAATTAGTAGCCGGTGTAATTTGCAGAAGTTGCCAAACGCCCGTTTCCACAACCGACCCGATCTTTTCTATTACACTGGCCCACACATTTTTTTTGGTCCAAGGTTTCGAAGCTGATTTAGACTAAATTGGGGGTGCTGATTTCGAAAATCTTACTAATTTTTTCTCATCAGGTCAAGTTTTTGAGATATTTGCTAGTTTATACTTTATTTCTTTTAAAATTAGAAGTGTTTCTATGTAGATTGTTGCGTTGTAATTACAATTGTAGACTGTTATTGTGATGTATGTTAAATGATTATGACATCACAAACCTTAAAGTAAAACTCAAATTCGATGCACAAGAAGATATGTACTTCGTAAGACGTGAAAAGAAGACGTGAACACTGAGTAGTAAATAGGCCTACCAATCGTAGCAAGTTTTTGTTGATTTCTGGGTCAAAGTAAGATTTACTCTTTTAATGTTAGGAATTCTTTATAAGACAGGACTGGTTGACACGCAATTTATTGTTTAGCATTTTTTAATCGATTTAGAATGATTTTAATGTACTGAATCTAAAAATAAAAATGACGTTAGTTTTCTAATCTATTTTAGGTTCTGAAGATTTCACACGTTTTGATTTGGTTTCATTACTGAATTTTTTTCTTAAAAAAAGGTTATAAGTGGTTAGAATGATGTCAACTAGGAGATCTTGTCAAAATAGGCCTGACATATTCTGCTATATCGGCGGTGAATACCCACTTGTTCCTGACAGGAATACGGTCACAACTTTCATAAAGCAAACTTACCATGCCTATTTTGGTATGAAACTTGGTGACCAAGACAGAGCTTGGGTTCCTCTTATGGTGTGCAAGTCATGCACTGAATGCCTGCGTTAGCGGTGTAATGGTAAGAAGACTAGTCTAAAATTTGGAATACCCATGGTATGGAGAGAGCCCAAAAACCATTTCTCGGACTGCTATTTTTGCGCTATTGATGTGACTGGGATTAATAGAAAGAACCGTAAAGTTCTCAAGTATCCTGATCTTGAATCAGCACGTCGTCCTGTTGCTCACTCTGATGAATGCCCAGTACCCGTCTGTGTAATGCTTTCTGACGATAGTGATAACGGTTCTACTCCAGCTCAAGAGAGCCAAGAGGATGGAGAAACAGATTTTAGCGATGATCGTTCACATCCTTTTTCACAAAATGAGCTTAATGATCTTGTTCATGATCTTAATTTGTCAAAGTCCTCATCTGAGCTTTTAGCGATGATCGTTCACATCCTTTTTCACAAAATGAGCGTAATGATCTTGTTCATGATCTTAATTTGTCAAAGTCCTCATCTGAGCTCTTGGCATCCAGATTAAAGGAAAAAAAACTTTTGTCTAATGGCACACGCATCACATTTTATCGCAACAGGCATCAAGAGTTTATTCATTTTTTCTTTGAAGAAAAAGATTTGGTTCACTGCACAGATATTGTTTATCTTCTGCAACAGCATGGAGTGCTTCATTATGAACCCAGAGATTGTAGACAATTTATCGACAGTTGCAAGAGATCATTTAAATGTGTTCTGCTTAATAATGGCAATCAGTTTGCTTCGGTACCTCTTACTCACTCGACTTCACTGAAGGAGAAGTATGTGCTGGAGAAAATCTCTTACTTGTCAGCACGAATCGCATATACGTGTTGACCTTAAAATGGTGAATTACGAAGTACCCTTGCTTTTTATGCATGTGGGATAGTAGGGACAGATCTCAGCACTATACCACGAAGGACTGGCCAGCACGAGATGAAATTGTGCCGGGTAGATCCAATAACATCGTCAACAATTCTCTGGTGAACAGAAATAAAATACTCTTTCCACCGCTGCCCATCAAACTTGGCTTGATTAAACAGTTCACCAAAGCCCTGGACAAGGATGATACCTGCTTCTCTTACTTGTGCCATGTTTTTCCAGAATTATCTATTGAGAAATTGAAAGATGGCATCTTTGATGGCCCCCTAGTTCGTTAGCTCATCAAATCAGAGATCCTGAGTTTGAGAAGCCAATGACGGAATTTTTAATCGGAAGCATGGAAAGCCTTTGTTCTGACTGTGAAGAATTTTTTGGGTAACAACAAAACCAGTAATTATGAAGAACTTATCAATAACATGATTTATGCTTTCAAAAACCTTGGATGCAACATGAGCATAGAAATGCACTATCTATTCTCACATAGCGATCGATTTCCTGAAAACCTAGGCGTTATGAGTGACGAGCAGAGGGAGAGGTTCAATCAGGATATGAAGGAAATGGAAACCAGGTATCAAGGACGTTGGGATGCGGCCATGATGGCTGATTACTGTTGGACTCTGAAGAGAGATATTCCCTCCGCTAAGCACTCAAGAATATCGAAAAAACGAAAGTTTATTCCTTGAAATTTGTTCAACAATAATATAACTTACATGTTCTTGCTTTTTTAATGTATGCTCTTCATTCCATTTTTTTAAAATTTGATAAATACATCCTATCAGATACATACTACATGAGAAATGTTTTACATAAACCAACTACGAATATCCTCAAAGTTCATTTGTAGATAGAAGGCTACAATAATGTGATTAATAATCATAACATGATTAATAATCAAAAATACGATTTATAAAAAACAATTTAGAAAAAAACCTGACCTGATGGAGAAAAGTGAGGGTCATTTTTGGATTTAGTGGAGTAAAATACTCCTAATTCAGTTAAAAAATTACAGAAAACTTTCAACTTGATTTTTTTTGTAAACCAGTGTTATAATTTAGTTTCTTTTTGATCACAGTAGCATTTCGTACATATCTATGTATTTCATTCAATATGTATGATGCTACAAAACTACCGCTGTTACAAAGTACTAATATCCGCAATAATAATAATAATAAGATGCAGTTTGATTCAGCAGAGTAAGGACGTTATAATTTTTTTTAATTTTCCAGATTTAAGTCTTTAGGCGTGGTTTTGGCTATCGATTGTCGAGTTTTTTTGACCTAGCTTAGTTAGCTGTTGTGGTTTACTGTTTAAAGATTGTTGTTACGAACTGATAAGATCACCGATTTACTATTTAGATTTCTGATTTACTGTTGAGATTTCTGATTTACTGTTGAGATTTCTTATTTACGGTTGAGATTACTGTTAGTTAGATTTTGGGATTTTAGGAAAGGGTCTGAGTCTGCAAGTCTGTGCCCCTCCTTAGTAGCTCGTAGTTCTGGAACGTTGGGCGGCGACGGAGACGTCTGGCTGCTGTTCGGTATTTCTGTGATACGAGTTTTCCGAAGCGAGTCCAAACTTGTGAGATGCCCTTTGTGAGAGACGTTTCCTTGTTTCCATGCGCATTCTGCTAGTTGTGGGTGACTTTCACGGGCAGTCGAAGTGCTTTCTCACTTTAGGCCCTGGCGCTGACATTTTGCTCGTTTTTACGAGTCGCGCAGGCTGGTGAAGCGTGGAAATAATGAGTTTTGTGCATTTTTAGAGTTACTGTATTAAAAATTACTTTTATTGGATAGAACTTGACTGGCGTGTTGCAGAGTCAAACAATTTGATCTGTTTTGCTGCAAAACAGTCGATGACTTTTTGTCACATTTTATGTTGCTATGGTTCTAAACCTTGACTTTCAGTTAAACTACAACTGTAATTGGGTTGAGTCTTAAGTAATTGAGAATGGGACGTTTGGGAGCATTTAGTGCGCATCAGCGGAGCGTTTTGGGCGACTTCGGTTTTAGCGACAAGTCGTCGGAGTGCGCGGAGTAGTCTTGGATGTTGCAATCGCTGCATATAGCTAATAGCCGCTTTGTATTTGTTTTGATACCATATCAGCGTATATCCATAACCGATGGAAATATTTTGTAGAACGATATATTTAGCTTCATAGTTTCATGTACAGTGCTGCTACCTATTTGTTTAGCCCTGTCAAATCCTGCTACGTCCTTTCTACCAGCTTTTGTTAATCTGTCTTGATGTTTTTTTCATTATTTGTTATTGTTAATCCAATAGAAAACTGGCAAGAATCAAAATTGAGCGCGTTTTGACAAAGGTAGTGAACTGCAGCAACAGTGCGTTACGATTAACGAGTTGGCGAGGATCCATCTGCGTGTCAGTGTGCCTGGGCAATACAGCTACATTCGTTGAATATAGCGTTTCGGTAGCGAGGCGTTACCAACACTACGTCCGATTTGACGGGCCAGGGATTTGAACTTCAGAGCTCCCGCCCCAGAAACGAATGCGTTACAGTTCGACCATCCAGCCCGTGAGAAAACAAAACTGTACAATTAAAATTATCACTGCCATAATCATTACAATCTGACACGTTGTTAAGTTGCAATGAAAATGCAGTGCCAACCAAATCGAGTTGCAAATCGGGCCTGGCTTTTGGGACGTGTTCGGGTTTAAGCGTGACAACATTTCGGGCTTAATTCCGCCTCATATGTGCCTTGTGTTTTTGGTGGTATTGTAATTAAAATAACTCTTTTACACTAAATGAAGACTTCATTTAAGCATCAGCGATTATTAGTAAGGTGCACATTGCACAATCATCAATAATCACATCACAGTTTATCAATAGGTGGTAACGATAACTGTACAAATTTAATGATTTTTAGACGTAACTTATTTTTCGGGCTTATCGGGCTTCAATTCATTTTTCGGATTCGGACCAGATGCGGGCCTGAACTGGACCGCCCGTTTACAACTCTGGTGCCAGCTACTTTACACAGGCCAACTAAACTCACCGAGCCAAAATTCTCCAGATAATTTTCCAAATCCGTTTTCATATTCCGAAAAGGTGCGGTAAAAGTCTTCAGAACCATCCATACGTCTCTGAATAAGCTAAATGATACAAAAAGCATCAAAAATTATACATCCCAATAAACCAGGTTAGCTTGGGACGGGACCGACTATTATGACAGAATTAGTGGTGGCATCCATGATATATTTGGCAGAATTGAGCCTATTTTTACAGTTGCTGAGTGAAAACCTTGAAAATCAATTTTTTTTCGGCAGCAAATAACCTCTCCATTGAAAACCAATGTGAAATCAATTTTTAAATTCCACAGAGTATGCCATAGAGCAAATCGTTTTCGCGTTTGTCTTCAAAAATTAATAAAAGAAAAAGCTCGTTTTGGATCTATAGCAATTGAATTCTTTTCTTATTGTTTGGCATAAAATTTGGCTGGGCCGGTTTAAGCATTGAGAATCGACAAAAATTCAGAAATTACAGTAAAACCTCACCTAACGGACACCTCAATACAGGGGACATCTCATGATAAAGGACAATTTCTTCATGTACGGAATTCTATTAAGTCATTAACTTGTATTCTTAACCCAATACTATAGACACCTCATTATTCAGGATAACGGACAGCTGATTTGGAAAAATGTGCGTCACAACCTAACCTATTATGGACAATGTTGGTAACCAAATGCAGTCATTTCAAAGGTTGTTTGTGGTGATAACTCATTAAACATTAACAATTACTTGTATTACATAATCGTTCGACGATTGTTAACTAAACGATTACAATTTTAATCAAACTTAAACCGTTTTATTTAGTAAGCTATAGATAAATAAGCTAGTGTAATAATTTGAGCTGCTCAAGTGAGAAATCCCCTTGTTTCAAAAATACACGAGATCACGAAAGACACTGTAGAAAGAGAGAGAAAAGAGATGGCACATAGCAAAAGCAGACAAACAAGGTGTGAACTTTCATCAGAAGACAAGTGTAGGCTCATAAGAGAGAAAGAGAGTGGAATTGATAAAGAGTGGTGTTGATAAGAGAAAAAGAGAAATTACTCGTACTATCGTAAAAGTCTTAAAATGCAGTACTACTGTACAATATATTGCACCGAGAATGTTCCTACTATAAGCCGATTTTTTTCAGCGAATCGGCGATTTGTTGGAGCAAGGGCAAATAAGTTTTGGCGATATAGTAAACGTAGCTTTAAAAAATTTGAAAAATTTGTGGAAATATGACTTGGTATACTTTAATACTGGATTGGTACAAAATTTTAGGCACATAAACGTCTTTTTAGAGCTTTAAGCACAATTGTTTAACAAAAATTTGGGCACTCGCCAATTAGCCATAAAGTTAG
This sequence comes from Trididemnum nubilum, assembly GCA_963965965.1. Lineage (NCBI taxonomy): Eukaryota > Metazoa > Chordata > Ascidiacea > Aplousobranchia > Didemnidae > Trididemnum > Trididemnum nubilum. The sequence continues at coordinate 14,219,708 of OZ014471.1, read as the reverse complement.
AGGGAACACAGTGCAACGTACATGTCAAATTTGGTTTAATCTAATGCAGTGCTCTTCAACCGGTATGCACGGTGCACCCTAGGGTGCACCAAAAATGTTAGGGATGCACCACTTCAAAAGGGTACATAAGGGTGCATCACAAGCTTACCGAGTATATACGCAAACTTTTTAAATTGTGAGTAAAAACGAACCGTGATTAAACAAACCAACATTAACCATAAGTTTGATTCTAGATAAACACATTTTGTAGCAGTGGGCAATTATTAAGCATCAGACTCTTTCCCACTATTTGTTTTGGGTAGTTGTGTATTCGTGATTCATGCACTCGCATGGCCTACTAAAGGAAGACGGCCACTCATGTCGCCTAACAGCGAGAAAATTAGAAGACAACTTTTTTGCGTCGCATTGTTTACTTAATACGCAAAACGCAAAAGTTGCTCTCCTAATTTTCTAGCTGTTAGGTGACATGTGCAGCCGTCTTCTTTTAGTAGGCCATGGTACTTGCGGTACAAAATCAGACCACAATCGCCAGTAGACCAGTTTGAAGCATCTGCAGGGTTACCGTTACGGCAGCCTACTAGATTAAACCACAGAATGGGAGTACACCAGGCCTGCACAATATACGACCCGTGGGCTGCATGCGGCCTGCGAAGCCTTTTATTGCGGCCCTCGAAATAGTTTCATGTGATCTCAAGCATAATCTCTTTTAAGCAATCCAATATTTGTCGTATTGTGACATGGTGTCTGATGCGATTGTGTGTATGTGTGTAAAACTGAAATCTACGTTTTACGGTCATACGTCTGCGGCAAAACTTTTCTAAAAAACAACCTTTGTGGCAGAACCGAGTTGCATCAAAAATGTTTTCAGACTTTTCCCTTTTGTATGACTTGGTGACAGAACATGAAAGCATTTTTCAGTTGCAACTGCTTCCACTTATTGCAGCACATCTTAAATTACTGCAAGAAAATTTTAGGAAGCATATTTCACTGCTGAACAGAATGCCACACTAAATGCTAATTTTTAGTTATTACACCCTTTCACTTATGATAGTATTACTACTGAAACCGAAGATTTAATTGATCTTCAATCAGGTTTCCACAAGGAAGCATTATATAAAGAGACACCATATACTGAATTTTGGGTGCAACTACTATAAATGTGCCAGAATACAGAAGCATAGCGAAAAAGGGAATTTCTGTTCTCATTCAAATGCCTACAACCGCTACAACGTATTTATGCGAAAGTGGTTTTTCTTGTTTGTGTGAGGTCAAATCTCGTAAAAGAAATTCAATCACACCCATCGATACATTGATGAGGGGAGCAATTAAAAAGGATTTCAATCTTCAGTTTGGAATGTTGCTTGACAATATGCAACAACAAAAAAACATTGAAGATAATTTCTTGAATTTGTTGTGTGCTCTGCCTTGTGTTATTCTTAGTGCAGACTGTAGTGAAATTGTCTTTCGCAAGTTACTTTTAATATAATGTTTTGCCTTATATCAAATTTTAGGCATAGAGTGCATGAGCTCGTCACAAGATTTTTTAGGGTGCACCATATCCAAAAGGGTTGAAGAGCACTGATCTAATGTACTGTAATTTACTCTATGGTTAAGTGAGCTCAAAGTAAAGGTATAGAATATAATACTGTATAATTACGATTCCCAAGGAATGTCTTTTTCACTACCGAACTATTGTACAGAGTCCAATGGTGTTTATTAGATTGATTTTCAGTACAACGGACACCTCAGAATTACGTACAGCTAAGTTAAGTCCCAAGGGTGTCCGTAATAATGAGGTTCTACTGTATTGTGAAACGTGGAGTTATACTTTTAGAGTCCAGTATGAATAAAAATGCTAAAAGCAATTTTTTACGATATTACAACTTTAATTTGATTTTAGTACTTTGTTATTACACACGCACATTAGAGTGATTAGGGTTTTCTTTGAAAGGATTTGGGATGGACGTTTCCGACACAAAAAGGCTGTTACCCGCATTCTTTTTAACTATTTTGCAATTTTCTCCGCAAAACATTAGTTTCAAAAGCACTGAAAAACATTTTTTGGTTTTTACGTGATTTGCCTTCAGTTTGATGTTGTGAAGCGAGGCATTTGAAAACCCTAATGCTGGCTAAATTGCTTTACGTTGTGCTAGAATTTACAAATTTTGCCAAACCGAATTTTAATTATTTTTAAAACAATTGCATTGGGTGAGTATGGTTTTTCTTATAATTAACGACAAATTGGACACCCACCATCCACCCTCCTCCCGCGGTGGTCTAATCACAATAAACCAGCAATCCAGTCGAGTTCCAAACGGATAAATCTTGTAGACTCCGCTAGCATCCACTCCGTGATTCGGGATCAGATCAGAGCAAGTGCGAGGAAAGAGTTTTGAACAATTTAGAATTCTGCCAATGCAACTCATAGATGCAGATAACAAAATAGCACTAAAACGAACAAAAAAAGCTGATTGTCGTCGCAAACTATATTTACACAATAGTAACTGCAAAGAAAACTAAATCATTTTCAAAGAACAGTAGTTAATAGGCTACCTTGATGCAGACAATCGCAAGGGGCGCCAGGGTCTCCTTTGGGGCCAATTGGTCCTCGAGGCCCGATTGCACCTGCCTTCCCCGGAAATCCTCGTAATTGTTGCTGAATGGAGGAGAGAGATTCTGTTTCTCCGACATCTTGCCCATCACATTGGAGATTGCAAGTTCCCAATGTTAATGATGAGAAGCTTTGTCGCGCGAAAATAGCAATCAAAACAAAAACAGCTGACGTTGTCTTGGTCATCGCTACTCGGAAGATGAGGTGCAGATACTATAGATGATGTAAATAAATTACCGTAACATCGAAATTACGTTACGTGTGAAGCAGTTACGAGCAGGGGCGTCGCCAGCGCAAAATTAAAATCAGAGGGGCAAAGCTGAAAACCAGCGTTGAACTTGACCCAAATTTTCATTATTCCTGAACTGGATTAAGGCGAATTTTCAGTGAAAATCAGGTGATCTCCAAAAAAAAAAAAAAAAAGGTCTTCGCCAAAATCCGAAGGCTTTTTCTGGCCCAAATCACAAATTTAACTGTTTTATCCGGCCAAAAACAGGTGATCTCAAAATAAAAAAAAATAATAAAAAGGTCTTCTCCGAAATCCGAAGGCTTCTTCAGGCCGAAATCACAAATTTAAACGGTTTTTCCGGCCAAAAGCAGCAACTTTTTTCTCCCAAAAAAATACAGCTGGGGGGCAAGAAATAAATCGGGGGGGCAAAAACAAAAATCGGGGGGGCGATGCCCCTCACTGGCGACGCGCCTGGTTACGAGAGGTTTGTGCCTGTGCAGAAATGTAAACGGGTCGACATGTTCTAGACCGTAGCCAAAAGTATAAGCTCGAACATTACCCGATCACTAGAAATGATTTGAAGACCAAACCAAGCCTGAAAAATCCCGAAACTTAAGTTAGGTTTAATAAACGCATCCGGTTTGTTACACCTTTCTTTAAGCAACTTCAGTTTCTATGACTCAATAAAACCACTTATTGACAAATTATGACGAAATAATGACAATTTGTGTACCGTTAGAAACGTACGAATCGATCAGCTAATGAAGTCTTTATTAGCTGTTTTAAATCTATTTTGATTATGTTTTTATAGCTACCTAAACATAACACTAAACACTTTTCATCGCACATATCAGGCCCAATTTAAGCCCAATTTAATGAAGACCAGAATGAAAATTTTCGACCCCAAAACCAAGTCAGTTTTCTCGCCCAAAATTAGGTGAAGACCAAAAAAAAAGTCTCCTCTCAAATTTAGTCCGGTTTTCGGCCCAAAATTACGTGAAGGCCAAAAAAAGGTCTTCGCCCACCGTTTTTGTGCTCAAACCTTCAGCCCAAGTTACAAAGGGAGGGGCCATGCCGCAATTTCGCATACTATTTTATGCTAATTATACTATCCTGGCGACCCAAAGGGGAGGCCGTGGCCCAATGCCCCCCCTAAATACGCCCCTGGGTGCTGATTTGTCGAAAAACCCAGACAGGCAAACCAGACAGGCAAATTGCACTACTGGTCGTATTTATCGTCGATAACGTTTTTTGAGATTGTAGATTGCCTGTGCATTTCTTCCGCTACGATTGCAAAATTTCCAGTTTATGGTTGCCGGAAGTCTACTCACATTCTTGATTTCAAGCAGGTTAAAAGTTGACAAGTTTCGTTATAATTACCAAAGCGCCTCTAACTTCATTTACGATTGTAAGAATGTGATTGAGAAGGGCACTCTAGTTTTAATTAGTCGTCAGCGTGCCTCAAGCAGCAAATTTAGCGGATAAGAATGTAAAGAAATCCACAGGAACGTTGGATCACTGGAAACTTCTAAGCAGGAGCGGATTTCTTCAAACTCAAAGTAGTTACGGCAATAAAAAGTGCGCAGATCGTCAAATAGTTAGCGTCTTACGCTGTCCGGCGGCTTGAGGGTAATTAATTGTTCTACAACAACAATAACAATTAGAATTAATTTTAAGTTCGTCTCCTTCAACAGCACCACTACTTTCTCAAAACAAATCGTCGTTGTTTTATTTGTCTCATAAAATTAACTCCATGAAATCATGATATGCTTTCACAGGAATGCAGCCAAATCAAAACAGGTTACAATTTTGGCGAAACCCTGAGCAATTAAAGATCATGTGATAACAAAAAATGCGTTACAACGAGTAATTGTTGCGAGTTTCTACAAATCAATTCCGAAACGCCTGAAGAACCAGCCTGAAACTATTAAAAACCTAGGTTTCATTATTTTAGGCAATAAAATTGATTTTGACTCAAGCGGGTCAGCCTAAGTTGTTTTGTTCAAAAGTCAAACAGTCCTTTCTAGATGACACACCATCTAAGTTATACCGCTTCAATTTTATTATTTTTAACAAGCTTCAACAAATTAGGGCAAGTTTCAATAAACTGGCGCAAGTTTTAAAAACAAGTCTGTGTGGCTGAGCACAGAAAACATTTTCGAAAAAGCACGTGGACTCGGATTCAATACATCGTAGAGTCACGGCACAGCATTACACTTTTTTTGTATGAGCAAATTTATAAGAACACGATGCTCATTTTTGCTTAGAATTTAAGAACAAATTAAAAACAATGAACGTTTCGCAAGAACAAAATAATTAAAAACGCGGACAAAAGTAAACTTGCATTGTTCAAATTTGCACTAGTTCAGTGCAGCTCAACTACTTATGCAATCATAACCTACTGTACATTAGTTTACTTTTAATTTTACAGTTTAGAGTTTAAGTGTCAGTATTCTTTACCTTTTATAATTGTTTAGATATGCCACTGATGATACCATCTACGTGTGAAGCATACGTCATTTGTGAGTGATACAGACCATTGCCTTTTATTTTAGGATTTCAATTTTTTTATGTTGTATTAGCCTATACTGCGGTAATCTACTGTGATTACACCTGCTGCATGAAACGCATTTCGACATTGAGCTTGAGACAAGCACTAATTCAATTTAAATGTAAATTTTATGAGCTAAAGAAGTTTTTGATAGTAATTGCACTCAAACTTATCACTTTCATAGCTTGAGGACCTCAAACCTTAGGGCACATTTCGAGAGTATTAAAATCGGAAAACTTTTTGTTCGGTTTTCTTACCAAAAGTTTGACATAGCTTATAACTAGGCCAAGTTTTTTCAGTAAAAACAATTGTTTTGTAGTAAGCTTGAATGACGTGCTTTTTTGCAAGAACTCTGGATACAAGGACTAAGTTTCGTGTTTTTAATTTGAAAGGTCAATAAAAAGTCATTTTTTACCGTTAGTTCAATTTTTTTTTTATAGGTCAATAAAGTCAATTTTGTATAGTTATCATCATCATCACCACTATCTAAAATTTCCTATTAGTATTGGTGCAAAAAAGCGACAATTTAAGTTTATTTACACGTTCTTTACTTTGGTTTGCAATGTCAGCTACTTGTTACACGGTAGTAGTGCAGATTACCATATCTGTCGCAAACAAAGGATTGTGATGCAATAGTTAAAATTGAATAATAAAACATGCGAGTATGTTGCAATTGAATAGTTGCTTGTGACTCGTGAGTCTTGTGGCTAGTTTGCAGAAACAATATTGTTCAAGTTTTTATGAAAAATGATTGCAGTGTAGGCCAGACAGGCATCTAGGTTGTTAGTTCAGAAACAAAGAGGTATCTGCGTTGTTAGTTTGGACTAACATTTTATTAGTTAGTCTGCTATATAGTAAATAGGAATAAAGAAGTGAATAAATTACAGTTTATTTAAGCAAGTGCAGTCTGCAAGCTAACTAAGACTATACCTTTGCATAAGGTCTCACTTACAAAAACTTCGAGGGTAATTAAATGCTGGGACTGTCAATTTTTGTAAGCTTTGCTTTCACAGCGCAAAATGCAGATGGCACCTTTATTCCAAATCGATGTAGTTTACTTATCAAACGGAACTAAATAAACAAAGGAGTTTTAGTCATTGATTTTTTAGGAAAAGGAAGACAGCTCCTTTTCAGGTTTTTGTGCAAATGCAGCCAAACAGGCGATAGTTTACTATGAATTCAACTGTCGAACCGGTGAAGTAACACATTAAAAAAATTTGTGGTGCCAGTACTTCAAGAAGTGCTCGATAACATGTTAGAGCTGATTTAAAATTGAAACACGTAGATGCCCCTGATGATCAGTGAAACAAACTGTTCTGCAAGTTTTTTATTAAAATTTTTTTACCTAGGTATTTCGATTTCAATTAATAAAGTATTTAAATTTGTCTTTAGATAGTAATTTAGATTCTTAAACAATGCCAAAAGTTAAAACTACCTATGCGTATAAAATTCAATCCATAGTTAAAGAATTCGCTGACGAATTTATGCAAAGTATTAACAATGAATTATAATGCAATTTGTGTAAAAGCGTGGTTTCTTGCAACAAACGCTTTCTTATTGATTCTCATCGAAATACGTCGAAACATCAAAAAGCGTTAGGCAGCAGATCTGAAGATCTTATCCCCCAGACTTCGCAAACGTTTTTAAGGAGCACTGACACCGATTTTGTTGAAAAGCAACCAAGGCATTTTTGTATGCTAATATTCCTCTGTACTAGCTTAACATACGCATATTAAAAACTTCTTTCCTGACATTGGTCACAGATTGCCATTTGAAACTACTTGTAGACAAACAGCACTGCAATTAAGCGAAGATAAATTAAAGCGAATACGAAATGCTGTTCAAGACAAACAAATTTTTCTTATTGCTGATGAGAGCACTGTGTCTGGCACGCAATACTTGAATATTCTATTGGGAAGCCTTGAAACACCGCACTTCAGTTACTTGTATGACTGTCAACCTCTAAAATGTGCTCCTACTAGCAGCATAATTGCTCAAGCAGTTGACGATGCTGTTAGAAATCTTGAAATCAACAGAAGCTTCTTCTGCCTGTTACTGTTTGATCCCGCGAAATATATGATTGCTGCTGGTATAACACTAAAATCTCTGTATCCCATGCTGTTTCACGTGCCGTGAGTAGCAAATTTATTGCACAATTGTGCTATGAAAATCAAATCTCACTTTGAAGATGTGGATCAACAATTTGCAAAGATCAAAGCAGTAACAATTAAAAATAAAACCAGACAGGCAAAATTCTCTGCTATTGGTTACTCACCTCAGCCTGTTCCTACAAGATGGGGAAGCTGGTTAAATGCTGTCTTGTAGTACGCAAAAAACTTGCCGGAAGTGAAAGCATTTGTGGAAAGTTTTGTAGGTTCTGGGATTTTGGTAACTCAAGCAAAGGTTAGCTTGCAAAAAAAAGTGGTTTAGCTGGTCAACTGCTCAAAATCAAAGACCGATATGAAAGCCTAATTAAGCTTATAGAAAAGATGGAAGGTGCGAAGTATACCACTAAAGAAGCAGTGCAAGCAATCCAAGAACTTGACTTTGGTGAAGACATTTGTAACATCAACCAATACATTAAAAAAAGAATGCAAAACAATGACATTTCTGAAATAATAAATATGGAAAGGCAAGATATTTCACCTGCTGTGTATCACATGCCTCAAAATTCTCAGCCCAGTAGTGGCCTTAGGAATGTGCAAAGTGTGCAAATGCACAGGAGCCCCCCCACTTCTGGGGGGCCCCCCATTTGACTTACCGCGCGCAGAAAAAATTTGATTATGAAAAACTATAGCAAATTATGATAAAAAGTTTATACATTTGTTTTAAGTGTCATTACATATGTACCGGGGTACCCCCTCCCTCAAGATACACTTGTTCCAAATGTTGTTACACATATACCCCTTTCCAAGACAATATTAGTTTTAACTTTTAAGTCAGATTTAGTAAACAGATAATAAAAATTTACTGGTAAAGTCAACTTACTACTCTTTTCTTTTTTGCTTGCAACTGTTAGGCTACTCAGGTCATATGCGTAACCAAGGGGGCCCAGGGCCCCCCAACTGAAATGCTACCCATGATAAAAATGTCACAAAAAAACTGTTGTTTTTCAGCTTCAGTTTCTTTTAGCATCTTCGCATACAACAGTACACTCGTACAGCAGTAATTAACAATTGTATTGAGCCTGGGGGCCCGGAACCTCTCAATTTAATTTTTACCAACCAATTTAAATGGGCCCCTGCATAATAATTGAATGGGCCCCCAACAACAATATTGCTCCAGGGGTCCAGGGCCCCTTAATTTAATTTTTGCCGAACAATTTAAATGGGCCCCCTACAAGAATATTTATATGGCCCTCTAATTTAAACGGGCCCCCAACAATAATACTGTTTCAGGGGGCCAGGGCTCCTTCAATTTAATGTTGCCAACCAATTTAAACGTATAATGCGAGTGAAATTAAGCGTTTCTATACTAAAAGTTGCTAACTGAGGTTCTCATCTAACCTTTTTATGAATGTAATGCAATAACCACGGACGGATTTAACACATGGCACAGTGCCAGGGGCCCCGCGCTCAGATAAGAATTTTTTTGGTCTTCACCTGTATTTGGCACGAAAATATTGCAAAAATCTCAAAGTGCCAGGGGCCCAACTCAATGTAAATCCGACTCGGGCAATAACATGGTTTGTTGGCAAAACTATCTATTGTACATTTTTCAATTACAATTCACCTCCACCTCGCCAGTTTTTATGCAACAAACTACTTTTGAAAAAAATTAGCTTCAGTAAGGGGAATGCTCATTAAACAAATTTTTGAATTGAGAGAGCCTGGGCCCCTGGCCGTATATGTACTCCTATAACTGGTTGTTTTCAAGACAAAACAATAATCTATAAAGAAAATAATCGACTGAATTGTAATTTACTGCTAAAATATTGCTGGAGGGATTGTACGTTACTTCCCCCTACCTGGGCCATATCACTAATAAAATTTAACCACAAAATGCAAGATTTTAAACGTGGTTTGGACTTAAATTGCAAGCAATAGGAGGACTGAACAACTTAATTTTTTCAATTGGTTTTCAAATGTTAAAAATCTAGTACTTTCAAATGGCTCTGAAAACGTGCAAAATGTGATCCAATGGTATTAAAACTACTTTTTTTTCAAAAAATTACGAAAAATCGTCCAGTGGCTGGGGGCTTCGACCCCAGACCCCCATAGCCTCCGGCGGCTGGACGCTCCGCCCCCAGACCCCCGTCTGTGATACGTTCGAATTACAGTGCACTTCTTTACTTAAGCACGTGTCCCAATTTACACATTTTCGCATTTTAACTAGGCTATTGGTTTAAGCTCTCTCCTTGAACGAGTTCCTAGTTACACGCCAACACCAGGCAACGACTTCTGATTTTCCATTCTACGATATCTTTGCCCCACCAAAAAATTCCTCTTTCGAAGTTTCTGATGACGTTATTGCATGTGATTTGTGGTTTGGCCCCCCTCCCCAATCAAAAATCCTGGCTACGCCTATGACTCAGGTAGACGTTTTTCCACTTGTTTTTTTTTCAACTGCTTTCAGCAACTGGCAGTAATAGGTTTTTGACTAACGTATGCAGTACATCATATGCTAAGCAGTATAAAGCATTCAAACATTATCGCGAAGTACTCAAACATATTCTGTAATAACACTAGCATACTGAAAGCAATTGCTGAAAGTATACGTTAATTTACTGCAATTAATTGAGTTGATAATCTAGATGAGAGGAACTTATGAACAAACATTTGATTTAATTAGGGCTGCAATAGCATTGGTCTTCTGGTTTTGTTATTTATGAATTGCATTGTTGCGCTTAATTGCAAGCGCAGATAAATCATGGTAAAGTGGTGTGTAAAGAAAAAAGCCCCCCATTTAATTTGCACAGAGGCCCCCCCTTTCCTAAGGCCACCACTGCCTCATCCCACATCTGCTTCTGTAGAAAGAAGCTTTTCCGTGTTGAAAAAACAGTTGGCCAAGCACCGAAATTTTATGGCCGAAAATGTGCGACATTACATGATTTTACACTTTAATGCATCCACGTGGCGATTACTAACTAGCTTGCAGAGTTAATTATGTCCCAAGCAAAGGTAGGCACAAGTCCGTTAATCGTTAATCCGTTAATAACGAAGCTAACTTTTTCTTGAACTCGTTAATCCGTTAAAAAGTTTTTTCATGTTAACGGGCTAAATTAACTTCCTTTAAGTTCTGTTAACGGACTAAAGCAACTTTCGTTAAGTTCTGTTAACTTCCGTTAAGGTTTTTATCGTTAATATCTTGGACCATTCATTCATCGTACTGGTACAAACCAGTATGCAATGGTAACACTTGCTGCTTATAAGTACTAGTTTTATAGAAGAAAGCAAAGAAAGGAGCTCTTTTTGGTGACAAATAATAAGCTGCAGCCTCAGAGGTCTATTAATTATCGCTGTTCGCAATTTCCAAAGGTTTTCCGATCGCAGCTTTGTTAGTGCATTTAAACGTATTTCTATCTTGAAATTAGATTATACAGTAAAATGTAACTTCCAAAACACAAAAAGACCACCATAGCAATAAATATTTCCTTGCAATCTGCTCAACAGAGTCAATACGTGTTCTAGAAGGAGTGAATAAAACGAAATGTAAATTACATGCAAAATGTTAACGAATTAACGGACTTTATTAACTTCCATTAATTAAAGCTGAAAATAACGGATTAACGTTAACGGAGGAGTGAAGTTCGTTAACGGAACGAAGCTAACGTTTTGCATTAACTTGCCCACCTATGGTCCCAAGCAGTGGCGGATCCAGAAAATTTTGGTGGGGGGGATTTGAAGCCAAAACCTCAAAAATTCGGATGTCTTCACCAAAGTTGAGAGTGGTTTTTCGGCCGAAATCGGAAATTCAAACGTTTTTTTCGCCCAAAATCAGGTGGTCTCCAAAAAAAAAAAAAAAAGGTCTTCACCAGAATTGAGACTGATTTTGCGGCCGGATTCGTTACGTTTAGGTCGGTGGGGGGGATGCATCCCGAAATGGAGCCGAATTATTCAAAATAGAGGCTGATTTTTCGGCCAAAATCGTAACTTTTAGGCTGGTGGGGGGGGATGCATCCCCCCCATCCCCCCCCCTAAATCCGCCACTGGTCCCAAGACTTGACTTGTATTGCGATAGCAATAGCCTTGTGCAGCAAGTTTTGTTGAGAAATTGTGTGTGTTTTCGTTTGTAAAATATTTGCTTTAATATAAAATCTCAAAAAATATCGTTTGTTCAGTCTAAATTATTTAGATCAATAAAGTCTTTTTTTTAGGCATTTTTTTTTGTTTTTAGGTCAATAAAAACCTTGCCCTAGCCATCACATTGGAGATTGCAAGTTCCCAATGTTAAAGATAAGAAGCTTTGTCTCGCGAATATAACAATTAAAACCAAAACTGCTGCGGTTGTTTTGGTCATCATTTTCTGTTTGAAAAATCAAAGTACAAGTTACGGCAGATAACGTAACTAAATTAAAATCTAAATATTTTTGAACATCAGTCGCAAACTACAGCAGTACTTGAACATAACTGCGTTTATGTCCTGCACATTACCACGCCCAACGAAAATCCCAGCGGAATATTTTTTAACCGCTATAGACAGACAAAAGACACGTAGCCGAAAATAGATGTTTTATTTCTGAACTATCAAAAATGTTCTTAACTTCAAAAATGTCAGCAGCAGCGTGGTCGATAGGATAAAAACGTCGTGTTCGTGACTACTGATTGCTTGATCAGGGTTTCATTTGCACCCTGGTTACGTTGTTGCGTTCTTGGATAAGGCGTAAATTTACATGGAAAAGATTCAAACGTTAGGTGAAAAACATGGAAAATGTTAAACTCCTTAACCGATGCGGATTGGTCAAAAAGATAACGGTGCTGTCGGTTTTTAGTGACAAGAGGATAAAAACGATGTATTGATTAAATTAATCAAGCGTACAGGCAGTAAAAGCAGCAACAAGTTATTTTTTCGGTAAACAACCGTATATTATACTACTAAACTTACCGCTTTGTTAGAAGGTTTACTGCAAAACTTCAAGTTTAATACCTTTTTAAGAATAATTAAAATCTGAACTACTGAATTAGCGACTGCAAATATGATAGGTTGTCAAAGTGTAAAACGTTAAAAACGGAGTTTTTCGACAAGATTGTAATAATTATACAAACACCACTTGGTTAGAGTTGCACAACCCGCATTACGATAATAGAATTTTTCAATGTATATTTTCTACCGATTAATGCGGCATATTTATCTGTTTTCTAAAATTTATTATGTTTTTAGGTAATTCTGAAATGTATACGTTAGCTTGCATAGCATAATTTTAAAACTGTTACATGCTGTAGTATTGCGCTCAATTGTCTCTCCCTGCAACAGCTATCTGGTATTCTTACCGTAGAAAAAAAGCTGAATTTTGTTAAATATTGGCTTGGCAGTCAAATTTAGCTTAAATGTAAACTTCTAAACTCCAAAGCATTGAGGTATAATTGATTCTATTGGTTGAGAAATTGGCAGCGGCTTCGTATGCTTCGGTTTACGTGGGATAGCGCACAAGTCCGCTCAAGTTTTTCTAGTTTCCGGTGTGGTTTTGTGCGAAGGTATTTTTAATAAATCTAATTTATCCGTAAATTTTATGATCAATAGGTGAAACTTTTAAAAACGCCTCCAGCTTCCAGCATTGACGAGAGCTGTCTGCATTGAAATGGCTGAATCGCGAAAAAATGCGGCTGCAACGCAAACAACCAAAATCAATGCTGCATGATGCAAAACATTGCTGCTGTATAAAAAAAAGTAATAGTTTCTCGGCTACATTTTTTACGGAGTGCACTTGTATATTTAAATCTTTTTTTGCGCGCGCGCGAGTTCGATTCGTGCTGCGTTCTTTGGTTTGATTTTATTTTCACTACACGTTCTATTGGACTTAGGATTCAGGGAGCATTGCCAGCCTGAACAGTAGTAAATTGATGTGCTGAAAAATAGGTTACACTTTGAAATTATGTTTCTGGGCTTCTCTGTGAGTGATTACGTTTTTAAAAACTTCGAAATTAAAGTTACCTTTAAAAAAATCAAAAGCTGGAAAGCTATATCTTCTTATCTATTCACTCCAACTTATCCGTGGTAGTAACATCTCAAGCAACAAGCATGCTCTTCAATCAAACCATGATCAAACCTATCAAGGTACTTTGCGATGCTTTGCAAAGGCAACTGAGATCATAATTTCTAACGATGTCACAAAAAAAAATGTATACAGGAAGCAACACAAAGTAAGGTTAATCTCTCCAAATGAATCAGCAAGGTTTGAAAGTTCACTGCGTTAAGTGATAGACGAGTTACGGCTCTTCACAGTCACTTGGCCAAGGTAACTTCGGCATGAGAACAATCGAGTCTATACATTACTGAAAACACAGGTTTGCTTCAATCGGCTGTTCTTGGGCAAATCTGATTTTTTTTTGCGGTTACATAATCAAGAAAGTTCAATTTATGAACAAGGATTTGATTTGCTTATTTAACACACTGTATGTTTTAGTTTTTTACTAATTTTTGCAAATGTTTGTTGGCTCCTGCCAAGATAATTACAGTACACATAAGTAACTTACATGTATTTGAATTTTATAATATTGTAATTATGTCTTTATTCGCAAAGTTTTTTTGGCCTGGAGACAACAACGAAACCTCTGCGCTCTTTAAGTCCAGGTGCCACCTGCCCACCTTTACCCTATTTTAAACTATTTTTGTGATATTATACAGGAGCTTACTACAGTATAAAACTGAAAATTTTATTGTTTTATTGCTATTTCTGCTTATTCAAAGCGAGGCTATTGTAACTAAATTGATTAAAGTAGTTAAGAACATGATGAATGCAATAAATAATGTTTACCAGGGTGAAGCATCCAGTTAAAGTTATGTGCAAAAAATAAAAAAATATCTAAAACATTCTTATTTTTACCAAATTTCAGGTTTGTACAATTTACTGTTTTAGAGATATTTCAGTTCTAAATTGAGATCTCTCCGACCGTATTGCCAGTTAAACTTTCGTGTTTTCTAAAATAATGCGGTTTATGGTATCTTTCACAACTGGTTTGAAAGCTGCAAGGCTTCACCATGCATTAGTGTTGCAAAAAAAAATGTTTTTACAAGTTCTGTAGGATATCACAATTTCGAGGATATTGGATTTAACTGGCAACACTGTCGGGGAGGTCTTTTTAATTTTGAAATAAATTTCTCAGTTCAGTTGTCATTTTATTTTATGACCTCGCGTCCATTGAAAGCATCACATATAAAAAACAGGGGTCAAGAAAAAACTAAAAGCAGCAAAACGATACACGTTAGGATATGAAGGATGTCTGCATGGCTACTTCACCATAATCGCAGAAATCATAGGTCGTAGAAAACCAAAATTCGTTGAAGCTATATTTTAGATATAGCTTAAATTTTTGCTTATAATCCGTGCCAAATGCTTCACTTCTTTTAACGGCGGTTTCTATGTGAACAAGCATTATTTCAATAAAAAAATCGTAATTTAATTCAACAACATTTAGTGAAAAAATCATTTAAGAGCAAATATTTTACTGAAATGACGAAAGTGTATTTCATCAGTATTTCATTCATAAAGTGCTTACGCTGATCGTTTTTCACGCTCAGCTTTTGAAGGTCGACATTTTTCTACCAAAAAAAGGTGTAAATATGATGTAAAAAGAGGTGTAAACAAAACAAAAATTCTTTAAAATGTAAATAAATGTAATGTACACACGCTTATTCATTCTTCGCCTAAAATTTGATTAAAAGAAGTTTTCAAAGTTGTTTATTGTAGCGGAGCTGAAGTTTGCTGTTTATTCATTCTTTTTCCGAATCTTTATCTCCATTTTCTTCAACGAATATTGTAAACCTCGCCACAGATTCCAAACAACCCCTGTTGCATACTGATCAGTAGCGCCACCTAGATAAAGACCATTGGGATTAGCGCTATGGCAATGAGCATACCACCATCCACCTTTAAATATTTCAGCACAGTTGCTGGAGTCTATGTCTTGATCTCTGTCTTTAGTGGAAAAATGCCTCGAATTGAGCCAAGACATGTCATCACCTAAAACAAAAATGCTGAGTTGAGCTGATACGTCACTGAAGGCTGAAAATTGATGGGAGGCACCAAACCTTCAAGTTTATGGTGACCTGCCTAATTCAGGAGATCGAGCAAAAAAACACTTATTTTTTCATGGTTGGTTCCTTAAATTGCTTCTATTGTTTTGGTTTTGATCATGGGTTGCCAGTAGTTTAGTTTATGCCAGTTCTGTTGATGAGCTTTGGAATTAAGCGAAACTCGAGTTAAGAGCACTGTTTTGGAAAAACTTCTTTCGGTTTGCTTGCTTGGTTTAAATTCGCCTAGTTCTACGGTTGGTTGGGGGAGAGCTGTTAATTTGTTTCATTGCATTTTGTTGCGGAGCTAGAATTCAGCCACCTTTTTCACATGATCAGAAAAAGCTTTTGTTTTGCAGCATAATATCAGTCAAACTAAAACAAATTACAGCCGAAAAAAAACAAAAAGAGTCATTAAAATATTTACTCACTATTAAGTTTTACTAAAGATACCGCATAAGTTTATATAATTCTAAAGCAACTAAAACGTAGCTGAAAAATTTTCGAAAGTAGTATAACTTCTCTTTAAATTGATTCTCACATAACTAAGGCAATGACAACTTTTGTACGCATCATAAAACCAGAAAAAGCTCTTCATTAAAAAGACCTATAGTTTGAGTTAGAACTAAAATTTCTTAAAAACTAACGTATTTCAGTACTAGTTAGAATTTCAAAAAACAAACATGCGTTTTAAGCTTTGCTTTCCTTTTGCAAACAGCAAATAATTTTTGAAAAATATTCTTTGATTCTTGTTCCAAAACGCTATCGGTTTCAGTAAAATAGAAATAAATAACTGTCATTCAAAAAACTTTACTTTTAAAGATTTTACCACAGACTCATAGGGTCGTGTGCACCAGCGCGGATTAACTTAGATCCAAGGACTATCAATTTTCTATACCGATCAGCTTAATGAATTAAAACAAACTGGATTACCAGGGACCGAAAGTATCCGATCGCAAGTGCAAGCGTCCGAAATGAGGTCTTTACAAAAAATCGAAGCAGCTACACTGTTTAACAAGGTGTGTAGCTCTGAGATTCGAAAATCTTTGAAAATCAAGTCGCTACTTCTCCGAATTGAAATTAGCTTTGATAGTTTAGCCATGCACGCAAAATACCTCAGGAAAGATTTCCGAAACAAGCTTTACTTGCCAAAGCAAATAGGAAAAAGCTAGTTGGAAGATCTAGAATAAGATGTACTAATTAAATTGAAGGTCTTGAATAGAATGGCTGGGGACTTTACTCATGCGAAGTGGTGAAAGACCGTGAAGTGTGGCGGCTTAATCTCGAGCTGCTGCCCCCGTAACCCTTACCAAAAAGCAGGCAACAAAAAGAAACAGATGCTATTCTTGAATTACTGTATAATCACAGCAATTTGCCTGGTCATTTGTTTAAACTTAAGCTGCTGCACCCGTAACCCTTATCAAAAAGCAGGCAACAAAAAGAAACAGATGCTATTCTTGAATTACTGTATAATCACAGCAATTTGCCTGGCCATTTGTTTAAACTTTTTCCCTAAACTTTTGTTCATCCTCGGATTAAAGTTAATCCATGTTCGCGCATACGACCGATAGATTATCGATTATTATTGAATACCTGCATCTCCTTCGTATTCTCCAATGTCTAATGTATAATTGGTACCAGTTCCGACTCTAAATGTCCTAAATTTATAGCATTGAGAGCATAGGTGTAGCGTAGCCAGGGGGGCCCAGGCCTCCCCAATTGAAATGCCATCAAGGACAAAAATTATGATAACAAAGCTTATTGTTTCTTCACTTTCAGTTTCTTTTTGCGTTGTTCGCGTACAGCGACAATGATAATTATTAAGAATAATATTAATATTGACGACCAAGCGCCCCGGGCCCTCTCGATTCAAATTTTTGCCAACCAATTTAAATGTATAGAATGTTTACCAACCAAATTATTGAATTTTAATTACGGGGGTGCGGGCTTCCTGGTCGTATATGAACTTCTAAAACTGGTTATTTTGAAGACAAAAATTTTCTAGCAAATCTTCGAGTGAATTATTATTTACTGCTAAGAATAATGCTGTAGGCAATGTACCTGTAGGCCAAGTCACTTACAAAATTTAACCCAATTGTGCAAGGTTTTAAGCGTGTTTTGGAATTGATCTGCAGATAAAGGGAGGACAAAGGCGGCAGCGCGGCCAAGAGGGCAAAGGCGTCGTTTT
Organism: Trididemnum nubilum; assembly: GCA_963965965.1. NCBI lineage: Eukaryota > Metazoa > Chordata > Ascidiacea > Aplousobranchia > Didemnidae > Trididemnum > Trididemnum nubilum. The sequence goes on along the minus strand of OZ014471.1, from coordinate 14,201,959 downwards.
TACGACGACCCTGATCGCATGATCTTGGTTCAACTCGCACCCTGTTCACGTTGTAGCGTTCTTGGATAGGACACTTCACGATGATAGTCTTTGATTGGTGGTTTCAAACAAGCATCAAATTCATTCGACAAGAACTCGAAGAAATCCACAAGAACATTTGATCACTGAAAACTCCTAAGCAGGTGGGAATTCCTCCAAACACATAGTAGTCACTGCACTAAAAATCATTTAATAGCTAGCGTCTGACTCTGCCCGGTGACAGAAACATAAATATCCACAAACAAAACAATTTAATTTTTTCAATTGCTTTCTAAGCTTAAAAGCCAATTTTTTTCAAGTGGCTCTAAAAGCGTGCAAAATGTGATTCAAATGGCATTAAAATAGCTATTTTTTACCAAAAATGATAAAATTGCCCAGCGGCTAGGAGCGGAGCCCCCAGACCCCCATATGTGATAACTTGGAGTTACACTAGTTTACTCGCCAGGTTTTCCAATCAAATATTTTTCAGAGCATTTCAACTTTCACTTCAAGTCCTCGTCCTTTAGCATATTCCTAGTTACGCGTCAAACCAAGCCTCGTCTACCGATCTTCCACTCTCCGGGATCTTTGTCCAAAAAAAGTTCCTCCTTTCAAAAATTTTTGATGACGTCATCGCATGTTATTTGTGGTTAGGTCCCCCAGCCCCCAATCAAAAATCCTGGCTAAGCCTATAATCGAGAGTAACTAATTCGTAAATAAGTACTTAAGCTACTGGTATTAACTCCCTGAAGATTGAGGTCCGAATTGCAGTAGAAATACTTTGGTCTTAGTAGCCCAATGGACTGTGTTATGATATCAGCTTATACAATATCCTACATGAACCAATGATACTTTACCGGAGTTATGTTAAAGATTACTAAATTGATAAAGTAATATGTGCATCCCTTATCCAGTTGATTTTATACCGATGAAAATGATTCTGTTTTGGCGAGGTCCCACTGGCGATATTTTGCTTGCTACAAAGTGCGATTTTATAATTTCCAGCCGATTTTATAATTGTACATTGCTGAGCCTAGCTATTCATATTTATTCCTCGTAGGCACTCATAGCTTTTGCAACCGTCTCAAGCATTGCTCAAATATTATTGTGGTTTTTGCGTGTTTTCGCCAGGTGTGCAATTCTGAAATTTTGCTAAAGAGGGTGAGGGGCTTGAACCAAAAGTTAATTTTTTTCGTTCAAAAGTGGCTGAATTGGGCAGCGAGCTGAGCAAATTCATACAACGTAAGCGTATCACAGACAAGGTTGTTATATAAGCCATTGGGCTCTGAAGGCAAAATTTCCAGCCGTTGGACGATTTTTGTAATTTTTTTTTTTTTTTTTTTTTTGAAAAAATGGCCTACAACACCTTTTAGAACACATTTCGCAAGTTTTTTTATAAAGCGATTCGAAAGAACTAAACATTTTTAAGATTTAAATCTTGTTAAAAAATCAAATTGCCCACCCACTTCATTCCTCCTTTCCTTTACGTACAAGGTCAAGTCGAAAACGCGTTTAAACCCTTAAAATTTTGAGTTAAATTATCTAAGTGACTTGGCTAAGGGGAGGGGGAGAACTGAAGCCCATTCAACCCCCGTCCTGGTTGCGCCACTGCTTTTCATGATGTCAAAGAACGAAGCAACGAAAAATTTTCAACATAAAAAGACTAAAATCTACTACAAACTAGTTTTAGTGTTGGTGAGATGTTGTGGTGTGTTTGTTATTTAAACAGATACTGCTCAAAATCGCTTTTTGTGGAAGAAACGAGAACTACTTTAGGTAATAAAGAGATGCCCAAAACCTTTTTCCACAATTTCCCTTATTCGCGAAAATACTCGTATGTTGTAATCCGTTTGACTCTGTAACATTGGCAACTCCGCATTTCGCCATTTTGTGACATCACAAAAGGCCTACTGTAGATCAGTACTGGTAGCCTAGGATTACAGGTTTCAGTAATAGTAACCAAAATTTCAGATTTGGGTATAGGCTACTCACTGCTATCGGTAGGTAATCACGTTTCATAGTCTGCGAGAAGTTTTTGCAAAATTATGCTTTTTGTGATGTCACAAAATTGCAAAACCCAGTTTGCCAGTGGTACGGAGTCAAACGGATTAAATCGTGTTTTCGCGAATAAGCGGAATTGTGTAAAACTGTTTGGAGCACCTCTTTATCATCTCAAGTAGTTCTCATTTTTTTAATAAAACCGGTTTCGAGCAGTATCTCTTTAATGACAAAATATTCCGTTCGTTCGCTTTATAAACCCAAAAGGTTGATCCAACTTTTTCAACAATTGAAGTAACAAAAATACAAAACCTAGACTAATAAAACTTTGTAGTTTTTGTTAACTTGCAATTTTGACACCCCCTTTAACTACTTTGAATTAACAGCTGTTCATGACATTGCTAGCACTTGCCCGAAAATAATTGATTGAAAAATGCCTCCTGTGCAAACAAAATGAGATTACATATGAACGAAACCTTTTTTTCTTGATTGCTTGTTATCAAGCTCGTAGAAAGATTCCATTAACTATTTCGTTGATTTTGAAGTTTTCAAAACTATTTTTCAAGGAACAAGCAATCAACGACTATGCTTTACTTTTACTACTTTTGCAAAGGTACGATTTTATTATTGAAAAGGTAAAATTGGATATTTTACAAAAAACAAACAACCAAAAAGTGTAGTTACTTGTCTTGCTGCAAGCAAAAATTATCGCCACTGGGGCACCATCATTACCTGTATTGCGCGTAACGAGTGGCGTTTTCAAAATCTTCCATGTCAAATCTCACTTCGTAATCGCCAGTGTTTGTCAATTCATGAATCGTTGTGAGACCTTTAGATTCAACACTTTTGCTTACAGTAACAGTCTAGCATCGAAATCCTTTTTGACAAAAAAAATTGGTAACGTCATATAGGCAGCTATAAGTGATAATACATCAAGATCTTAACAAAACTACTTCGTGTTATCATGTCGCTCTAGACTTTGCTTGATTATTTTTCTATTCCAAGCTAAGATAGTTTTAGCTAAAGAAAGATTCTAGCACTCATTCATTTGTACGTAGCAAACGAGCTTTCTGCGTTTGTCCTACAACACCAAAGCAGAAAACCCTTTTTTTGGTTCTGTTTGCAAGTCTTCCAACCGTCAGCCTGGCTTCCACCACGAATAGACTGCTTGGCTCATTATAGCACTTTAACGTAACTTGGATGTAAAATTTCAATTTTGTAACTGCACTGTGATTCGACTAAAAATCGTTTTAATAACGATGCAAGTGTATCTTCAGCAACTCACCAAGCCAAAATTCGCCTTTTAGTTTTCCAAATCCTCTTACGTAATCTGCAAAATTGCGAAAAAAGTCCTCTGAGCCATCCATGCGTCTTTGTATCAGCTAAAATGATTCAAAAAGCTGTTTATTGTCACGCAGTAATACAGGCCCGGCGCCAGAGTAGCGTGACTGGGGGGGGGGGGGGCAGCAACAATATTTGGGGGGCACAGATAAATTTTATCCTCATCTTTGAAAATAAAGACCAAAAAAAGTCTTCAACCTAGCTGTTGACCTTCTTTCGGGGCACAAGTCTCGCTCGGGGGGCACTTCGTAATCTAATGGTGCGGATCTCGCTTCTTGTTCACAAATATCAGTGGTAAAGACCAAAAAAAAGTCTTCGGCGCGAAATCTTAGGCTCAGTCTTCGCGTTCAAACGTGTTTTTCTTCTTGGAAGGGAATTTTACTCACGCTTTTGGGGGCACAGGCAGTATTTTGGGGGGGCACAGGCCCCAAAATGCACTCCAGTGGCACCGGGCCTGATGCTTTCTTTTGGGCACAACCCTCGCTTGGGGGGCACACTTTTCGCTTGGGGGGCACAAGCAGTGATTTGGGGGGGCACGGCTCCGAAATGCCCCCCGTGGCGCCGGGTCTGCAGTAATTAAGCCAAAACTTTGAAAAAATGTCTTTGAATGTTGAATGCAAATTAATTAAATTAATCACAAATAAACAAACAGCTAAATCATCAACTGAATAAGTAGTATGCAAATGAATAGGCCAACTTGAAGTATGGCGGATGTCTCGATCGTTGGTACTTGGCTAGAGTTCAACCTTTAATCTCTAAAATAGTCCACGTCGACTTAAATCAGAGAACAACTAAGATGATAATTGACGAATCGAAAATGGCAGTTGATAGTTCCTTTAGCTTCTTGAATCGCAGAAAGCAGCTCTCCAATCTTAAATTAAGACTCCTATTTAAGATTGAAACACAAACCATCTCTCCTGAGCAAAACCGCTCCACAGTAACTTCTCACGATTGACCAATTCACATCGTAAACACTACCGCGATCGCCCAATTCAGATCTCACACTATACGGCTACACAAGCCAAACACAGACACACAAACGCGGCAAAACTGCCTACAAAACTAATATTTAAAATTATCCAACTCTTAGATTGTTAGAATATTAGAATGAATGAAAATAAAACGACCCGCCCATTTATACTACTGCAAAAGCTATTGATTATCCCAGAAAAATCCTAGATATGTCATAATAGAAAAAGTTTATGAACTTACAATAACAAATTGCAACATAATTATGACGTCACAAACTGGAAGTCTTACTATAGCAATTAAGAATGGTAAACAACCAAATAATTCGATAACTGTGGAAGATTGTAGAACATACCAGAAAGGAATTATCTCGATCATTCTATAATAGAAAGGCGCAAAACTAGTAAAGCAGTCACGTTTACTCTAAAGCATGGCAAGTAATCATAACAAGAGCATTCCAAAATAATATACGTGACAGCAGAATAATATTAAGCTGCTTTCCCCTCAAATCTCACAGAAAAGTGGACAACGAAGAAATAAAATAAATAATATACAAAAAATCTTCCAAACAAAATCATTGAGAACCTACCATCCACCCTCCTCCTGCCGTGGTCAAATCGCAATAAGCCAACAATGCAGTCGAGTTTCCAAACGGATAAATCTTGTACACTCCACTCGCATCCACTCCGTGGTTAGGGATCAGATCGGTGCAAGTCCGAGGAAAATAATTTGAGAATATAGCCTGATTGAAATCTGAAAATTATTCAGGATTTTATTTTGCAATTTAATCTCAGCTCACTTACCTGTAGACTAAGATTACTGCGTTAACTTATAGTCTATAATTGTATCTTGCAATTGGCGTGCTTTATCTTTCCATATTTTACTATCGTCACACTTAATCTACTTAATGTACGAATACAGCAACTGTACATTTTGTATAAGCTACACTATACACAATGCTCAGTTAATAAAAAATTGCCTCACCTTCGTTCGGAGAATCACGTGGAGCGCCAGGTTCTCCTTTTGGGCCAATCGGCCCTGGCAATCCAGTTGCCCCCATTTTGCCCGGATATCCTCGTAAGTGCTCCCTAATTGAAGAGCTTGGAAGCTCCATTTCTTGCTGCCCACCTTCATCATTACATTGAAGATTACAAGTTCCCAGGGTTAATGAGGATAAACTTTGCTGGGCGAACAAGGAAAAAATGACGATTATTATGATTGTTTTCACCATTTCAACTACTAAGCAGTACTAATTAAAAAATCAATAGACCTTAACCCATTAGTACCGTATGTTTTTCATAATATAGTGGTACTTTAATCAATAGATCTTTTTGCTGCCACACGTATTTTGTTTGTTGCACTTTTTCAATGGTGTGGTATTTTGTGCCACCTGAGCTTCAAAATTTGATTTTAAAACCTATGCGTCTGCAGAGTTGTAAGTCGGGCCGGGCTTTTCGGTTCGGGTTCGGGTTCTGGCCGGGTTCGGGCCAAACGTTGACAAACATTTCTGGCTTAGTTCGGGCCTGAGACGTACTTTTTGTCTTAGATGCACAAAAATATAATCAAAATAACTTGGCAATACTGCTGAATTTTTCAAAGGTAACTTAACTTTCAGGCTTTTTCGGGCATGATTTGAGCTTCAAATTAATTTTCGGGTTCGGGCCTGGTTTGGGCTTATATTTTCGGGTTCGGGCCTGAACTAGTCGGCCCGTTTACAACTTTGTACGTCTGTGCTGAATGTGCAAAATAGTGGCTCAATTTTAACTATAATGCAAACTACGAACTGAAAGCTTGCGGGAGGTAAAAAAGACGGCCGGACCGTGGCAAGAAGCAGCACAAACCTTTAGTTTCTTAGTGGACCTGCAAACGTTTAAACAGTTAGTAAGGTCTCACTATTAGCAACTTTCTTCCTAATCCATTGAAGTTATAGCCGGAGGAGGACCAAGCCAAACTGTTTTTTTTTTGCTCATGTAAAATGCCAGGCTACAAAACAGTAGCGTAGCTAGGGGGAGGGCAAATGGTGCTATAGCCTCCCCCCCATTGGCCTGAAAAGTATGCAAAATTGCATGTTTCTTGCAGTTTTGAGGTGGAGATCACTTTATTTTGGACGAAAACACGCTCAAAATTTCGGTAAAGACCTTTTTTTTAGAGATCACTTGATTTTGGACAGAAAAACACTTTGAATTTACCTCAATCCAATACGAGACAAATGAAAATTCAGATCAAGTTCGTTTACGGTTGAATCAAACTTCAAAAAAAGCCCCCCCCCCCCCTTTCCGAAATCCTGGCTACGCGACTGCTACAAAGTGCGATTTGCGAGTGTGGTGAAGAACAAAATCTTGACCACGTCAAAATGTTGTTCTGCACCCAATGCTTGTCATCATATGACAGTAAAAAGAGAAAAAAAACTGGATGATGTAGTAAAAACTGCCCGCTATTTAATGGTAAAGAAACTTTCTTAATCGACAACAAACAATTTCCGCACAGCAAAAAATGTTACATAATATATCCCTTTCGCTGCCGGACTGGTAAAATCGCGGATATCTTAAAGTGCCGGGATGTCAGGAAAAAATGACTTTTATAAAAATGTTCCTAAATTCATACCATTTGCTATAAAATTGATTGAAACTGCCAAATCGTAACTTTTTTTGTAAAAATAAGTTTTCGGGGCGGTTCTGCAAGGGAGGGGTATACTATGTGGAAAAACATTTGTTTCAAAGCTGATCTACCCTTTTTTGTGTTTTTTCTTTCATTAATTTGCTGTTCTAAATACGCAATAAAATTAGTTGATCATATATTTTGCCTTATTTCTGGCTGCACAAATGTTAAGGGCCAATTTATGAGGAGGGTTGATACTTATACCCACCATTATGCTACTTATACCAGCTAAACAAGGGTGCTTAAGCCAAGAATTTTGTTTCTGATGTTGTTGAATGTTTTGTTGCATTTACCCTAGCATTGATCAAAACTGACAACTCAATTTTTGTCAAAATAAGTTTCCAGTGCTGTTCTAAAGGGCAGGATGAGGGCATTCTTTAGCTAATCTTACCAATAGGCTTTTTTTCACATAAATTTGGTTGTTCATGAGCAATCAAATTATTTGGTCATGTTTTTGCATCATTAATTGGCTGCAAAATATCCTTTAGGGTCGAATCGTAAGAAAGCTAATGATTGTACTCCTTCAGGGCTTTAGATTTCAAGCTAACCTTGCGTTCAAAAACGTGCACTCGAACAATCCACGCCTATCGCCAACTGCAGTAATTTCTCTATGCTTCAACCACAGCTCCCTTACAAGTTACAACCTGCTATGCTTTAATGCGATCAAGCATTTGCTTTCATGAGAGAGAGGTTACCTATTATAGCGCAATAGTACATTGTAATGCTAGATGCCATACTGAAAAATAATTTTTTTAGTGACATTTTAGCACGCATGGCATTGTGTCAAAGAGATTACGCGATTGCGCAAGACATTTCAGCGAGAAAACTTTTAGTCGCGCACGGCACTCACATCCTTGCAATAGTACGGCAGCGAAAGCGATATATGGGAATGAGCGTGATCAGAATTTTGCAATAAAATCCATGTGAAAGTTTTTTGTTTGTTACCAACACAATTTTTTGAGTTATGAGAATTCTATTCCAAGCACGAACATGACATTTTGAGTCAGTCACGATTTGCCAAAAAACAAGTCATTTTTAAGTTGTGTAAAATAAATCACTGTCAGCTGTAAGATGGAAAACCACCTAAATTTGATAGAGCATTAATGAAAATGGCTGGCTAAAGTATAAATTTACCAATTTCCTACGTATGCTGCTACATTGTCTTCCCCGCCTCCACTATATTCCATAGTTGTGGCTGTCATATCTATCGAGCATTGCCGGTTAGGAATCCTCAAAGTTTGCTGTTTAAGTATGAAAGAAAACTAAAACACAACAAAAAAATGAATGGGATGCCACGACGGGAATTTTCCTCAAAACGGGTTTTCCAAAATTAAAAGTTTTGAAACATTTCGAGCTACACCGTTTCAGGCAATCGCAACTTGCAAAAACACCTCCATTTTCCAGTATTAAGCGTTCTCTTCTACGTTATATAGCACTGAAAAGATGGAGTCGAGAAAAATGCAGCTTTAACGTCATCAGCTGACACCAACGCTGTCTGTTCAAAAACCATATTGACGTATTTAAAAAAGTGATTGACGTAATCTGACGTTTATTCGGAGTGATAAAATTTTTAAGTTTTGAAATTTAAAGTCTGAAATTGTGGTGCTGGCTTAAAACTCTCGTTTGATGAAAAACAAGTTGACTTTTCAATAATACATTTAACAGTACATTTGCGTTTGTGTAATGCGGGGTTGTTATTCATATAATATATTTACAACTAGAAGTATAGCTACAAAAATGATACAGATAACAGAAATTCATGAAAATTATTAAGAATTAGAAATTCTGGAAGAAAATAACAAAACAAATGTAATTAAACACCTATAAGTGAATCTAACAAGCATATGTCAAAAAAAATATAATTTTTCGTAGGATTCATGATATAGTTGACATTTAGTCTCGAAAAATCATTCAGAGTAAATAGTTTATTGCAATAAAACAAGCGATTTCCAGTTTAGCTGTTGGACGTTTGGTGCACGAACGTGTTTGCGCTTATCTTTTTTCAATCTCTGTTTTCCTAAATTGACGTTTTTCCGCCAAAAAGAAACGTTAGAAAAACTGGAGAGAGCGTCCATTACGGAAGCGATAGACTCGGTTCGGTTACCGGTAGAGTCAAACCAAAGACTATAAAAATTGGTATTACAGCATCCCTGCTTGAAGTTTAGTGTTGAAAGGGAGAGTGTGAAGCCTCCACCGTGTGTGGTAGATTGGTGGGCTGGTGGCAACTTGACTCGAAGACCGAAAGGTCTCTCGCTGTTTCTTGGCCAAAATAATTTGGTAGATGGTTTGGCCATGCAAGCAGAATGCATCAGGAAAAACTTTCCAAACAAGCTGCACTTGCCAAAACAAACGGGAAAAGACCAGTTGGACGATCAAGGACTAGATGGACTAATAACGTTGAGATTCTTGGATGGAATCGCTTGAGACTTTACCCGAGCGAAATGATAAAGGTGATGGAAGACCGTGAAGTGTGGCGGCTTAATCTCGTGTTGCTGCCCCCTCATCCCTCATGGAAAACTGGGCAATGAAGTAAGAAGAACAAGAAAAAGAAGTTTTCATTACAATAAAACTTAACAGTCAACGAGACAGCATCATTCCTAAACAAGCCTTTATTATGCTGAAGATGTAATCTACACTAGCTGATTAAATAATTGTAACCAAAACTTTGATTTAATGGGGCTTCAAATTAGTTTCTTTTTTTGTTGTCAAATTCGCCGTTTAATAATTTTTTTTTCGAATCTTTATCTCCATCTTCTTCAACGAATAATGATAACCACGCCAACTAAGCCAAACAACTCCTGTAGCAAACTGATCAGTGGCGCCACCTAGATAGAGACCATTTGGATTAGCCCCATGACAGGACGCATACCACCATCCTCCTTTGTATAATGTAGCACAGTGGGCAGTTGCATGCCTGTCTTGATCCCGGTCTTTTGCAGAAAAACGCATTGAACTAAGACGAGACACCGAATCACCTAGAACAAACATGCTGTATTCAGCTGATAAGTTGTTTCTTTTAGTCCTTAATCGTATTTTACAAAGGCTATTTCACCAACAAAGTCTATACATGGAGAGGGCAAAAATGCCCCACTATACCTAAATGCTGAACAGGAAGTCATGGAATTATAAAATTTGACCTACAGGTTGGTGTAGATTTACGAAAAATTGATTTGGGGTTGTTGACGTCATCGCAAAGAAGTTACAGCCATATTTGGCTAATTGACATTTTTTTGATAATGCCATATCGACTCAAATTTTGCACATAGGTTTGTTTTTCAAAACTGAATAATAATTGTCAAAGCAATGTTCAGATCTCAGAAAGTGACATCGGTAAACCTCAACGTCGGGAAACTTCGCCATACTTTGCAACTTGAAAATTTAGGGGGTTATTTGTGAATAAATTTGACTCAAATTCATTATTTAAGTTGTTTTAAAGTAAAAAAGCTTTTTCTGAAGAGATTTATTACAAAAAAACAAAATAAGGAGCATTGGTGCCCCTTCGTGTAAAATAGGATTAAGATGGGAAAAAACCTTTACGTTTGTTAGCACAAAATCAATCAAATTTAAAATTGAATGTCCCCAATTAAAAACCAAAAAATAATTAATATCTTTACGCACTATTAAAATCATCTAAAGCTGTAAAAGTTGTCATATATTTGTCTCAAGAACCATAACCCTTCAGAAATTGATTTTTACATTAAACAAACTAAACCTGATAAGTTTTGCAAAGTTTCTTAATAAAAAGTAGATAATTTTAGTACGAATTTAAATTTTCTGAAAGTAGCGACTTTCAATATCTCAAGTTACATGAAAAAAACAGCTTAGGGTTCTGGCTCTACGTTGTTATTGCAATAAGCAAACAAATTTCAAAAAGCATAATGTGTTTGATTTATTTTCCTAAACTCTATCGGTTAAGAAAAAACATCAATAAAACAGTAACATTAATGTCATTGCGAAAAAGTTTATTTAAAATACTTTTCTACCTGCATTCCCTTCGTATTCTCCAATGCTTAAAGTGTAATTGTTACCGGCTCCAACTCCAAATGTTCTAGAAATTTATTGGCAATTATTCGTAAATAGTTTGTAAATAAGCTACTTTTTAGCCACAAACGATTTATTATACTGGGATAAGATTCGGATTTTAAGCCACGAACTTACTGGGATAAAATTTGAATTCAAATTTCAGCAGAAATTAACAAATGAACTTTGATGATATTAGATACAAGCTTTTGACTTCTGCACTTTCACTCGCTCTATTAATGATGATAATCTTACTACATAAACCATTGGTGCTACCCTAGTAGTATTGTTGTTATTATTGTAGTACATATTTATCCTACTGTCACCGAACAGCGTCAGACGCTAACGCTATCGAATGGTCCGCACACTTTTCATAATTTCATTGCAATTTCCACTTTCTGCTTGAAAGAATCCGCACCAGCTTACAGGCGCTTAGCCAGATATCTGCAATGGAGGCTATTTTGGGGGTCTGGGGGCGAATCTCCAGCGTTCAAAAAATTTTTGTTTGGCAAAAATAATTTAATCTTAGGCCTACTTTGATAAAAATTCTTGCTTTTAAAACGTGCCTAGAAATTAGCAGTACAAAACATATTTAGACTGGTTGCATAAATGGGCTATGTGGTAGGTGGCAATTGGAAAATTTCAGTTCTCTTATTTACAAGCTGGTAAATCATAATCTTATTGTTCAAAAAAACTTACAAGTAATAATTTAATTCGTCTATATTTAAAAGAGAATGATAATTGGGAGGTGCAGGGACAATGAAACGAAATTGTAGAGAAGTAATTGGTAATTAACTAATACTGAATAGCCCCCCTTATACCCCTACCCCCATTCCTGAGCTGTTCAACATTTTTCAACCAGCGATCAAATTTGATTGGTTATTTCTGGCCATTTTTTACAGTTTTTACTGATTTCTGAGTTTTATTTTTGACAAATTAGCCCCCCCCCCCTAAATACCTTTTTCAAAAGATGCTTTTAATCTTTTTTGAGTCAATTCTGGTGCAAAAGACAGTCTACGACGTGCTAAAATTGAGGTAGTTTCCCTTGTTCTACATTTTGGTTGACAGGCCAATGGGGGGCTATAGCCTCACCTTCCCGCTCACCCCTGGCTATGATACCGCATGCTTAGGAGGTTTCAGTGATCCAATGTTCCCATGGTTTTCTCCGAATTCAAATCTAAATCAAATCAAATCTTTCATTATACTCGCTGTATTACACCATAGCGTTTAACAAATTGGCGGGGCCCATCTCCACGTCATTGCGCCCGGGCAACACAGCTCCTTTTGAAGAAATGTCGCAGCGGTGGCGAGCCGTTGACAACGCTGTGCCCGATTTGACCGGCCCGAGATTAGAACCTCAGACCTTCCATTCCAGAAACGAAACGCGCTACCGATCGACCAACTGGCCGGTATTATTATATGTATGATTGTATCATTTGTGTATCCAGTTTATTTTTGATGCGGTATGCTGTGTTTCGTGTCACCTGTATTGCGCGTAACGAGTGGCGTTTTCAAAATCCTCCATGTCAAATCTCACTTCGTAGTCGCCTGTGTTTGTCAATTCATGAATCGTTGTGAGACCTAAATTTAAATGTAACATCTTGACTTTTCTCTGCTACTAATACTACCATCGTACCCTGTTTCAACCACAATTCATAATGACAGTAAACAACCAATTCTAAATAAATGTACAATGTATAAAAATCCTGTCAAAATCAGTGAATCATTGGGCTAGGAACAAAGAATTGCTGGGACCCGATTTCCTTCTAAACTATGCTCGTGGTGAAAGAATAATCGTCACCGGTAACAATTATTTTATGTAGAAGTTGAGCATTGCATTTTCTACGCAGCATTAAAATTAAGATTTTGATCAAATCCTCTTCACACAATATGAATAGATACAAAATAGCTTGTGGGCTAAAATTGGTCCAAAAAAAGTTTTAACGGTAATTCAAATACAAAAGCCAGCTTATTAATTACAAGTAGGCCTAAATAATTATCGCCTAGCGAGCCAAAATTCTCCTGTTAATTTTCCAAATCCTCTTACGTAATTGGAAAAATTGCGAAAAAAGTCCTCCGAGCCATCTATACGTCTCTGAATCAACTGAAAACAAAAAAAGTTAATCGATCCAACAAAACTTTTGAAACTTGTCTTCGGATGTTAAATGCTTTTTGCAATCTTTTTTTATAAGGACCAGTAGATTTTGAGCTGAGGCTGGCTGCTCTTAATTTTTTGCAAATTAAGTCTCATTTTGTTTTTCTTTCTTCTTTTTTTCTTCGTTGCCAGCTTTTTCGTGAGAGTTGAGGGGTAGCAGCTCAAAATTAGCCGCCAAACTTTTGGTCTTCGATTACAATCATCATTTCGCATGGGTGAAGTCCCAATTTGTTTTTACATATTGAAAACATTGATGTAAATTTTAGCGACCATGTTTGAATAAGTGTTTAATTCCGAATGCTCTGTCTACTTGAGAAAACGCTTTTTTGCTTTGAACTATTTTTATCTTGAACGACTGCCGAAAAAACTTTCAGGTGCCTAAATATCAGTGCGCAACAGTGCTCCATAATTTTCAATAGTTGCAATTTTCTTTGCAAGTTCTAAAAAATTACTGAAATCGACTATTGTTTTGATTTAGTGATGAATTAAGATTTTTTTGTTTTTTAGTTGTTCCTGATTATACCGTATTTTGCTGCTGAGACTATTTTTGTTCTTACTTTGTTCTTAAACCATGAGCAAAATGAGCCTTGTGTTCTGATGAAATTGTTCGTATAAAAAAGTGTAATCAAATACTCATAATTAAAGAGCTAAACTAAGCATAAATTGATTGGTTGGTGAACAAATGAGTGTAATGTTATTGTAATTGCAAATACGCATTTATTTGCCTAGTTGCCTTGGCAAGGGTACATCGAATAAACCTTTTGATCTTTGAGTCAAGCCGCCAGCTGTCCGTATGTCACGGTGAGAGTTTCATCTTGTTTTTTTTTAATGCAAACACACCATCCACCCTCCTCCCGCGGTTGTTAAATCGCAGTAAGCCAGCAATGCAGTCGCGTTTCCAAACGGATAAATTTTGTAGACTCCGCTCGCATCCACTCCGTGATTAGGAATCAGGTCAGTGCAAGTCCGAGGAAAGAAATCTAAAAACATAGCCAGACAGATTTTTGTAAATTATTCAGAAGTATATTTTGCAAGTTAGCTTAAGTTAACGTACTTGGAGGCAGTGGCGTAACCAAGGGGGTGTCTTTGGACTCGCCCTCATCCGTTTAACTCTGTCACTTAAAAAATTTAACCCAAATAAGCATGCTTTTTAGCGTATGGGTGAAGTCCCAGTTTTTAAAGTAAGTGAGAGCAAAAAGGGTAAGTAATTGAATTCCGCCGAAGGGCTTTTAAATCATAGAGCATTTTTTTCTTTTCTGTAGAAACGTGAGAAATGTCGCAAAACTGGCGTTAAATTGGCTATTCTTTCAAAAAAAACAAAAACAAAAGCAACACAAAAAGCGCTCAACAACTTTGCCTTCAAACCACCGCAGACAAATTTCTGCTTTGAGGTCAATCCCCTGCTTAGACAAATCCTGATTACGCGTCTGTTTGTAGACTAAGATTAATACATTGTAGACTACAATCGCATTTGGCGTTATTTGTCATGCAGTCTAACTGCGGGTTTACTTAATTTAGTTTCTGTACATAGCAATTGTGTATTGTGTGTTTACTTAGTAAAAAGTGCATCACCTTCCTTTAGACCATCACACGGAGCGCCAGGGTCTCCTTTTGGGCCTATCGGGCCCGGTAATCCGGTAGCCCCCATCTTTCCGGGATGTCCTCGGAATTGATCTCTAATTGAAGAGCTTGTGTGCCCTACTTCTTGGCCATCTTGACCACTACATTGAAGATTGCAAGTTCCCAGCGTCAAGGAAGTTAAACTTCGCTGAGCGAACGAGAAAAAAATTGCGATTATGATGATTATTTTCGCCATTTAACTGCAAAATAAGGCTTTAGTGAGAAATTAAATCGGATTTTTTCTCTTTAAGATAACGTAGTTTAATGACTAAATCTTTTTGTTGCCGAACGTTTCTTCTTGCACTATTTGGTCAGTGTTATTCTTATGCTTTCTGCGCTTTTAAAATTTGATTTTTGAAATCTTATTGCTGCGCTAAATATGCCAATTACAGTACTTGTTCAATTCTAACCAGATAATTTTTTGCAAATACCATCTTTCTATACACTTATTTTTTAAGAGCCAGTAAATTTTAAGTTGAGACTGGCTGCTTTTAAATTTTTACAAATTTTAGTTTTATTTGTGCTTAATTTTTTCTTCAATTTTGTTGGAAATCAGATTGATACAAAATCATTATTGCTTGGAGCATAAAAATTGGTTTTGAGAAACAGTTCACTAATAATAAAAAAGCCGAAGCTGTCGTTAACATTGTATCTAAAAACATACGTTTCGACTAATTATTTAAGTCATTGTAAATCAGCGAGTGTCGCTTGGTTGGATTTAATACGGCATTATAAAATCAATAACTTATTACCTTAGTTTGAGCACCTTTTTGAAAGCAATAATGTCTTCACATTGTAGAATTATATTTGTTAATTTCGGAATTTTTTGCCCGTTTTTTTTTTATTTGTCTTTACAGGTTACCGATTGATCTAATTTTTTCTTGTGCATTATTTACATATTGACAATGACTTAATTAATAAGTCGAAACGTCTCTTTGTAAACAAAATGTTTACGACAGCTATCGCTCGTTGATTCTTGGTGAAGTTTTTGCTTGGTTTAACGATAGCGTTTGTCACCGATTGTAAGTATAAAAATAGTCTTTAAACAAATCAACCAATGACAATGTAAAAAACACCAAGATAGCTCTGCTTTTTTCTAATTTTTGGCCCGTGTTTTAAAGTTTTTATTCATCCCGAGGCTGGCATTGTTCCTCATTTGTTCTTAAATTTTGAGCAAAAATGAGCCTGGTGTTCTAATAATTAAAATTGTCCGTTAAAAAAAAAATGATTTAACTGTGAGTTTGCAATGGTCCAATTACAGCGCTTTTTTTAAGACATTGAAAAGCTTTCATAATGATTTGAAAGCTTTTGAGAGGTGAAAAACTCCGTGTAACCGCAAATTGTGGACAAGCTCAGATTATGCCTAATTCACCTACCAAAGTTTTTACAGTAATAAATGTCTCATAATAGCAAACTTTTTTCAATCCCGAAAAAGGTGCAACCAAAAGGAGAACCACAAGAACGAAATTGTTGTTGCTCTTGTACGAAGCGAGGCCATTTTAAGTTATTTAAGGGTGTAATGTAAAACAAAATCCTAACTACTCACGTACTACGCTGCGCCTAATTCAAACTACAGAATACAGCAAAAGGGGTTGAAAAACTGGAATTGACACCACTTTCTGGCCTCTCAAAAGCTTTCTGATCCTGAAAACAATCTTTTCAAACGCCTATTGCAGTTATGACTGTCGTAGCGGCGTAACACACGGAAGTATTTAGGGCAAGTCTTTCAAGTGATAAAATTTTGGAACGCAACTGTTGTGAAGTGGCCTCTTTAGTTTAATCTATGACATTTTTGAGTCATACCATCTTAACGAGCGATTTTTACGTCAGACAAGATTAGATTTTCTTGAGTTATGCAAAAGACAACTAGGCTATATGCTGCAAGGTTATGCAATGCATTGGGGACTATTTGCCGAATTTGGTGCAGCCTTTTCAGCATTTCACACAAAATGACATTTTTGAGTCATACTATCTCAACAAGGGATTTTTGAGTCAGGCAAAATTAGATTTTTTCAAGTTAAGCAAAGACGACTTGGCTATGTAAAGTTATGCATAAGGGAACATTTGCCGAGTTTGATCGCCACGGTTTGGTATAGTCTTCTCTGCATGTCTAGCTAAAGAAGGCTTGCTTAGTCGCCAGTGCTCTACCTTCTTCACCTTGCGCTGAATGGTACTATTCAGTCGCTTCAAGAAAAAGCTTTCGCAGGTATAGCCTACCTGCAATTTTGACGCTAACAAACTGTTTCTCAAGGCAGAGAAGTTTACAGTTGTTGTTGTAAAGTATCGCATTATTTATCCTGCTGTCATCGCACAGCGTAAGACGCTAACTATTGGACTATTCGCACACTTTTCATTGCAATAACTACTTTGTGCCTAAGGAATCCGTACCTGCTTAGGAGTTTCCAGCGTTCCAATGTTCCTGTGAATTTCTTCAAATTCTTGTACAATGAAATTGCTGCTACTTCGAAGCCACCAAGCAGAGATAATTATCGTAAAACGGCTTATCCAAGGACGTAATAACGTGACCAGGGTGGGGGTTGAACCCAGATTATGCGATCAGGGTCGTCGTAAAAACGACGCTTTTACCCTCTCGGCCACGCTGCCAACTACAGATCCGGTTCCAGCAAAATTTGAATAGCACCTCTGGTTTTGCTGACTACCTTTGGCCATAAATTTTGTTCATTGAGCAGTAGGATTTAAACAAAAGCAGTTTTATTCAAAACGAAAGCCATCCGTATTTCTAAGAGAAAGCACAATCACTGGAGACAGCAAATTTTGAAATCCCGAGTTGCCCAAAATATTTTAGACAAGTTCAGTACTCGTCTCGTCTTCTTCGTCATCCGTATCAGTCGAGTCGACTCCAACTTCCTCACAATCCTTTTTAAGGGTAGCCAGATCCTCAAGGGCCTCGGAAAATTCTCCCTCTTCCATACCCTCTCCAACATACCTACAAAGGTTAGAATAAGATTGAGCCCTGTAGCATTTACATCAAATCAAAAACTCATGCAGGCCAACTGGGCCAAAAGCGTGAACCAATCTTTATTTAGTTTAACCATAGGCTAGAAATAGACGCTTGGAGAAAAAAAGCATTGAAAAAAAAACGTTTGCTTTTGTTGCGAAGGTTTTTTGCTCTCACGCGTATGCGACTGATTTGATTGGACGTATTCCTAGAGCTAGTAAGTCACGCTGATTGGACTAGTCAGTATATTTTAGAACAAGTGAACCGAGAAGAGAAAAGACAAAACTGTCAGTTTCCAGTCTACTTTATAAAGTCTACGGTTTAACCAACATATCCGTAAGTTTATTTTCAAACAAAAATTCGGTAGCTTACGACCGGCGTGCTGATAAAAGTCGGCACGATGATCGTGCGATCATACTCTACCGATTTTATTTAGCAGTTCAAACCGGGCCTTAAGAGTAAACAGCTTGGTTTAAAAATGACAGTTCGCTGTATTGAAGCTCATCAGTTGCGTGTAGACGGCTTTCGAGACTGGTCACAAAGTTGGACTTAAGACTTTTCACCACTGCCAGAGGCAGATGATATTCATTCTGGATGTGCGGCGGCTTCATCTTAACTGCTAACCCCACACGGCCCAAACTTTTTCACAGAATCACGGACAATGAAAAAAGTAGCTACTCACCAGTAAACGAAAGCACGCTTGGCGTACATCAAGTCGAACTTGTGGTCCAGTCGTGCCCAGGCTTCTGCTATGGCAGTTGTGTTGCTCAACATGCAAACAGCGCGCTGGACTTTAACCAGATCACCACCTGGCACTACTGTGAGGGGCTGGTAGTTGATCCCGACCTTGAAGCCAGTTGGACACCAATCCACAAACTGAAAGTATTATATCAATCGCCCTATCTTTCTTTCATCGTTATAACTCTAATTAGAAAATTGTTGATAGTCAATCTTCTGAAACAGAGCTCGATGATATACAAAGTAAAATCAGAGCAAAATACAACTACATAAAATCACGGTAAAAGGTTAAAAGCACAACAGTCTGTTTCGTCATAAGGACTCATCAGGTGCTACCCTAATCTTATTCAAATAGAAATCTTATTCAAATCTTTTTTATTTAAATCTACTGTAATCGTATTCAAATCTATTTGAATAAGATTACAGTAGCACCTAATGAGTCCTTACGACGAAACAGACTGTTGCGCTATAAATCTTTTACAGTGATTTTAAATAGTTGTAACTTTAATTAAGTTGGTAGGTTTCTTATGAGCACTAAAACTCCAAAACCAAGACTGGGTCAAAATGTGGACAGTGGATATGTAAAAACAACTGCAGGACAGTCACTGAAATCTGTATTCGGTCGAAGAATTAAAGCTTTTTTGATTAATGAGTGCAAGAAAATTAGATTTTCAGCAACAAGACTTAAAAGTTTCAAGTAGGGTGTAACGTGTTCGTCTCTGAAGCGGAAAATCTGAGGTTCAAATCTTGGACCGGTCAAATCGGTCAGTGTTGACAACGGCTCGCCATTGCTGCGACATTTTCTCGAAAGAAGCTGGGTTGCTCACAGGCGCAATAGCGCGGAGATGGGCCTCGCAAACTCGTTACACGTTTCGACGTAATACCATGATAATACAACAACTGTAATGAAAGATTTGATTTTGACCTAAGTTACAAAACTGGCATTGGTGTGAAGAGGAAATAAACATAAATACCTACGGATAAAACTTGATCTACATTGTGCTCACTTGAATGGTTCTTTTGGTCTTGATCGACGCAATAGCCGCGTTTACATCTTTTGGGCACCATATCGCCCCGACAAAGCATGCAGCAGGCCATGTACTTGCCGTGACGCGGGTCACACTTCACCATTTGGTTAGCCGGCTCAAAACAAGCGTTTGTGATCTCAGCTACTGATAGTTGCTCATGGTAGGCTTTTTCAGCCGAAATAACTGGGGAGTAAGTGACTAGGGGAAAGTGAATTCGGGGATAGGGGACCAAGTTGGTTTGGAACTCCGTCAAATCCACATTCAAGGCTCCATCAAACCTCAAACTTGCGGTTATAGACGAGACAATCTGCCCCATGAGCCGGTTTAGGTTTGTATAGGTTGGACAGCCAATGTCAAGGTTTCGGCGACAAATTTCGTAAATGGCTTCATTGTCGACCATGAAAGCGCAGTCAGAATGCTCCAGTGTTGTGTGTGTTGTCAAAATGGAGTTGTAAGGCTCAACAACTGCTGTGGAAACCTAAAACCAAACAATCAATTCTCAGCTTAAACAGTGGTTAGTGATCAACAGCTTTTGCACTTCCTACAACTAGCAATTGTTAGAAATTTTAGCGTAAAGCTCTAGCCTAAAAACTAAATTAATTTGCCTATGAGTTAGCTCAATGCATAATTGCCCATAAATGGCGCCAAAGAGCAATTCAATTGTAGCTTACGGTAACCAAAGAAAAATTCAATTCAATTGTAGCTTACGGTAACCGAAGAAAAATTGATTTGAACACAATTGTAACGGTCGTAATATCCAGTCGAAATCTTTGCCTTGAAAGGTTGAAATTGCGATGTCTCAAACAGAACTAATTTTTCTACTTTATATGGACGTAGCTTAAGTTTCATCATCATCATCATCATCATCATATTTATTTATTTACCAAGTGACGTCATATCACAAGAAAAAACTGCAAATTCCTCTAGGTCTATCACCAAAGCATCGAAATATGCAATTCCTTTAAAACCAAGCACACAAAACTTGCAGAGTCAAAGCGATATTTAGTCACTTGGTGAGGAGACAGCGAAGGACCGAAAGGTCATCTAAGTCTACTGCCACCTCACCAAGTTAAGGTTAAAAAAAACAAAAAAAAAAACAGCTTCTAGATTTTCTCAGTCTGCTACTTTCTATGATAAAAAAATTTTATGCAAAATTAAAACAAAGTGTTGCAAAGATATGTACATTTTATACAGTGTATACACAAAACTCACAGTCACCATGTAAAGAAAATGCAAGACAACATTAGAATTGTTCAAACTCTAAACATACTAAAAAATAAAAATACTGTAACTACAGATTAGATAGAAATAAAATTAGTAAAGTTCATAATGCTTATTTATGTTTTATAGAATTTGAAGTGGGCAATTGGAGTGAAAAAAAAACTCCTTGCTTTGTTTTGTATTGTTTGCCAATATGTCATTAGTACTGGTACAATTTCCAATACCAGTATATATCAACCTCAGTCAGTTATTGCAAAATTACTAATAATTCAAGGGCACATCAAAATGAGAGATGACATTTTGTAATAAATGTGTGATAAATGAATGCACCAAACTCATGCTATTCAAGCAATAGAATAGGTTATTGTTGAACTCAAGCATAAATATGCAACTATGATTCCTGTAATTACTACTGCATTGCTGATAGAAAGCTGTTATTCTAGCTTTTATCGGTTTCATAGTTTGATAAAAAATGAGCTTTAACAGCTTTTTTAAATCTGTAGAATGAAACTTCTTTCATACTGCTTGGAATTTCATTCCAAACTTTAATTCCTGCGAATGATAGAGACTTTTGCCCTAATCTTGTTCTAGTTCTTGGAAGAAAAAAGTTGTTTTTGTGGCTCAATCTTGTCTTATGTGTATAGCAGTTTTTTATTAGATTAAACTTATCTGAATTTGCAAAAGATAATACATTATTGTGAATTTTGTACATAAGCTTTGCAGTTTCCAGAGAGTAAATATCCTTGAGTTTTAAGCATTTAGCTCGATAGAACAAAGGATTAGTATGCTCACGATATCCACTTCCAGTTAACAATCTGATGCTTCTTTTTTGCAGAATAAAGAGAGGTGCTAATGTTGATTTTGAAGCAGTCCCCCAACTACTTATGCAGTATTGTAGATGAGAGTATATGAGGCAGTGGTAAACAGATCTTAAGGTTTGCTCATCTACAAAGTGTTTTAATTGATTAAGAGCCCAAGATCCCCTTGCTACCTTTGAACATTGTTCCTTGATTTGTTGTTTCCAGTTTAGATTGTCGTCTATGAGAACACCTAGATACTTTATGTGATGTGATTGCTTGATTGGATTATTATCTATTGATACTTTGAGTTCAGGTTTATTTTGTTTTGTTGTCACTACCATAAACTCAGTTTTACTAAAGTTAATTGATAATTTATTCACCTTGAACCAATTGCTTACATTGACTAATTCATCATTAATATTTTGTTGCAGTGTTGAAACATTAGAATGGGAGAAAGTAAGGTTTGTATCATCCGCAAAAAGATGAATTGTGGAATTTGAGGCAAGTGGTAGATCATTGATATAAATATTAAATAACAACGGACCTAGAGTTGATCCCTGAGGAATACCGCAAATAACATCTCTTGACTTGGATTTATATTGATTTACAATTGTATACTGTTGACGGTCAGTCAGGTAACTTGCTAGTAACTGCAATGGTAATCCTCTAATTCCATACTTTTCTAGTTTCTTGATCAGTATTGTGTGATTGATGGTATCATATGCTTTTCTTAAATCTAAGAAAATAGAGCATGTAATGAGCTTTTTATCCATATTGTCAAGTAGCTTATTGTAAATATCTAAAACAGCTTCATTTGTTGAGCAATATTTCTTAAAACCATACTGGTTTGGACTAATCAAATTATTGCTCACAAAATAATTGTTTAGTTGATCAAGCAGACACTTTTCAAAAAGTTTGGCAAAAGGATTCAAAATAGAAATAGGGCGATAATTACTGCATAACTCTCTTTCGCCTTTTTTGAAAATTGGAACAACTTCAGCGGTTTTTAACACTTTTGGAAAATATCCTGTTGATATGCATGCATTAAAAATGTTAGTTAGAACTGGAGCTATAACAGAGCCTGACATTTTTATATACTTTGCAGGAATTCCATGTCTTCCTGTACTTTTTGATGCATTCATAGCTCTGATGTAATTTACTACTTCTTCTTCAACTATTGGTTCTAGAAAAAACGAATTGCAACTACTCTGAATCAAAGATGTGGCATTAAATTTGCCATCAATTATAGCTGGTGTTTTGATTGTAGATGCAAGGTTAACTCCTATCTCTATGAAATATTTATTGAACAAGTTACTGATGGCCTGTGGACCTTGTGCACTTTCACTTTTGGGAGCATACATTTTATTAGGAATGTTATTTTTCTTCACATTTTTCAAGTGAATAATTTTATTTATAATTTTCCAAAGCGACGAGGTGTCATGCTTATTATCATTCACTAAATTTTTAATGTAAAGTCGTTTTGCATATTCCTTAATATGAGTCAGTTTATTTCTATAGACTTTGTATTGTGCCCATGTATTACTGTCATTTAATTTAAGGGCTCTTTTGTACAATAAATTTTTTTGCTGGATTGATATAAGGATTCCTTTGGATAACCATGGTTTGTTTTTTAGTTTTGTTTCCTTTCTGCTTTGTTTTCGTAATGGTGCATGTATGTTTAATGTCTTATGAAAAATGTCAATAAACTTTTCAGTGTAGTTATCAATGCATTCCTCTTTGATATCACCTAATAGCTCCATTCCTTCAGTTAATTTGTCTAGAAATTTTTCTACTTCAAAATTTTTTGTATCACGAATTAGGGTGACAGTTGATTTTTCACTCTTGGGCAGGCTTAAATTAGAACACACCATTACTGGCAGGTGATCACTTACATCTTCCACCAGAATAAAACTTTTGTGTTCACCCACTACATTGTTTGTATAAACATGATCTAAAAGAGTTGAGCTTGTAGTGGTTATTCTTGTCGGGTGTGTAATTAAGGGAATGCAGCCTAAGCTATATGTTAAATTCATGAAATCTTTAATATTGATATCAGAGTTACTTTTCAACAAATCTGCATTGAAATCTCCTCCGATATAATACATCAATTTTCTACTATTCATTTTTTCAATGGTTGATTCAAAACTCTTGCAAAAATCTGATAATTTCTGTTTAGGGTGTCTGTAAATTACTCCCACTATACATTTTTTGTTATTCCCTAAATCTAGTTGAATCCACATGTCTTCACAGTTAGGAATGTTTAAATCAAACTCCTTGCAAATTGAAATTGATAAAGACTCCTTAATAAAAAATCCTACTCCTCCCCATCTTGTAGTTGTGCCTTTGTGGTAAAAATGGTACCCACTTAACTTTGCATTGTATACCTGTAACAATTTAAGTTTGGTTTCACTTATAGCAATGATATCAGGTAAGATATCATAATTTGTTAAAAGTTCATTCAATTTATCAAAATTTGCATTTAAGCTTCTTATATTCACGCAAAGCAAAGAAAATTTACACTTTTTGTTAATAATATTGGTTTTTTTGTTTTGTTAAAAAATTTTGTTAAAAATTTAATAATTTTGTTAATAATTTTGTTAAAAATTTCGAAGAGGTTTGTAGCGCAGAAAAATTGTTTTAGATTCCCTAATTGCAAGAACCTACTTTCGATTTGATAAACCATACAGCCGTTATGTTTTGGTTTAATCGTTATTGATTGTTAATTCAGAAGACCTATTTTATTTAAAAAAGTTTAAGTAACTTTTGTTTTATAATTAATGTTTAGTTGCAACGACACCTCATTTGAGGAGCAGGGTAGACCGCGAATTCAAGTTTTGATTTTTTGCCGTAGTCAACGGATAACCTCTCCATCAGCAGAGATGTAAATCCGGACCCAGTTCCACCTCCAAACGAATGGAAAAGGAGGAAACCGTAAAGTCCCGAACACTGATCCGCTAATTTACAAAGTCGATCCAACACTTGATCCACCATTTCCTTGCCTGAAGTAGTAGAAATTTAAAATTACACAACGTCTGAAAACTTTATTTATCTATTTATCTTGAGGTGCGGAACGTAGTAAAGAACTATGCACGTTCATCAATTAGCCTTGGATCCCATTTATGTCTCATTGTAGAATTAAAACTGTAAGTATAAAGAATTAAATATACAGTTAACTACCGTTACCCGGACGCCCTCGCCATCGCACACAAATTTTCAAGGAATGGAATTACCAACCACAAGCTAGGCTAACTCGTTAATCTGACAACCTCGCTAATGGGACACTATTCATTGAAGCAAATCAGAAATCGAGTCTGATTGACGGGAGTTGACCGTATTTTTCAAATTTACCGATAAAATTTTCTGGTGAAAACTCCAAAAAACGGACACTGACTGAACACCTACCAACAGTGTAATGGCCTCTTGCATAATTGTTTGCCGCGTCTTCTTTACCGGTAATAAGCTGTTCCGGATGGAAAAGCTGGCGGTAAGTTCCCGTGCGAACCTCATCTAAAACGTGATAGAGTTGCAATGTTGCCACTTTTTATATTTAAAAATAATCTACTGAAAGGAATTTCTGTATACTGTTGCCAGCATCAATCGTCACTGTACCTGTGTAAAATAAATCCTGTTCAAATATATAAGACAAGGACTACTACGATGCTTAATTTTAAACCTAATCTTAACAGTGCACTCCATTTTTTAAAGCAGGACATCAGGCAAAAAAGATGATGTTTCTAAAACTAGTCCTACCATAGTTGTAAACGGGCCGATTAGTTTAGGCCCGAACCCGGCCCGAACCCGAAAATATAAGCCCGAAAACTTATTTGAGGCTCAAATCATGCCCGAAAAAAAACGAAAGTTAAGTTAAGTCTAAAAAATTGAGCAATGATGCCAAGTTATTTTGATTATATTTTTGTGCACGTGAGACAAAAAGCATGTCTCAGGCCCGATTTAAGCCCGAAATTTTTGTCAACTTTAGGCCCGAACCCGGCCCGAACCCGACCCGAAAAGCCCGGCCCGACTTACAACTCTGAGTCCAACCCTAATGATTAAATTGTTAAGATTTTTTACTTTCAACAACATGTCGTATTCCCAAATGGAGCACAAGATTGACATACAGTAAATTCCAGTCTGTGCCATCACCACGTATTGCTGGTTTCAATGTTGCGTTTAAGTCGGCGCAGAGTTGTAAGGCGGGCTGGGTTTTTCGAGTCGGGTTCGGGCCTGAGTCGTGCTTTTTGCCTTAGGTGCACAAAATATAATCAAAACAACTTGGCAACATCGCTGAATGAAGACTTCATTTAAGCTTTTTTGGGCATGATTTGGGCTTCAAATTAGTTTTCGGGTTCGAGCCGGACTCGTGCTTACATTTTCGGGTTCGGGCCTGAACTAGTCGGCCTGTTTACAACTCTGAGTTGGTGGACGTAACGATATGTTTGAAGCAGAATATCGCTAAAACAGTCGAGTCAAGAAAGGATCAACAAAGTTAAATCAAAATAATTAATTGCACTACTTTTAAAAAAACCAACTGATTTTGCCAACTGTCCTTTTTTATCTTCAAACGTAAATCTAATAGCGACTTTTCAGGGTTTTTAAGCTCCATAAGCCTCGTGATTCAGCTTAGACCGTAAAATGAAAGAAATGATAGAAATTAAACAGAGTATTTAAAAAATAATCATCAACAAAACTACAGCTTGTTACCCAGCAAAATTTGTGTCAATTTATTTTCCAGAAAATTTATCGAAATGAGGCTCAAAATTTGCGAAAATTTAAGAGCAACCAGCTTCAACCAAAAATTTACAGGTTCATACAAAAAATAGTGTTTTGGCGTTACCGATAACAGTTGGTTCTAGATCAACAACACCGCTCTTGGAACGTGTTTCCCAGCCCCCGTTTCGCTGAAGAAAGTGTTGAACGAATCATCGCCTCCTCCGATTGTTTTGTCGCTTGGCATCTGCCCGTCTGGCTGGATACCATGCTCGAGACAATATAATTCCCAACAGGCGTTGCCAATTTGAACACCGGCTTGTCCAACGTGGATAGAAATACATTCGCGCTAAAACAAAACAAACCACCAAGACTAAGAAAACATCTTGGAGCTCAATAAAATATACAATATGTGGTTGAGTGTCGTTGACTAGTCATGTTGCATGCTCAACTAAAGCAATTTCTCTAAATACAGTAAACCAATTTTTGACTTTTGAATACGTGACCTACTCCCGGGAAGTCAGAACGACATCCACTGGCAGTTAGGTGGCAATATCAACCACCAACCCTGTAGTTGCAAACAGCGACACCCGACATAAGGGCGCAGGGACATAAGGCTGCAAAGAGGTAAATCTGCAATCTGCGCTAACATTTTCGTGCTTACACGCTTTTGGATAATAGGGTGAGAAAATCAAAGATTTGATTTTGCTTCGCAGTGAGACAAAACACAAATCATAATTGTTTGCTTAACGGATTAGGTACAACTGTTAAATGAATGCGTTTAAAAACAGTTAAATGATTGCGTTTGAAAACAGCCTCTGACGTGTTACGTACAGCAAATAATCTCATCGAAAATGTACAATTCTTTTTCATTGTTTGTTCAAGTTTAGTGCACGGCGACCGAAAAACAGTTTAAAGGTAGAGCTTTATGCGATAATTGAGAACTGAAGGCAGGAAGCGAATTCAAAAAACTTCTTTCAAAACTTAAATAAAATACTCATTAATCAAGTTCGTTCGTATGTCCTTGGCCTTATGTCGTAGATCGGCTTGCAGCTTGAGTCATTTATGCACAGAGCTGGACAATGCTGTTTCAAGCTTTTAGCTCTCATCAGCGGAACTCGGCATATTTCCACCGTGAGTATTCTCCAGCCATTATTTGGCCGCAGTGGACCAACTCTGATGGCTTTCACAGTGGCAAAGGGTTTATAAAGAATAATCGATTTTTCACTTGTGGTACTTCACAAAAGAACAAGTAAAAAACCGTTGAGCTCTTATGACAGGGAGGCCCTATATCAAAGATAGCTTAATTGTAATTGTAATTACATTTTATTCACCAAGCTGCCTTGGCCAGGAGACAGCGAAGGGACCATTCGGTCTTCGAGTCAAGCTGCCACCTGCCCACCTGTCTACCACACACGGTGAAGGCTTCACACTGTCCCTTTAATTGCTGAACGTCAAGCAGGGAAGCTGTGAGTACCAATTTTCATAGTCTTTGGTTTGACCCGACTGGGAATCGAACCCAAGTCTACCGTTTTAGTAGCAGACGCTCTATCCACTCGACCACTGATCGGTTAAAGCTGTCCTTAATGTAAGAGCCCATCGGTTTTTGACTTCTTCTTTTATGAAGTACCACAAGTGAAAAATCGATTATTCATTGTAAACCCTCTGCCACTGTGCAAGCCGATAAAGCTTGTTCAAATTGGCCGAAAGGTGGCTGGGAAATACAATTTCAATTTCAATTTTATTAAAAAGACAGCGATAAAAGATCAGCAAGCGGTCATCAAAAGTCAACTGTCAAAAACAAACAACGAAGCAACGACGAAAACGAAAACCATAAACATACGCTCAGAATCTCAATAAATCAAGCTTCCCAGGCCCCCTCCACCCCCCCCCCCCCCCCCCTTACTGAACCAAAACTTCTTAAATTGTGGACAGAAATTACCTGTTTGCTTGCTGTGATAAACATAGATTTTTGAGTTCATTTTTGGATTTAAAAAAGTTGAAAATCCTTAATCAACGTCTGTGGGCATTAATTGCTTGAGTACTGAGACAGAAATAGAATTTTTAGTTCTTTTTTAAATTTAAAGAAGTTCATTTTCCTAATTTTAGTGGGTATTTGGTTCCATATTTTCGTACCAAGAAACTGAATAGAACTTTGAGCTTGAGTTGTTTGAACCCGAGGAAGAAAGTAGTTGCATTTGAGTTTTCTTCGCGTGTTGTATGTATGAAGATCATCTAACAATATCATTTTTTCTGTTTCAGCACTGCAAAGGTTAAACGATTTGTAATGAATTCTGTAAAACAGTTTTGCTACTTCAAATCGGTACAAGTCTGTGATTGTCAATAACTTTAAATCTGAGAACAGTGGTTTCGTGTGTGTTCTCATATTTTTACGGGTGATTATCCTTATAGCTTTTTTTTGTAGCTTGATTAATGGATCTAGTGTTGCGACTGTTGCACTGCCCCAACTGTTTATGCAATAGTTTAGATGCGAGTGAATGAAACTGTAGTATACCATCATTAGAGTAGCACTATTTACATATGGTCTTAGTTGATACAGCGCCCAACATCCACTAGCTAGTTTTGAACACATTTTGTCAACTTGAGGTTTCCAGGTTAGAGTGTCATCAATCAGTACTCCTAAATACTTAATGCATGAATTTTGACAAATGGTGGTTTGGTCAATTTTTATATCATAACTTGGTTTTTCTTTTTTATTAGTTATGATGATGTATTCAGTTTTTTTATAGTTTATTGAAAGCTTGTTGAGTTTCATCCAATTATTTACTTGTTTTAATTCCTTATTCACGATTTTTTCCAAAGTATCTTTGTGATGATGAGATGCTGTGATATTTGTATCATCAGCAAAGAGTCTTACGCGCAGATTTGTAGCTAGTGGTAAGTCATTTACGTAGATGATGAATAAAAGCGGACCTAAAGTTGACCCTTGGGGCACTCCGCAAGAGATATCATTCATATCAGAATTTATATCATTTACAATGGTAAATTGTTTTCTGTTCATGAGATAACTTCGAAACAAGCTTAGTGGAAGGCCACGAATTCCATATTTTTCTAATTTTAATAATAAAATTTCATGATTGATGCAATCGAATGCTTTGGCAAGATCTAAGAAAATTGAGCATGTTATTTTCTTGTTGCTTACGTTCAACAAGAGTTCATTATAGATATCAATCACAGCATCGTTCGTAGAAGAATTTTTTCTGAAACCATATTGATTTCTGCTGAAGATATTTTTTTGGTGAAAATAATTATATAATTGAAAATGCAGACATTTTTCAAAGATTTTAGAAAATGGACTGAGTATTGATATAGGGCGGTAATTTGAACAGATATCTTTTGGGCCTGATTTGTACAACGGAATAACTTCAGCAATTTTTAAAATATCGGGAAAACAACCAGTTTTTATACAATTGTTGTACATTTTAGCTAATAATGGTGATACTATTTTCGCAGAAAGCTTTATGTATTTAATTGGAATTCCAAACTTTCCAGCACTTTTAGAGGATTTCAATCCATTTATATGTCTCAAGATTTCACTTTCTGCTATTGGTCGCAAAAAAAAAGAGTTTTTTTGCATTTATTGTTATCAATGATGTTGTAGAAAATGCACAATCAGTTGCAGCTGAAATTTTATTACTTAAACAGTTTCCAACATTTACAAAGTACTCATTAAATGCATTACTAACATTTTTTGGATTTTGAATGATTTCATCTTTGACATGAATTTCTTTTGGAACTTGGTTTGATTTTCTGCCTTTTCGATGAAGTATGTTATTGATAGTTTGCCACAATTCACTTGTGTCATGTTTATTTTTTGCTATTTTATCTTGAAAATATGACTTTTTTGCTGCTTCTTTTACATGAGTTAGTTTATTTCGGAATTTTTTATAATATTCCCATTGTTTAGAATTTTGTTCTTTTAGGCATTTTACATACAATTGATTTTTGCATTTTATGGATTTTAATATTCCTTTTGTTAACCATGGTTTCATTTTTAGTTTTTTCTCTTTTCGAGTTTGTTTTCGCAAAGGTGCATGAACGTTTAGAGTGTCTGAAAATGTGCCAATAAAAGTTGACATGAGATAATTGGCATTAAATGTGTCATAATTTCCTATATTTTGTAAGTTATTTTGTAGTTCTTGGTTAAATTTTTCTACATTAAAGTGTTTTGTGTCTCTAATTAGCATTTCATCAGGTGTAAGATCAAGTTTGCCAAAATTAGTGCTGACTAGAATTGGAAAATGGTCAGTCAAGTCATGCAATAATATGAAGCTTTTCATTTCTTTGATGAAATTGTTTGTGTAAATATGATCTATCAAGGTTGAGCTGGTACTCGTTATTCTAGTAGGATGATTAATTGTAGGAATGCAGCCTTGACTATAAATCATATTTAAATAATTTTTGATTAGTGAATCACTATTACTTTTGAGCAAATTAATGTTGGTGTCCCCAGCTATATAGTAAACACTTTTTGATTTATTTAAACTCTCTAATGTTTGTTCAATCTTTTCATGAAATAATGTGACATTTTGATGTGGGTGTCTATACACAACGCCAACAGTACATTTGGTGTTTTTGTAATTTACTGTTAGTCATAGATCTTCACAAAGAGATAAACCAAGTTCTAAATTTTGGCAAATTGTATAGGAAAGGTGTTCTTTTATGAAAAATCCGACGCCTCCTGCATTTGTAACTGATCCATTATGAATAAAAACATATCCACTTAGGGAAACTTTGCATTTTTCGGACACTTTTAGTTTTGTTTCACTTAATGCAATTATATCTGGACTTATATTACTTTGTACTAATAACTCTTGTAAACCATTAATGTTGGCATGAATGCTTCTTATATTTATGTGTAATATTGTGAAATTATGTTTGTTTAACTTAGTTTCAATTTCTTTCACCTGACAGTATTGTGATTCACTATTTCCCATTTTTGAATTTATAATGGAATTTTTATCATGAAAATCTTTAATAAAATTTTTATGAGCTAAATTTGTTGTTTTTGTTGATGTTGGAATTATATGATAAGAATTGAACAAAGTTCAAATTGTTAAGGTTTTGAAAAGGAAAAATAGATTGGTAACAGGTTTTGCAATAAAATGGCATGTTTGTACATCCCAAGGTGTTAAATTCATCCACTGTTAAAAAAGTACAAGAAAAATGGACCCATAAATTACATATATCACAGCAAATACTCATCTGGTCTGATTTACAAGGTTCTGAGCATACAGCACAAAAATCAGTAGACATTGCAAGCACAAAGAATTTATCTTCAAGGATACAATAGCCAGTCACTGAATGAAGACTACTTAGACAAACTATTTCATCTTCATGAGTTACTGAGTAATGTTTCATTTATTTAATTGCAACTAGTAATCATTTTTATTTTATTTTCCCTCTATGGTGACAATGATTCACTGATGTTTAAGCTTTATGTTGATTAACAAATTTACAACTTTATTCAAGGTAATAATACCTGTAAATGTTTCAATGATGTCAGTGTTCAACAGTAAGCTAACATTACAAATCAGCGGCATCTTAGAGCATTGGTCAACTAATAGGTTCATTATATAAACAAGTTGTCAAATGACAGTTAGTTTTTCAATCTAAGCTCAAGAATACGCAGCACTAAACACATAGTTTTTGGAGTGTTTGTTGGATTTTAACCTTTATGCTTTTTCCTTTTTAAGCTGTTTTGTTTAGCAGTTCATCTAGTTCAAAAGGGCACAAGACCATTTTTTCCTCAGGGTTGCTTTTCAGATTGTAATATATTTTGCCATCAATGGACCAATATGAATTGACAATTTCATCTTCTTTCATCTTCTTCAGCAGTTTCATTGCTGATACACGAGGGCTAGTAAGGGATTCCGTAATTAAGTAATTTTTGTTTTTCAACAGCTTTTTGTTGAAAAAGATGAGGTTTTTTGTATTGTGGCGGCAAAACTTAGCTATGATTGGGCCCTGTCTTCTTCCAAGTCTATGGCTTCTATCAATGTCACTTTCTTGCAAATCAATCTGCAAATGCTTTTGGACAAAATTTATGACAGCTCTGTCAGTGTTTTCTTTAGGTTTACTTTTGGAATCAATAGCAACTGGTGCTGCTATGCCATGAAATATCAATAGATTTCTTCTAGAATACTGTTCTTGTGAATCAATTTGTTTCTTCAACTCTAAATTTTCTGCTCTTATGCTTTCAATTGATTTTTCCAAGTTTTCATTTTTCTTTTCATACTCTAGTGCCATTGCATCATATATTGACTGCTTGAAAATATCATTTTCCAAAATAGTTTTTAGCATTATTGCTGAGATTCTTTGTAGGAAATCAGCATCTTGTATCAGATAGTCAGCTAACTCCTTGTTGCTATTGAGATCACTTGGCATTCCTGTACCGGTATCTAATACTTTGTTTGACTTGGGTAGTATGTTGTTCTCATCTAAATAATTTTCTATCACTTTTGTGTTCTATAATACATCTGCAATGGTACTTTCCACTTTTCCGGTGTCTGCTGGGTGTATGTGTGCTTGATTTGAGGTTTTAGTTGCAGGGCTACCATTTGATTTGTTAACTTTCATTCTTTGAGTTGCTTTTTTCTTTCCTTCCATCAGGGTTTTCTTGTTGGGCAGTTTTAAATTTTAATATCAGCAAATTTCACTCAGTTTACTCACTAAACTACTATTGAATCCTTGAAGCTCAAAACAAGTATGTACATCCTTACTTTTCTGTACTACTACCATCGTACCCGGTTTCGACCACAAATCATAGTGACGTCATACACCCAATTGTAGGTGAATGTACAATACATGAAAACCCTGTCAAAATCAGTGAAATATCGGATTAGCAACGAAGAATTGCTGCGTAGCGGTTCCCTTCTAATTTATGTTCTTGGTGAAAGAATAATCGTCACCCTTAATAGTTATTGGGGCTTGGCGTAAGCGCGTAGTAACTTTGTTTTTGTTCGCGAATTTTGGCAGATGATGATTGATTTGCTTATTACTTACAAACGGTAAAACCTAAAAAGCTGAAATTTGGACTCAACATAAGAATTAATAAAAGCGTCATGTCTGCCAATTTTATGGATATTAGGTCACGTGATCGTGAATTGAGACAAAAAAACATCAAAAACAACGATTTTTGGTTTGAAAATTTATTAATTCGCTAATAACTCAAAAACCACTTGACGAGCAAAGCTGAAATTTCGATACAAAGTGGGTGATTGTGAACGTTTAACGCAAACCAAGTTTGGGAGCACCCGGTCATGTGACCAAAATTATACAGACTGAAAATGGGCAAAAAGTTAACGAGTTTGAACCAATATTTCTCGGCATATCGATATTGATGAAAAAGGGCTGTGATTTTTGAGCACCTATTAACCACCTTTCTTTTGGGTATGTTTGTTGACCTCAACTTACTATTTTTCTTGTTTGGCATCTTTTTTCTTACTTTCCTTTTTTTCTTTTTCTTCTGCCGCTATCTACTTTTAAACCGCTAAACGCACTGTATTTAAAGTTTGAGCGTTTGAAGACACCAGGAACGACTTTTGTGCGACAGAAATCGGAGTTGCCAGGTTGGGGGATTCTCCTCAAGCGGGTCCTCCAAAATTTAGAACTTTTAAACCGCTAAAGCTAGATGAATCAAATTTTCGAAATGTGTAGATATTAAAAATAAACTAAACCTAACAAAAATTCGGGGAGCCACGATGGGGGTTAACCCCCAAACGGCCCCTTCAAAATTCAAACTTTTTTACCTTTTAAGCTGGACACATGAAGTTTTTAAAGTACGTAAATACAAAAAGAAGAAAAATTTTTTTTAAATTTTGGGATACTAAAATGAGGGATCTCCTCTTAATTGGGCCGCCAAAATTCTAATTTTTTAACCACACACGCTAGACATATAAATTTTTTAGAGTTGGCAAATATGAAAAGATAAAAGTTGACAAAATTTGGGGGTACCAAAATAGAGGGGTCCCCCTCAAACAGGGTCGCCAAAATTCAGACTTTTTTAATTACTCACGCTAGCCACGTGAAATTTTCTGAATAAATAAATATGCTGTTAAAAATAAAATACGACAGAATTTGGGAATACCAAATTGAGGGTGTTCCTTTCAAGCGAGGCCGCCAAAATTCAAAGTTTTAACCAATTTCAGGATAGGCAAAAAGGAAGAAAAGATAAAATTTGATAAAGTTTGGGGGTACCAAAATGAATGGATCCCCTCAAATAAGGACCCTAAATTTCAAACTTCAACCACAATTGTCAGCCATGGGCCAGCTAGTTGTTTTTGAGGTACTCTAGATAAGAGATGGAACCGGTCAGGATTTTCTCGACCAGACCGGTAAATTTCAAAATCTACGCCGGTTGACCGGCCGGTCAACCGGTTTTTGACCGGCCCGGTTGACCGGTTGTTTTATAAAAGGTTTTTGTTCAGTGTTCAATGCATCCAGCCAAAAGTTTTCAAAAAGGAGGGCATGGGTGAGGTGTTAAAATTTGTGACTCCGGACGGTAGTCTCAGAAAAAAAACGCAAAAAAACTTTTGCGTTTTTCGCAAAAATAACTCAATTTTAAGATCTTTTTAGGTTAAATTTCGATTTGAAAGAACTGTTTTGAGTAGCGCAAAACGTGCACGAAATAAGCATAAAAAGAACTGGATGGCACAAGCTAAATCATCAGACGTTCTTTCAAATAATATTATGCGTAAGGCCAAGAAAAGAAGTTAAAGTTTTTTTGCTATTAGTGGCAGATTATTTGCAATTTGCCGAGCAGCAAACACTTAACTATTATGCAGTGCCGCCGCCAGAGCAACCGAAGTGAGGGGGCACTAGCTGAAAGTGGGAAAGCACAAAAATAAACTGAACTTTTGCACGTAAAAACTGATAATTTACCACTACAAATTATGAGTTATTTTAACAGTTTTGCATTCATGTCTGAAAAAAAGACGTATTATAGAACCGGCAGCATTTCAGCGCGTTTCGTTTCCGACCCAGATAATCCATAGAAAAATCTGTCTGCAGCAGTAAATGCAACCAAAAGCGCAACCAGGATTTTGCAAGGAGGGAGGGGCTTTAACCAAAAGTAAAATTTTTTTGCTCAAATTTTGTCAAATTTAGGCCCCGTGCTGAACAAACTGATTCAACTCAAGCGTATCACAGATGGGACCTGGAGGGGGTCAGAGTCTCCAGCCGGTGGACGATTTTTGCAATTTTGCGGCAAAAATAGCAATTTTAACGCCATTTCAATCACATTTTCCACGTTTTTGAAGCCTAATGAATCACTAAGCTAAAATTCAGAAGTCATTCAAAGAATTATATTGCCTAACTCCTTCAGCCCCACTTATACTTCAGGTCAAGTCCAAAACATGTTTGAACGATTGTATTTTGGGGTTAAAACTTTTTAATGACTCGGCTAAAGGGGGCTGAAGCCCTTTTTAGCCCCTTCCCCCTGGTTGCGCCATTGCTTGCGACCTAAAAAAAATTTCAGTGTGCTCTAAAGAAACAAAAACTACTGGTCTGCTAAAAAAAAGTTTTCTCGGATTGTTTCAGGTCATAATAGGCTTATAACTCTCTTCCGCAACACATCCGTAAAGGCGCGTTAATAAGACGGATTTTTGCGTCACATTTAGGCACTGCAGTTGCTTGCCAGCAATTTCGCAAAGAATCGAGAAAACTTTAAACGAGAATTATTTTTGAACGCTATTATTCCTGTTTTTATTATTGTCTGTTGTTGTCTTGTCGTTACGTGATGTTCCAAAAACGTATTTTTAGTAAACCGAAATGGGGGGGGGGCACAAGCAGTCATTAGTGAGATACGGCCCCCCTGGCCCCCCAGTAGCGACGGCACTGCTGTTATGACATTGGCTAGAAAATATTCGAAATATGGCATTGGCTAGAAAATATTCGTGCCCCAGCAGTTTGTAGAAATGCTGCTACTTCAGAACAAGCCATAATTATAGTCACATATAAAAAAATAAGAGCTATGCCTTTTTGCCCAGTGTAGAGTTTGGTAAATTTAAGTTGGAAAAAGCTTTTCAAAGCGGCAAGATTATAGCATGTACTAAAAACTTTGAAATCTGCGCCACTTTTACTCTCAAGCTAATTAGAATGATGCTAAATTGCCAGGTAGCGTAAGTCTCTTCCACATGCATGCTTTATAATGATCTGATTACGCGATTTTAAAGTATGTTTTGCACTTTTTTGCTTTGTGCCGTGGCCCAAAAGGGGGACGGGGGCATGGCACAATGCCTCCCCTAAATACGCCCCTGTATGTGCCTGCCTTAATGACCACAGCATATTAGACGCAACTTGAAACCATTCAACAAGTGTTTTCAAAAGGTGTGGTTTGTTAATACTGTTTTTTTTTTATAAAAAGTTTCATTTATAGTAAAATATTTACATATATTTCGGTTGGTGCTTAGATGCCTTTTAGTTGCAAGAAAGGAGATTTTGACCGGTGTTTCAACCGGCTTGACCGGCCGGTCGAAGAACCTCGACCCGACCGGTAACCCAGCGGGTAACCAGACCGGCCGGTTGACCCGACCGGTTTCCATCGCTACTCTATATACTAGTTACAAAAATTGAGTTGAGTTGAGTTATTGAGGTGCATTGACTTACAAAAATTATGTTTTATTAAGGTGCTCTGGCTTAATTTCCAAAAAGATGCAATAAATACAGAAACTAACAGAAAGTACAATGATTGATGCGATACTCAATATCTTGATTAAAGCGATAAACTAAGATTAAAAGGAGTGAAGCATCCAGTTAGAGCTATGTGCAAAAAATAAGAAATATCCAAATTTTGAAACATAATTATTTTTATCAAAATTCATGTTTCTATGACTTATTGCTTCTGAGATATTTCAGTTTAAAGTTGAGATCGCTCCAACATTGTTGCCAGATAAATTTTATCTTTTCTAAAATAATGTAATTTAAGATCTCTTTCACAACTGGTTTGAAAGCTCAAAGGCTTCACCATGCATTGGTGTTACAAAAGAAATATTTTTACAAGTTTGGCAGCATATCCCAATTTCGAAAAAATTGGATTTTAACTGGCAACACTGTCCGGGTGGTCTTTTAAATTTTGAAATGAAATATCTCATAAACTATAAGTCATAGAAAATTGAAATTTGGTGAAGATATATTTTAGACTTTGGTGAATTTTTTGCCCATAATCTAAGGCGAATGCTTCACTCTATTTAAAGACGGTTCCTATGTGAATTTAACAAACGTATTTTCAATCAAAAAAATCGTACTAAGATTGAGGATATAATTCAATAACATTTCGCAAAAAAATCACTTAAGAGTAAATACTTCATTGATATGAAGAAGGTAAATTTCATCAGTACTTGGTTCACGAGCGTGTTAACACTTATTGTTTTCCATACCCAATTTTTGAAGATCAACGTTTTTCTACTAAAACGGGGCGAAAACTTGGTGTAAAAAGGGGTGAAAACAAATCAGATGTAAACAAACCAAAAATTTATTGAAGTGCAATTTAATGTAATATACACACGCTGATTGAATCTTCACCTACAATTTGATTTAAAGGAGTTCTCAAAGTTGTTAGTAGTTTCGATGCTGGAGTTTGCCTTTTATTGATTCTTTTTCCGAATCTTTATCTCCATTTTCTTCAACGAATAATGATAACCTCGCCATGGCTCCCAAACAACTCCTGTAGCATACTGATTAGTAGTGCCACCTAGATAAAGACCATTGGGATTAGCGTTATGGCAATTAGCGTACCACCATCCACCTTTAAATCTTTCAGCACAGCTGCTGTGTGAGTTTATGTCTTGATCTCTGTCTTTAGTGGAAAAATGCCTTGAATTGATATAAGACATTGCATCACCTAAAACAAAAATGCTGAGTTCAGCTGATACATCATTATTTTCTATGAATAAGTCATTGATCAGAAAAAAAAAGTTCAAAATTGACGAGAGGTACCAAAACCTTCAAAATTAAGGTGATCTACCCAATTTAGGAGATCGAGAACAAGGTTTCTCCCACAGACAATCCAGCAAATAAAAAGAGTGGCAGAAATCTTTAGCTCCTCATCAACATGCAATAAAACAAATCAAGCAGGCTTTCCGACTAACCGACCATGAGACTAGGACCAAACAGGAAAGTCAAAGGCAATTTTTGGTTGGACAAATACCTTTATCTAGTATCCAAGCAAAAAAAAATTTTTTTTAGGTACTTGTTCCCCTAAATTGCTAGGGTTGTTTCGGTTTTGATCATAGTTTACGAGTATTTTAGTTTATGCCAATTCTGCTGTTGAGCATTGGAATTAAGCGAAACTCGAGTCCAGGGCACTTCCAGCTTTGGAAAAACTGCTTCCGGTTTACTTGTTCGGTTCAAATGTGCCTAGTTCCATGGTCGGTTGGTTGGGGTTGATAGATGTGTTTCATTGCATGTTATTAAGGAGCTAGATTTCTGCCACCCTTTTTCACTTGATCAGAAAAAGCTTTTGTTTTGTCAGCATACTACCAGTCAAAACTACGATTAAATACAGCCAAATAAAAACAAAAAGTTTAACGAAAATCTTTACCCATCATTAAGGTTTATTAAAGATACCGCATTAGTTTATGTAATTCTAAAGCAACTTAAATGTAACTGAAAAATTTTCGCAAGTTCTACGAGCATACCTTCTTTTTAATTGATTTTCACATTAGGCGAAGACAACTTTTGCATGCATCATAAATCAGAAAAAGCTCCTCATTAAACAGACCTATTTACTTCAAGTTAGAAATAAACTTTTTTTTTAATTATCTTATTTTAATACTAGTTAGAATTTCGAAGAACAAACATGCGTTCTAAGTTTTGCTTTTCTTTTGCAAAAAGCAAACAATTTTTGAAAAATATTCTTTGATAGCTTTTCCAAAACATTATAGGTTTCAGAAAAATAGAAATAAATTTAATAACTGTCATTCAAAAAACTTTACTTTTATTGATTATATTAGACTCATAGGGTCGTGTGCACCAACGTGGATTAACTTTGATCAACGGATTATGAATTTTCTATCTTCTATTCCGATGAACATATTAAATTAAAACAAACTGAATTAGCAAGGACCGAAAAGAGTACGATCGCAAGTGCAAGCGTCCGCAATGAGATTTTTACGAAGAATCGAAGAAGTTAAACTATTTAACAATGTGATTCGAAATACCATGTAGGCAAAACACCTCAGGAAAGTTTTACTTGCCAATAGAGCAAATGGGAAAAGATCAGTTGAAAGACCTAGAACAAGATGGACCAATTATTTTGAGGTTGTTGGATGGAATTGCTTGGGACTTCACCTAAGCGAAATGATGGAGATGATGGAAGGCTGTGAAGTGTGGCGGCTTAATCTGATGTTGCTTCCCCAGTAAACCTCACGGAAAAGCGGGCAATAAAAAGAGAGAGAGGCTATTCTTGAATTACTGTATAGCCACAGCAATTTGCCCGGCTATTTGTTTAAACTT
The DNA here is from genome assembly GCA_963965965.1 of Trididemnum nubilum. NCBI lineage: Eukaryota > Metazoa > Chordata > Ascidiacea > Aplousobranchia > Didemnidae > Trididemnum > Trididemnum nubilum. Next base: position 14,162,251 of record OZ014471.1, on the reverse strand, counting down.
TTTCTCTAAACTTTTGTTGATCCTCGGATTAAAGTTAATACACGTTTGAGCATACAACCCATAAAATATGGTATATTATTGAATACCTGCATCTCCTTCGTATTCTCTAATACTTAATGTATAACTGGTACCAGTTCCAACTTCAAATGTTCTGAAAATTTATAGCATTGAGAGCATAGGCGTCGCGTAGCCAGGGTGGCCCAGGGAGCCCGCCCCCCTCTTTAATACTAAAATCCACTAATCATAAAAATTGTGATAACAAAACCTATTGTTGCCTCAGTTTCACTTTCGTTTTGCAATTTTTGCCTACAACAGTAATAAATATTAAGGATAATATTAAAACTGGCGACCAACGAGCCTGGGCCCTCTCGATTCAAAATTTTGCCAACCAATTTAAATGTATAATCTGATCTTTTGAAAAAAAAATTAGCTATGGGACATGCAAATTGAACAAATCATTGAATTTTAACTGAGGGGGTGCGGGCCCTCTGGTCGTACATGTTTTCCTAAAACTGGTTATTTTCAAGACAAAGCAAAAATTTCCCAGCAAATCTTTGAGTGAATTATTATTTATTGCTAAACATAATGCTGGAGGCAATGTATCTATACGCCAAGTCACTTACAAAATTTAACCAATTGTGCAAGGTTTTAAACGTGCTTTGGAGTTGACCTGCAGGTAAAGGGAGGATAAAGGCGGCAGGACGGCAGAGAGGACAAAGATGTCGTTTTTACGACGACCCTGATTGCAAGACCTCGACGCAACGCGCACCCTGTTCACGTTGTTGCGTTCTTGGATAGCATGCTTTACGATGATGGTCTCTGGTTGGTGGTTTCAAGCAAGCATCAAATTCAGTCGACAAGAACCAGAAAAAATACACAAGAACATTTGATGACTGAAAACTCCTAAGCAGGTAGGGATTCCTCCAAACACGAAGTAGTCGTTGTACTAAAAAGTGTGCATATATCATTTAATAGATAGCGACTGACCCCGTGCGGCGACAGAAACATAAATATCTACAACAAAAACAATTTAATTTTTTCAATTGCTTTCAAACCTTAAAAGTCAACTTTTTTCAAATGACTCTAAAAGCGTGCAAAATGTGATTCAAATGCCATTAAAATAGTTTTGTTTTTTTTTTGCCAAAAATGACATAAAATCGCCCAGCGGCTGGAAGCGGAGACCCCAGACCCCCATGACCTTTGAAGGCGAGGAGCTCCGCCCCCAGACCCCCGTATATGATGACTTGGAGTTACACTAGTTTGTTCGCCAGGTTTTTGAATTAAATATGTTTTTGAACATCTCAACTTTCGGTTCAAGTCCTCCCCCTTCAGCATAATTCTAGTTACGAGTCAAACCAGGCCTCGTCTACCGATCTTCCACTTTACGGGATGTTTGTCCAATAAAAAGTTTCTACTTTCAAAATTTTCTGATGACGTCATTGCATGTAATTTGTAGTTTGCCCCCCTCCCCAATCAAAAATCCTGGTTACGCTTATTATTGAAAGTAACTAATTTGTGAATAAGTACTAAAGCTACTGGTGTTAAGTCCATAGATATACAGGTCCGAATATCAGCAGAAATACACGTAGTTCAAAAGATTCGGCTTTGAGCATCAATGAAAACTTTTGGTCTTAGTTGCACAATGGACAGTGTTATGATATCAGCCTATATACAATATCATATATGAACCAACGATACTTTACCGGTGTTATGTTAAAGATTATTAAATTGATAAAGTAATTTGTGTATCCCCTATCCAGTCGATTTTATACCGATGATGATAATAAGTCTGTTTTGGCGGGATCCCACAGGCGATATTTTGCTTGCAACAAACTGCAAATTTGTGATTGTGCATTGTTGAGCCTAGTCCAAACATCGTTATTCCTTGTAAGAACTAAGAACTCATAGCTTGTTGCAATCGTATCAAACATTGGTCAAATATTATTGTGGTTTTTGCATGTTTTCGCCAGGTGTGCAATTCTGAGATTTTGCTAAAGATGATGAGAGGCTTGAACCAAATTTTTATTTTCGTTCAAAAATGGCTGAATTAGGCAGCGAGCTGAGCAAATTTATGCAACTTAAACCTAGCCACAGACGGGTCGCTATTTAGGCCATAGGCAGTACTTAAATAGTAAAATTTTGCATGGGGGGACGCTTTTGCAGCATTGACCAAACGCATTTGGCATGCGAAAGTACTTTAGAGAAGAGTACGTAATTCCGTCGCCGAAATTGAATGAACACCAAAAAAAAGGTCTTCGAGGAAATTGAAGTGTTTTTTTGCCAAAGTTAAGTGAAGACCAAAAAAAAAGGTCTTCGCCGGAAATTGAAGTGGTTTTTCGCCAAACTTAGGTGAAGAATTATGTCTTTTTCGTCTGATCATCCAGCGCTCAAATCTCGATGGGAGTACACCTAAATCTCGATGGGGGGACGCGTCCCCCCTACAATTTAAGTACTGGCCATCAGAGGTGGAGTCCTCGAGGACGTATTTTGAAGTCCTTGGCCTTGGCCTCGAGGCCTCAAGTCCTCGAAAATTGGCCTGTCCTCGGCTCGAGGACAGCACTATTTTTTGAATTGTTAAAATTTTGTGAAGCGCTTGAAAATTTTTTTGGAAAACGTTTTTTTGTGGAGATCGCTTGAAAAATTTTTGAGAAGACCTTTTTTTTTTGGAGAGCACTTGCGCTTGTGTCCTTGGCCTTGGCATCGAGCATTCCTGTCCTTGGCCTCGAGAGTGTCTGTCCTCGGAAAGGCTGTCCTTGGCCTTGGCCTCGGATTTTTTTTGTGTCCTTGGCCTTGGCCTCGAGCCTTGTGTCCTCGACTCCGCCTCTGCTGGCCATATGGATCTGGAGGCAAAATTCCCAGCCGCTGGACGATTTTTGTAATTTTTTTTTTTTAATTGCCTACAACATCTCTTGGAACACATTTAGCAATTTTTTCTAAAGCGGTTTAAAAGAACTAAATATTATTAAGATTTGGAACACAGTTGAAAAATCAAATTGCCCAGCCACTTCATTTCCCTCCCTTTACATACAGGTCAAGTCGAAAACGCGTTTAAACCCTTGAAATTTCGGGTTAAGTTATCTAAGTGACTTGGCTAAAAGAGGGGGAGCTGAAGCTCATTCAGCCCCAGTCCTGGTTGCGCCACTGCTTTTCATCGTGTCAAAGAATGAAGCAACGAAAAATCTTCAACATAATAAGACTACAATCTACCATAAATTATTCCTGAAGTGAAATAGGCAGAACTAATTTAATAGTTCACAGAGACATCATGTCTTACAATCCTACTTCAATTGACAACACCTTAATGCTGTCTCCGCGTCGAAATGGGTAATCATTTCAACCCCTAGTGACGCAGGTGACGCGGGGCCCCCTATCGTGGGAGCATTCCCGTGTTTCGAAGTCAACTGACTTCATCTGCAGTGCGAAGAGGAGTCGACAAAATGCAAAGCATTTTGATCCCTGAATTAGGCTAACTCAACCGGTAAATTTGAATAAACAAGCTATCGGTATAGGCTATCGTCTTCATCTCGTAACTTCAGCTGCTAAAAAGGCTGATCTATTTTTTTTCCCACGTACTGCTCTGGACTCGAGTTTCGCGTAATACCAACGCTCATCGGCAGAGCAGACGTTCAAACCAAAATTCAAAAGCTAAACTAAGCTTGTCTGCAAACCGAAATTCAAAATCTGAGTAAACTAGCTCATGAAGTTAAAATCAAAATGGGATTGTGAATCATAATCGCAATTGTGACCATGGTAAATAGAAAAAAAATCTGGACAGGGGACCAAGTGGGCTAATAGACAGGGATAAAAAAAATAATTAAATAAAATGGGCAAGGGGACCAAGTGCATAAAGGAGTCGGTGAGTTAAAGAACAGAGACAAATGATTCACCCAGTGCGAATACAATATTTTTAATAGGCAGAACTAATTCAATAGTTCACAAGACGATGCGTCACATATCCTAAATGATATTGCACCCGTGCAGTTTATGCAGTGGACATTCTCTCAACCACAAACAACGATAATTTAACAAGTTAAATTATTCGTGAAGTGAAATAGGCAGAACTAATTTAATAGTTCACAGAGACATCATGTCTTACAATCCTACTTCATTTGACAACACCTTAATGCTGTAATATCATAGATTAATACCATAAATTAATTTTAGTGTTGGGGTGATGTTTTAGTGTGTTTGTTATTTAAAGAGATACTGCTCGAAACCGGTTTTATTCAAGAAATAAGAACTTCTTTACGTAATAAAAAGGTTCCCCAAGCCTTTTTCCACAATTCCCTTTATTCGCGAAAATATGTTTCAATCCGTTTGACTCTGTACCATTGGCAACCTGCATTTTGCAATTTTGATTCATCACAAAAGGCCTATTGTAGATCAGTAATGGTAGGCTATAGGTCTACAGGTTCCAGTAATAGTAATCGCCTTTCTTAGTCTGCGAGAATTTTTGAAAAAAATTATGCTTTTTGTGATGTCACAAAATTGCGAAATGCAGGGTTGCCAGTGGTACGAAATTAAACGGATTAAATTGTAATTTCGAGAATAAGGGGAATTGTGTAAAACTGTTTGGAGCAGCTTTAAATTACCTCAAGTAGTTCTCACTTCTTTAATTAAACAGTTTCGAGTAATATCTCTTTAACGACAAAATATTCCTTTCGTTCGCTTTATATTCTAAAAGGTCCATCTAACTTTTTCAACAGTTAAAGTAACAAAAATACAAAACCTAGACTAATAAATTTTTTTTTGTTAACTTGCAATTTCGACACCCCATTTAACTACTTTGAATAAACACCTGTTCGTGGCATTGCTAGCACTTGCCAGGCAATAATTGATTAAAAAATGCCACTTGTGCAAGCATAATGCGACTACATATGAACGAAACCTTTTTTTCTTGCTTGCTTATTATCGAGCTCGTAGAAATTAAGGTTCGATTATTCGGTTGATTTTGAAATTTTTAAAACTATTTTCCAAGAAACAAGCAATCCCAGTAGCGTAGCCAGGGGAGGCGGGGGGCTCGAGCCACCCCCCACTGGCCTGAAAAGTATGCAAAATAGAACGTTTTTAGTGCTTTTGAGGCCGATTTTTGCTCCAAAAATGAAAACAGCCTCCCCAACGGGATTTGGTAGTAGAAGTTGTGAAGAACTTGCCGTCATTTGGACCAGAATGGTGGAGGTTTTTTGTTTGGGAGCTCACCCAAAGTCAGTGAAGACGTTTGTATTTTGGAGATCACCTGTTTTCGGCCGGAAAAAAACCTTTGAATTTCGGTGAAGTACTTTTTTTTGGGAGATCATCTAATTTTGACAGAAAAACCGCCTCAATCTAATTCAAGACTAATGAAAATTTGGGTCAAGTCCATTTACAGTTGCATCAAACTTTCAAACCCCCCCTCCCTCCCCCCTTTGTGAAATCCTGGCTACGCAACTGAGCAATCCACAACTCAATTGACATTTATTTTTGTTTGGAAAGATATTCTGCAAAATAAATCAGCATACAAAGTTTTACTACTTTGTTTTACTTTTACTACTATCGCAAAGATACGATTTTATTATTCAGAAAGTAAAACCGGAAAGTTTACAAAAAACAAGCAAGCAAACGTGCAGATTATCGCAGGTTACTTATCGAACTTTGTAGAAAGCAAATTTTCGCCAGTGGGACACCAACGTTACCTGTATTGCGCGTAACGAGTGGCGTTCTCAAAATCTTCCTTGTCAAATCTCACTTCATGGTTGCCAGTATTTGTCAATTCATGAATCGTAGTGAGACCTTTAAATGGAACATTGTTTCTTAGAATAATTGTTTAGCATCGAAAATTTGGTAACGTCATATAAGTTAGAAAACTATAAGAGATAATGCATCAAAACCTTAACAGAACTACTTAGTTTTATCATGTCGCTTTAGATTTTGTTTGATTTTGTTTCTGCTGCAAGCTAAGATAGTATTGGCAGAAGAATGATCCTATTGCGCTCATTCATTTGTACGTATAAAACGAGCTTTCTGCGCCTGTCCAACCACACCAACGCAGAACGCCCTTTTTTGGGCTTTGTTAGCAAGTTTTTCAACCGCCAGCCTGGGTCACCACAACGGTTCGACTGCTCGGCTCATTTTAGCACGTAAAGAGATACTGCTCGAAATCGGTTTTATTGAAGAAATGAGAACTAGAGATAATAAACTGGTTACCCAAATATTTTTCCCAGTTTCCTTTATTTGCAAAAATACTATTTACTCCGTTTGACTCCGTACCAATTTGCCATGTCACAACAGGCAAGAGTTGGCAAATTTTTTTCGCTGACGAAGGAATGCGATGTTCCATGAGAAAGGTAAAAGGATTCTGCTTCAGACAGCGATTCTAATTCAAACAAAATTTATCGGTGGCATTATACGAGTAATATAATCTGTTGTGTCAAAGTTAGACCAGCTTTGGTGATGTTTATAGCCTATGAATGAATATTTGGCGCTTTTGAAGCCAAAACTATCTTTGAAGCCAAAAACGATCATATTGTAGATCAGGTCTGATAGCCTATGTCTGCAGGAAGTCCAAATTAAATAGGCCTACTGTAAGTTATCGCCAACTATAACAGCCCTAACACAACACCAATCTGATCTACCAGTCCTATTCTTGCCAATTCTTTTTTCACTGAGCTATGGGAAGTTCCGCTTCCGTTATTGTACAACTAGCAACAAAGCAATTTTATAACATAACCGAATAGGTACCGGTATTTTGCAATTTTGTGTAGGCTATTTTTAGAGAGTAATTAGAAACCGATACTCACTGTAGGCTATTTTTAGAGCAGTAATTAGGAACTATCGCAATAATACAGATAGGCCTAATCTAAGACCCATAACTTACAAACCAGTAGCAATAAGTAGCCTAACCAAAATTGAAAATTAGGCTACTGCTGTTTATACCTGCAGACCATAGGCGTAGCCAGGAGAGAGGGGCAGGGGGCCCGGGCCCCCTCCCCACCAATTGAAATGCTACCAATGATAAAAATGTCAGAAAAAGACTATTGTTTCTTCTATTTTAGTTTCTTTTGGCATCTTCGCGTTCAACTGTACACGCATACAACAGCAATTAACAACAATATTGATCCAGGGGACCTGGGCCCCCTCAATTTATTTTTGCCAACCAATTTAGATGGGCCCCCTACAATAATATTTAAACTGCCCCCAATTTAAATGGGCCCCCAACATTAATATTGATCCTGGGGGCTTGGGCCCTCAATTTAATTTTTGCCAACCAATTTAAATGGGCCCCCTGCAACAATATTTAATTAAATGGCCTCCAATTTAATGGGCCCCCAACAATGATATTGATCCAATGGCCCGGGCCCCTCAATTTAATTTTTGCCAACCAGTTCAAATGGGCCCACAACAACAAAATTTTAATAGCACGCAATTTAAATGGGCCCCCAACATTAATATTGATCCAGGGAGCCCGGACCCCTCAATTTGATGTTTGCCAACCAATTTAAACGCATAACCCGAGTGAAATTCAGGGATTTTTTCCAAAAACTTGGTAATTCAGGCCCTCATGTAAACTTTTTATGAACGTAATGCAATAGCCAAAAGCGGATTTAATCGATGACACAGTGCCAGGGGCCCCGCGCTCATATAAGACTTTTTTTGATCTTCACCTATATTTGTGTCGCGATCGTTGATACTTGGCTAGAGCACACCCTTTAATCTCTAGAATTGCCCACGTCGACTAAAACAAGAGAACGACTAAGATGTTGATTGACGAATCGAAAATGGCAGTTGATAGTTCCTTTAGCTTCTTAAATCTCAGAAAGCAGCACACCAATCTTAAATTAAAACTTCTATTTAAGATTGAAACACAAAACCACTCTCACTGAGCAAAATCGCTGCTCTAAAACTTCTTACTATCGACCAATTCAGATAGTAAAGACCTAACAGCGACCGAACAGGCTCAGGTCGCCACTACACACTATCGCGATCGACCAGGTTCAAGTCGCCCATTATACAGCTACACAAGCCAACCACAGATATACAAACTCGGCAAAACTGCCTACAAAACCAATATTTAAAATCACCCTCTCTTAGAATATTAGAATGAAAAACGACCCTTCTATTTATGCTATGACAAAAGCTATCGAATATCCCAGAAAAACCCTTGGTAAGTCATAGTAGAAAAAATACACGAGTTTACGAATACATAATTATGACGTTACAAACTTCATGTCTAAATAAAGCAATTAAGAAGTCCTAAGCAACTAATTATTCCGGTGACCAATAGAAGACAGTAGAATAAACGAAAAAGAAATTATCTCGAATATTCTAAATCAAAAAAGCAGTAAAACAAAGAAACAGTTATGTACACGTAAAAACACCGCAAATAATCATATCTACGCATTCAAAATTGTTATTCGAGACAATTTGGCAGGAAAATATTGCGAAAATCTCAAAGTGCCAGTGGCTCAACTCAATGTAAATCCGGCCTGGGCAATAGCATGGTTAGTAGGCGTAACTATCAATTGTGCAATTTGCAATAACAATTTACCTCCACCTCGCCAGTTTTAATGCTACAAAATATTATTGAAAAAAATTAGCTACAGTAGGGGAATGCTCATTGAAAAAACTTTTGAATTGAGAGGGCCTGAACCCCCGGCCGTATATGTACTCCTATAACCAGGGTGTCGAACCGAACCTGAACCCGAACCGTAAACCCGAATGAACCATTTCATTTTGGTGAACCCGAACTGAACCTGAACCACCAAAACTTTACTTCAGTGAACCTGAACCAAACCTGAACCCTCAAAATTGTGCTCAAGTGAACCCAAACTGAACCTGAACCCCTAACAAAAGTAAGAATATATTTTTCCATATCTGGATGCCGCTGGCGCTGGTACACGCATAATAAAAGCAATGGTGATCTTCAACAGCATCAGCAATTTCTCCTTTTTTTTTTCTGGACGAAACGAGTAACGGCAGTTAAATTTTAAGTCAATGAACCCGAACCGAACCTGAACCAGTAATATTTTACTTGAGTGAACCTGAACCAAACCTGAACCTCGAAAATGGTGTTCAAGTGAACCCGAACTAAACCTGAACCGCTAAAATATTTTGAGCAGGAGCTAAACCTGAACCCGAACCGTTATTTGAAACGGTTCGACACCCTGCCTATAACTGGTTGTTTTCATCACAAAATAGTAATCTCTAAGGAAAATATTCGACTGGATTGTTATTTACTGCTAAAATATTGCAGGCGGCAATGCACTTTACTTCCCTCTACCTGGGCCAAATCGCGTACAAAATTTAGCCCCAAAAAGCAAGATTTTGAACGTGTTTTGGACTTAAATTGTAAGCAAAAGGAGGACTGAACAACTTAATTTTTTCAAATGGCTTTCGAATATTGAAAATCTAGTACTTTCACATGGCTCTGAATACGTGAAATTGTGATTCAGTGGTGTTAAACCAGCTTTTTTTTCCAAAAAATATTGAAAAAATGCCCAGCGGCTAGAGGCTTCGTCCCCAGACCCCCATAGCCTCCAGCGGTTAGGGGTTCCGCCTCCAGATCCTTGTCAATAATACGTTTGAATTACCGTACACTTCTTTACTCAACACACGTCTCCCGATTTAGACATTTTCACATTTTAACTATTGGTTTAAGCCTTCCTCTTTGAACGAGTTCCTAGTTACGTGCCAACACTAGGCCACGGCTTCTGATCTTCCATTCTACGATATCTTGGTCCCCGCGAAAAATTCCTTTCAAAAATCCTGGCTACGCCTATGCTGCAGTCGTAAGCTACCAGACTTGATCTAAATATGATTGTTTTTGGACTCAAATTTTACATCACTCATAGGCTGAAAATGTTACCAATGCTGGTCTGACTTTGATGCAACAGATTATATTACTCGTATAATGCAACCGAAGAATTTAGTTTGAAATAGAATCGCTGTCAAAACAGAAACCTTTTACCTTCCTCATTAAACATTGCATTCCTTCGGCAGCGAAAAATTTTTTGCAAACTCATGCCTGTTGTGACGTCGCAAATTGGTACGAAGTCAAACGAAGTAAATAGTATTTTCGCGAATAAGGGAAATGGGGAGAAATATTTGGGGAACCTCTTTATTACCTCAAGTAGTTCTCATTTCTTCAATGAAACCGATTTCGAGCAGTATCTCTTTAATTTAATTTAGATGTAAATTTTGTAACTGTACTATGGTTCGAATCAGTAGCGTAGCCAGGGGGGGGAGGTGGGGGGCTATAGCCCCCCCCCTTGGCATGTCGACCAAAATGCAGAATGAGAAAAACGCTACGTTTTTAGCACTTTTGAGACCTTTAAATGTACTAGAGTGGACTAAATAGTGATTTAAAACATCTTTTGAAACGTATATTTAGAGGGGGGGCTAATTTGTTGAAAATAAAACTAACAAAGAAATAAAAACTTTGAAAAATGGTCAAAAATACGCAATCAAATTTGATCGCAAGTGTAAAAATGCTAAACATAGGTGTCATCAACAAATATAGGCTACCATAAACTAAGGTATAAGTAAGGGGGGGCTGTTCAGTATTGTTAATTACCAATTTCTCTCAAATTTCTTTTCATTAGCCCCCTCTCCCAGATATTTTTCTGTATAAACTGTATAAGAAATAGATTATTCCGTGTGAGTTTTACTGAAATATTCGTTTTTATAATTTACCAGCATCTAAACAAGAGAACTAAAATTTTACCATTAGCCACCTCCCAAATAGCACATTTATGCAACCAGTTTAATCATGTTTGCTCTGCCAATTTCTAAGCCACGTTTTAAAAGCATTATTTTTTTATCAAAATACTGTAGCTCTAAAATTAAGTTATTTTTGCAAAAAAATGCAAAATTCTCGAGCGCTGGGGGCTCCGCCCCAAAACCCCCGTGCCTCCGGCGGCTGGGGGCAAAGCCCCCAAACCCCAGCCTCCGGCGCTGGGGGCAAAGCCCCCAAACCCCCAGCATCCGGCGGCTGGGGGCAAAGCCCCCAGACCCCCGAAACAGCCCCCCCATTGCGAATTTCTGGCTACACGCCTGGTTCGAATAAAGATCGTTTAAATACAAATCTACAAATGTATCTTTAAGAACCCACCAAGCCAAAATTCGCCTTTTACAGTAGTTTTCCAAATCCTCTCTCGTAATCGGAAAATTTGCGAAAAAAGTCCTCCGAGCCATCCATGCGGATTTGTATGAGCTAAAAGAATTCAAAAAGTTGTTTATTGTCACGCAGCAGTAAAACTAAAATTTTGAAAAAATGTATTTGAACGTTGAATGCAAATTAATCAAATTAATCACCAATAAACAAACAGCTAAATCATCAATTCAATAAGTAGTAAGCAAACGAATCGGCCGACTTGAAGTATGGCGGATTAATATCGAGCTGCTTTGCCCTCAAATCTCACAGAAAAGCGGGCAATGAAGAGATAAAATAAACGGTAGATAAAGAAAAGAAAAAACCTCCCAAGCAAAATCATTACCAACCACCATCCGCCCTCCTCCTGCCGTGGTCAAATCGCAATAAGCCAGCAATGCAGTCGAGTTTCCAAACGGATAAATCTTGTACATTCCATTCGCATCCTCTCCGTGGTTAGGGATCAGATCAGTGCAAGTCCGAGGAAAATAATTTGAAAACATAACTAGATTGAAATCTGTAAATTATTCAGGATTTTATTTTGCATTTTAATTTCAGTTTACTTACCTGTAGACTAAGATTAATGCATTAACTGATAGACTATAGTAGCAATTGGCTTGCTTTATCTTGCAATTTAACTACCGTCACACCATACGCGTAGCCAAGATTTTTGATTGGGGGCCCCAAACCACAAATCACATGCAATGACGTCATGAGAAACTTCGAAATAGGAATTTTTCGCGGGGACCAAGATATCGTAGAATCGAAGATAAGAAGCCGTAGCCTGGTGTTGGCACGTAACTAGGAACTCGTTCAAAGAGGAAGGCTTAAACCAATAGTTAAAATGTGAAAATGTCTAAATCGGGAGACGTGTGTTGAGTAAAGAAGTGTACTGTAGTTCAAACCTATCACAGACGGGGGCTATGGGGGTCTGGGGACGAAGCCTCTAGCCGCTGGGCATTTTTTCAATATTTTTTGGAAAAAAAAGCTGGTTTAACACCACTGAATCACAATTTCACGTATTCAGAGCCATGTGAAAGTTCTAGATTTTCAATATTCGAAAGCCATTTGAAAAAATTAAGTTGTTCAGTCCTCCTTTTGCTTACAATTTAAGTCCAAAACACGTTCAAAATCTTGCTTTTTGGGGCTAAATTTTGTACGCGATTTGGCCCAGGTAGAGGGAAGTAAAGTGCATTGCCGCCTGCAATATTTTAGCAGTAAATAACAATCCAGTCGAATATTTTCCTTAGAGATTACTATTTTGTGATGAAAACAACCAGTTATAGGATTGTATATACGGCCAGGGGGTTCAGGCCCTCTCAATTCAAAAATTTGCTTAATGAGCATTCCCCTTACTGCAGCTAATTTTTTTCAAAAATATTTTGTTGCATAAAAACTGGCGAGGTGGAGGTAAATTGTTATTGAAAAATGTACCATAGATAGTTACGCCTACAAACCATGTTATTGTCCGGACCGGATTTACATTGAGTTGAACCCCTGGCACTTTGAGATTTTCGCAATATTTTCCTACCAAGTGAAGACCAAAAAATTATTCTTGCTGAGCGCAGGGCCCCTGGCACTGTTCCAAGTGTTAAATCCGTCCCAGGTTATTATTGCATTACGTTCATAAAAAGGTTAGATGAGGGTCTCAGTTAGCAACTGTTAGAAAAAAACTCTTAATTTCATTCGGGTTATATGTTTAAATTGGTTGGCAAACATTATATTGAAGGGGCCCGGGCACCCTGGATCAATATTATTGTTGGGGGCCCATTAAAATTGACATCCATCTAAATATTATTGTAAGGGGCCCATTTAAATTGGTTGGTAAAAATTAAATTGAACTGTTGCACACGTGTACTGTTGTACGCGAAGATGCTAGAAGAAACTGAAACAGAAGAAACAATAGCAATTTTTGTGGCATTTTTATCATTAGTAGCAATTCAATTCGGGGAGGCCCGGGCCCACTGCCCCCCCCCCCCCCCCCCCCCCTGGCTACGCCTATGAATCAATTTTTGTCAAAATAAGTTTCCAGGGCTGTTTTAGAGGGCAGGGTGAGGGCATTCTCTGTAGATCTAATCTTAACGATAGGCTTTTTTTACAAATGTTTGGTTGTCCACGTGCAATCAAATTATTTGGTTATGTTTTTACATCATTATTGGTTGTAAAACATCCTCAAGGGTCGATTCGTAAGGGGCTAACAATTATATCCCTTCAGGGCTTTAGTTTTCAATCTAATCTTGCTTTCAAAAACATACTCTCGTACAGCCCCACGCCTATCGCCAACTGCAGTAATTTCTCTATGCTTAGTCCACAGCTCCCTTACAAGTGACAACTATGCTTCAATGTAATCAAACATTTGCCTCTATAAGAAAAAGGTTACCAATTATGTCGCATTAGTACATCGTAATGCTCGATTCCAGACAAAAAAATAGTTCTAGTGGCATTTTAGCACGCATGGCATAGTGTTTAAAGAGATTATGCGATTGCTCGCGACATTTCAGCGAAAAAAAATTCAGCCGCGCACGGCACGAAAATGATCAAATTTTCGTATAAAATCAATGTGAAAGTTGTTTGTTTGTTACAGACACAATGTTTGAGTTATGAGAATTCTATTCCAAACACGAACATGACATTTTGAGTCAATTACGACATATTAAAAAGCAAGTGATTTTCAAGTTATATAAAATAAATCACTGTCAGCTGCAAGATGGAAAACCACTTAAATTTGATCCAGTGTTGATGAAAATGGCCGGCTAAAGTGAAGTTGCCAATTCCCGGTGAATGTTGCTACATTGTCTTCCCCGCTACTCCTTACCATAGTTGTGGCGGTCATATCTATTGAGCATTGCTGGTTAGAAATCCTCAAAGTTAAGTATCAAAGAAAACTAAAACACAACAAAAGTGGGTGGAGGTGTCACGACGGGGAGTTCCCTCAATATGGGTCCTACGAAATTGAAAATTTGAAACATTTCGAGCTACTCCGTTTCCGGCAATTGCAATTTGCGAAAATGCCTCCAATTTTCAGCATTAAACGCTCACTTCTATACAGCATCGAAAAGATTAAATCGAGAAAAAATACGGCTTTAACGTCAGCAACTGACACCAACGTTGTCTGTTCAAAAACATTATTGACGTATTTAAAAAAGTGATTAACGTAATCTGACTTTTATTCGGAGAACTAAAGTTCTTGAGTTTTGAAATTTTAAAGTCTGAAATTGAGCTTTTGGACTAAAAATCTCGATAGATGAAAACAAGTTGACTTTTCAATAATACATTTAACCGTACATTTGTGCTTATATGATGCGTAGTTGTTACTCATATAATATATTTACAACTAGAATAGTTACAAAAGTGATACTGATAACAGAAATTCATCAAAATTATTGAGAATTGAAAATTCTTGATTAAAGAAACAAAACAAATAGACTTAATGACTTATATGTGAATCTAACAAAGATATTTTAAGAAAAATAAAATTTTTCGTGGGCTTCAGGATATAGTTGAAATGTAGTTTCAAAAACTCATTCAAAGTAAATAGTTTATTACAATGAAAGAAGCAATTTTCCGCATAGTTGTTGTACGTTTGATGCTCAAACGTGTTTACGTTTATCTTTTTTACGCCATTTTTCCAAAATTGACGTTTTTCCACCTACAAAAAACGTTAGACTTGGGCTCGATTCCCGGTCGGGTCAAACCAAAGACTATAAAAATTAGTATTAACAGCTTTCCTTTTTGACGTTGAGCAATTAAAGGGACAGTGTGAAGCCTCCGTCGTGTGTGGTAGACAGGTGGGCTGGTGGCGGTTTGACTCGAAGACCGAAAGGTCCCTTCGCTGTCTCCCGGCCAAGGCAACTTGGTGAATAAAATGTAAGTACAATTACAATAGTAATTAAGGAAAATGGAAAGAGCGTCAAGAGCATTTATTACTGAAACGGTAGACTCGGATTTGATTTCTGGTCGGGTCAAGTCAAAAACTGCAAAAATTGATTTCTACAGCTCCCTTTTTGGATGTTCAGCATTGAAAGGGCCGTGTGAAGCCTCCACCGTGTGTGGTAGACAGGTGGGCAGGTGGCAACTTGACTCGAAGACCAAAAGGTCCTTTCGCTCTCTCCTGGCCCAGGTAACTTGGTGGCTAAAGTTTTAATGAAAACTTCACTCAGCAATTAGCAGGACCGCTTCACTCGTAAACAAATCTTTATTATGTTGAAGATGTAATTTACACATGCTGATTAAATCTTTTCCAGAAATTTGATTCAAAGGGGTTTCAAATTTGTTTGGTTTTTTGTTGTCAAATTCTCCGTTTAATCAATTTTTTTTTCGAATCTTTATCTCCATCTTCTTCAACGAATAATGATAACCTCGCCAAAGGCGCCAAACAACCCCTGCAGCATACTGATCAGTGGCGCCACCTAGATAGAGACCATTGGGATTAGCCCCATGACAGGCCGCATACCACCATCCTCCTTTATATACCGTAGCACAGTTGCTGGTTGCATGAGTGTCTTGATCCCGGTCGTCAGTGCTAAAACGTAATGAATTGTGAACAGACATTTCATCACCTAAAACAAAAATGCTGGATTTAGCTGATACGTTATTTGTATTAATCGTTAACCCTATTCTACAACAATGGCTATTTTATCAACGACTTTTACAAGGAAGCCCCCTACCTAACTCCTAAACCGAAAGTCATGAAAATATCAAATTTGGAGTGCAGGTTGGTTTAGAAAAACTGATTTTGAGTTGATTACGTCATTATGGTGAGGTTACAGCCATATTTTAGCTATATGACATCATCTTTTTGTTCAATGGCGTGATAACGGTTCAAATTTTTGCACATAGGTTTGTTTTTTGAAACGGAATCATAAATGTCAAAGTAATGCTCAGATTTCGAAAAGTGACTTCGCTTCAAGTTCGTTTGAAGTAAAAAATGTTTTTTCTGAAGTGATTTACCACAAAAAAACAAGTTAGAGGGCGTTACTTTTGCCCCTGCGGGTGAAGTAGGGTTAATTTTGGAAATGTTTTTAGGTTTGTTAGCACAAAATCAATCGGCACTATAAAATTGAATACCGCCAATTAAAGACAAAGGAAGATAATTAAAAAATAAAATCATAAAATTATCTAAAGTAGTCAACGTTAGCAAAAAAAATGTCTCTAGCTCGTTACTCCTCCATGAATTGCTGATCCTTACATTAATTGTAATTGTAACTGATTCTCACATTACTTGTAATTGTAATTACATATAATTCATCAAGTTGCTTTGGCCAGGAGACAGCGAAGGTATCTTTCGGTCTTCGAGTCAAACTGCCACCTGCCCACCCGTCTACCACACACGGCGGAGGCTTCACACTGTCCCTTTAATTGCTGAACGTCAAGCAGGGAAGCTGTGAATACCAATTTTTATAGTGTTTGGTTTGACCCGACCGGGAATCGAACCCAAGTCTAGCGTTTCAGTAGCAGACACTCTATCCACTCTACCACTCACATTAACCAAATCAATCGTCATAAGCTTATTCGGAAGCAACCTTATGAATCAAAAGCGTAACCTACCGGATAGTCAGGCAGAATTCGAGCTACTATAAACGTAATAAGTTTTGCTCAAAGTCCCTTTAAAAAAAGAAGTGGATAGTTTCAGTTAGAATTTATCATTTCTGAAAGTAGCGACTTTCAATATGTCAAGATACATTTTTTGAAAACCAGCGTAAACTTTTGGCTTCTGGTTGTTATTGCAATAAGCAAACAAATTTCAAAAAGCATTTGTTTGATTCATTTTCCAAACTCTATCGGTTTGGAAAAAGCTACAATAAAATAGTAACATTATGTAATGTCATCGGGAAAAAGTCCATTCAAAATAATTGCCTACCGGCATCTCCTTCGTATTCTCCAATGCTTAAATTGTAATCAGTACCAGCTCCAACTCCAAATGTTCTGAAATTTATTGGTAAATGATTTGTAAATAAACTACTTACGCCTATGCTACTTTTGTAAATAAGCTACTTTTAAGCCTCTAACTTACGGGGATAGGAGGCTTTGGATCTAAATTTTAGCAGAAATGATTTTAAACAAACCGACTTTGATAATAATAATCGATACAAGTTTTTTGTTTCCGCAGTTTCACTCGCTGTGTTAGTAATAATGATCTTAAAACATAAACCAATGGTACTGTACTAGTAGTATTGCTGTTGTTGCAACGCATAATTATCCTCCTGTCACCGGCAGCGTCAGATGCTAACTGTTGGACGATCCGCGCACTTTTCATTGCAATGACTTCTTTGTGCTGGAAGGAATCCGCACCTGCTTAGAAGCTTTCAGTGATCCACTGCTCCTGAGGATTTTTTCGAATTCTTGTTCACTAAATTTGCTGCTTGTTCAAAGCACCAACCGGGGATGATCATCGTAAAGCGCCATATCCAAGGATGCAACAACGTGACCAGGGTGAGGGTTGAACCCAGATCATGTGATCAGAATCGTCATAAAAACCACGCCTTTACCTTCTTCGGCCACGCTACCGACTCTTAATCATTACATGTGTCAAATCAAATCTCATATTATACTCGCTGTTATACCCCGAAGCGTGTAACGAGTTTGCGGGCCCCATCTAGGCGTCTTTGCGCCTATGGTCAACAAAGCTCCTTTCGATGAAATGTGCAATTAGCAACACTGCGTCCGCTTTCACCGGCCCGAGATCCGAACCTCAGACCTCCCGCTCCTGAGACGAACGCGTTACCGCTCGACCAACTGGCCGATATCATTATAGATATGATTGTCATTTGTGTATCGAGTTCATTTCATATATGGTATGCTGTGTTTCGTGTCACCTGTATTGCGCGTAACGAGTGGCGTTTTCAAAATCTTCCATGTCAAATCTCACTTCGTAATCGCCAGTATTTGTCAATTCATGAATCGTTGTGAGACCTAAATTTAAATAAAACATTATGACTTTTGAAAAAGCTTGACGTCCTTCGTGGCTGATTCCCGGTAAGTCAGAACGACTTTCGTTGGCAGTTAGATGGCAATATCAACTACTAACCCTACAGCCGCAAGCAGCTCGAGTCAATTATGCACAGAGCTGGATAGCGATGTTTCAATCTTTTAGCTCTTATCAGCAGCCCTCAGCATAACCTAACCACGAGTATTTTCCTGCCAAATTTTTTGGCCATACAGGACAAACCCTATTCGCTTGCACAGCGGCAGAGGCTTTACAGGAAATAATCGATTTTTCACTTATAGTACTTCACAAAAGAATAAGTGAAGAACCGATGAGCTCTTATATTAAGAACAGCCATAAGCTATTCTTAACATACAGGCTCCCTCTCTGCGGACCACGGAAATCAAAACTGGTCACATAGAGAGAGCAGAGAGGAAACGTGGTCAAGCAGAGAGGGAGCTCTTATACTGCTGTACTAAAGATAGCTTATAAGGCTGTCCTTTTCACTTTTTCTATTGTTTTTCACTTTGGATCTAAATTTTAGCAGATTTTTCACTTTTTCTATTGTAAAATACTTCAAGTGAAAAATTGATTATTTCCTGTAAAGCCTCTGCCCACTGCTCAAACCATTAGGGCAGTGCTTCCCAACTGGTGCGTCGCGACGCCCTGGTGCGTCGTTTTGAAATTTCAAGAGCGTGGTAAACGTACTTTAATGATTAAGTTTTATGCAATTCAGTTCTGAAAGCACTAGCATTGTTATGAGTTGAAACTAGTAGCTTGACATCATAGACATGGAACGAATTATCTTCCATTATCGGCAATGGACATACAGCAGCTGAGCTGAGTGGTGTAATGTAAGCGGGGTGTCGTTAAGTATAAGCCATAAGTTTTTTTTTTTTTCGGAAGCTCTGCGACCCGTGCATGAGCGCGCTTGCGCTCCCTCCTTCTCTTTGATCTAAGCCAGTGGTCCCCAACTCACCTAAACTCGCGCGCACGCGCTCTTTTGACGTTTCCGATAATTCTGGCCATGAATACTTTCTTTTCCTCAATGGCATGCAAGCTGATCTTTCCATTACTTCTTTACCATTAGTGGTCTCAAATGTAGCTTTTGAACATTTGATTTAACTTGAGACAAATTTCAAGCTGTATTTTACCAGTGATTTTGCTTCCTATGCCTGGATAAGAAACCCATTTTTGGTGAGCGTTGTTCCTTCGATGTTTTGTGGACTCCATAAAGAGAAATATTGACCTCTCTTGCAACAATACTCTGAAATCCAAAATGGATCGATTTTGTTCAAATTTTTGGATTGAGGCTTGCGCAGAGTATCCTGTTATTTTGAAAGCAGTTTTCTGTGTTTTGATTTCTTTTGCCACTTCTTATATGCCGCTCTCACACTTTGGCGAATTTGACGGCGACTCCACTGCGAATCAATTCGCAGCGCAGTCTCAGCGCATTCGCAGCGCAGTCTCCGCGCAGACTCCGTGGAGTCGCAGTGCATGGCGAATCCTCTGCGAATGCGTTGCGAATTGATTTCTACTAATGTAGAAGAAAAAAAAAATATTCATTTTCATGATAAGAAAGCAGGTAAAATTAAAGAACAAAACTTTATTTAGAAGATTAATTAAGCTTGTTACGTCTGATGAAGATATAAATTTTAGGGAAAGCTTTAATTTAGCAGCAAACAAAAAGCACGAACGTTGTCCGAAAAATCAAAATCTAAAAGAAAAATGACTAAAACTGGTTAGTCTTCGCGACATAGCTATGATGTATTATGGCATACCTGAGCGGTAATGCGGTATTTTTTCAGTGGTACCGTTGGTTCATTATCGCGATACTTTACCATTTAAATGCGCTACTGGTTCTTTATAAAATGCAAACATTTTATTTAAACCAATGTGAAAAATAAATGTTTAGAATACACATTGTAATTTATGGGTAAATTTCAACATCTACAATCGTAAAATTCAATAAAATTTTTCAAAACTTTTTAACAGCAAAATTTTGAAATAAATATAAACCAATCAAATTGTTCCTCTTTTTTCAACATTTATTGTCGTTACTTAATTTCAAAATCACAAAAGCAATAAAGTGGTGAATAACCTTCGAATTACGGTAGCTTTATTATTGCGCATTACTCTTATTTTTATTTTTGTTCAAGTCTTTATTATTTCGCATTATTACTGTGATTGTAGAGGATATATGCTCTTCAAATGGGCACAGTTTTCGTTAAACAGATTTTCCTCAAAGTCAATTTTACTAAAATATGCAACTTTAATGTGGTTTGACACTGCTGCTATTTAAATGTTCATTTTGATGCAATCATAAACCTTAAATATATCCAGCTTTAGAGCTGAAAAACTGGACTAAGGAATAGTTTTGCCACAAATAAAATAGCTAAAGCTGTCTAAAACGTTTTATTTGAGAGACGTTTTAACTTAGTCATTAAGGGGACAATACTAGTCATTTTAGTTTTTTCGAAGTAGTGCTAAAAATTGTTGCAAAAGTCATCCTATTCCAATCAAAACCCCATCAATCTATATATCTACAGAATCTGCATGAAACCAGCTATTCAAATATACTCATAGTTTTATTACAAATTCACTCAAATAAGAAAAAAGCAGCATAAACATCAAAAAAAAATAAAAAATAAAAAAAATTCACTCGCAGAAAAATTCTAAAAACTTTTTAGCATTAAGACCCATGCACATCAAAGTTACCAATAATAAACAACTATCCTAGGACTGCAAAATAATGGGAGGATTTTTTCC
Organism: Trididemnum nubilum; assembly: GCA_963965965.1. Taxonomy (NCBI): domain Eukaryota; kingdom Metazoa; phylum Chordata; class Ascidiacea; order Aplousobranchia; family Didemnidae; genus Trididemnum; species Trididemnum nubilum. The sequence continues at coordinate 14,141,432 of OZ014471.1, read as the reverse complement.
ACAGATGGCTACTCATTGAAATATACAATTTTTAAAATGTTTACTTTTGTACAAGAAATTTTGATGAGAATATGTTAAATTATTCCCAAGCCACTTGGAATTTTAAAAAAACCTCCCATTATTTTATTCTACACCTAACTGACATCAAATGTTCCAATTTTTATGCAATTTTGACCAGAAATGTAGGAGTAGTTACAAATTTTGTACCAAAAAATGATGTTTTGAGAAAATCGCTGTTAAAGTTTTACTTGCCAATTCACTTCATTTATGCTTGATTCACAAATTTTTTACTCAAAGCTAAGTAGTCAAATTCAGCTTTACAACTGTCCAGGTTGGTAATCAATGCTAAAAACTTTTTAGCAGCAGCTTCTTTTCCTGCAGTTGGTGTTTTATTCAGACTGTTGCTGAAGTCTGGTTCCGGTGACTGTTTCCGAAGTCTGGTTTCTGCCTCCACCAACTCATCATGCATGAACTTCATGGCAGTATCATGGATGCTATTGCTATGCAATGCCAGCTATTGTCTAGTGGTGGAGGTGACATTTCCAAAATAATGCAAAAGTCTTCACTGACACCACATTACCTGTTTCCACAAAGCTGGAAGGTTGAATATTGGATTCACTGATGGTTGGCATGAGCTTATCATCAACTAGACTTCGAGAAGAAAAAGCAGCTGAACTACTGGTACCAGCAGCTTCCTCAGTGGGAACTGAAGTTGTTGGTTTTTTTTTCTAGAGGAAAGAGAGACCTCTAACTTTATGCTTTTTAGTTGGCTTAGGCATTTGGCAATACTAAACTAAATTCAAGAGTAAACAGTAAAATAATTTCATGAATATTCAGTATCAACAATATAAAATGGAATAATTCCAATTTCTAATTGATATGGCAATGATAGTAGGCTAACCTAAAAACAGTTTACTGTAATGTCATCTGTCATTGCTAGGCTAAGTAACTGACTAAAACTGTTACCACATCATACAGTCAATCAAATAAACTTACACAGAACAGAGATAAGTTTATTCATTATCAGTTACTGTTCATCCAGCAACTCTTAGAATTACTCTTTACTCAACACCTGAATTGATTTCTAACTGATTCTAACAGTTTCTCTAAAATCAGCTAAATAAACTTCTTGTAATAACAGCTACATTTAACAAATATTTTATTTTATATTTTAAAAGGAATTAAGAAGTGGATCCTAACAAGACAAACTCAACTTAGAGTTATAATCATAGCGAGATAAAGGTGCTTCTTGACAAATCGATGCATTCATTTCATCAATTAGGTCTAGGTATGGTCAGTAAAACAAAAATTTACCTAAGAAGGAGTTGGAATTCAGTAAAAACTTAAACATTTTTGAAATCCTAAGAAAATTTCCTATCTTATGGATGAAAAAAACTTTTTTTCAAAAAAAATTTTTTTTTACTAGTATTGTCCCCTTAATTATCAATTTGCAAATAACACGCAAAACGATTAGATGCCCTGCAAAGTGCAAGTTTAACAAAAAAGCAAAATAAATCGGAAATTAACTAATTGTTGTTCTGCGGTATAAGGCATTATTGCTTTCAAAAACAAGCACAAACCAAACGGGTAAGCTAACAATTTTATAACTATATTGCAACACCACTGCATATATCAAACTACTCGGCTATTAATAGTTGTAGGCAAACTTTGTGTTTTAATTGAATTGGAACATTTTCGGCGTTATATTAAGCGCCTTCATTAAAAAACTAAAAACACGGCAAAAGAATAAAGTAATAGTCAATGCACTGTCAAACTTAATTCAAAATAGTAACAACGTTTTACGAACATAGAATTTGGATTTCCAACTGCATCCGGCTAGACTGGCATTTTACGGCTCAAGCAATTCCTAGTAATAAGGTAAATTAAATTAGAAGTTCAATTAGGTATAATTAAAATATAAAGCTAACCTAAGTTGTAGTAGCCTTGTAATAAGCTAACGGAGTGGTGTTTTTGCATTGTGTTGCAATATGGTTACTGAAAGTAACTTCTCTACTGAAACTATAAATTTCATAATTGCACTATCACAAATCTCATCAAACGACACTCATTCATTCAATCTAAAATTATCCACATCCTGATGCCGTCAACTACAATCTTCGTTTGATTAAAGACAAAGCGAAAGTCAAGCCAGCACTACAAAAACCCAAGCAGTCACCCATCGATTGAAATAGATCCCAGCAATCACTTATCTAGTGTATCACCAGCGCTATATTGGCTATCTACTGACTGTAGTGCCAGAATCAAACAGTGGACCCCAATTTCAGACACACTATCTGATCCAAACATAACCCCATATATTAACGTAGACGTAGTAGCTGACATTCACGTTGTCAACCGCACCATCTCTGAACTTAAAAAAAAAATTTGAAAACAAATTCCAAAATTACTAGAATTACTAAAAGTTTCAAAATCATAGAAAATATTGACTCCGACTATTAAACACCCAAGTTTTTGTGCTATCCAATTCCATATTAATATTTTGTTAAAAAGTTTTCCCATTTTATTTATTTTGATGTTTTTTCATCTATTTTCATCCATTTTTAATTGTTATGTTAGCTTCAGGCAGGGCCTACGAGAGGGAGTTTAGGGGGTACATCGTACCCGGCCGCGGGTCTAAGGGGGCCCGGGCTTAGGGGGCCCGGAAGAGTTGAGGTTGTCGCGTTAAGTTTTGGACCAAATTTTTTTTCCCCCTTGCCCTTTTTGCGTCCCTGATTTTGGCAAAATGCAGGACTAAATTTGAGTGAAGACTTTTTTTTTTTTGGTCTTCACGTGAATTTGGGCAAAAAATGGCACCAAATTTGAGTGAAGACCTTTTTTTGATTGATTTTTTTGAACTTCACCTAATTTTGGGGGCCCGGCATCGATCTTCGTACCCCCTGGAAAAATTTCTCTCTGAGGCCCTGGCTTCAGGCGAGAATATTTTAGTTTTAAACCCTACTTTTGCCTAATAGCTGGCAATTAAGGAATTATTTATTTTACCATTACCTTTCCACCACTCATTATTTCGCAAAATAAAATTTATTACAAAACAATCAACTACGTCATTTCCGTTATATACCTCGCATGATTCGCAGCGCAGTCTCCATGCATTCGCCAGAGTCGTACTGCAGTCTCCGTGGGTTCGCAGCGCTTTCGCAGCGCAGTCTCCGTCAATTTGATTGCGAATGCACTGCGAACCCACGGCGACTGCAGTACGACTCCACGGAGACTGCGCTGCTAATTGAAAAATTTTTGAACCGGTTGAAAAATTTTTGCTCGTTGGCGACTCCACTGCGAATGCGCTGATACTCAATGCAAATGCACTGCGAATGCGCGGAGACTCTGAAAACTGAAAAATGTTAAATTCGCAGTGGAGTCGCAGTCTAATTCGCCAAAGTGTGAGAGCGGCATTACATGTGCGAGGCTGGTTTTTCTGCTGTGGCAGTTTTAAAAACAACATATCGCTCGAAATTGGATGTTGAACGGGAAATGCGCGTTGCGGTTTCTAACATTGCACCACGATTTGAGGCGCTTTGCCAAAACAAAAGAGCTCATGTGTCGCTTTAAATTCAACAAAATAACAATGTGGGAAATTTTTGTGAAGATGTGTGTCGCTTGATTTTTTGCGAGATAAGTGCGTCGTGAGTTTAGGTGAGTTGGAAACCACTGCTTTAGGGGGTTTGTCCAGTTTGGCCGAGAGGTGGCTAGGGTATACTCTTGGTTTGGATATGCTGAGGGCAGGGGCACCGAGAGCCAAACGTGGGCCCGGGGCTAGCTCAAATATGACGGATTTCCAGTTTTGTAAAGTCCAAAATAGACGGAGAAAATGCTGGAGTTTGGTCCGAAAAATGATGTGATCTCCAAAAAAAAAAGGTCTTTAGGGCTTCACATACTAACTTCTCAGTGTCATTTCGATGAGCCCCCTCTCGAGCTCATGGGCCCTCTGCTGGGCCCACTGAAGCCAACGGCCTTTCTGAAGCCAATGGGCCCCCGGGGTTATTGTCCCCCCTGCCCCCCCCTCTCGGCGGCCCTGGCTGAGGGCTACTGATGGGAGCTAAAAGCTCGAAACAACGCTGCGTAGCTCTGTGCATCTTGATTTTTCTATACTATTTACTCGCTCAACATTTGGCTTAAACGGACACGGGACAGAGGTGGAGTTGAGGGTATAAGGCTCGAGGCCAAGGACACAAAAAAATATCCGAGGCCAAAGACAGCCTTTTCGAGGACAGACCGTTTCTAGGGCAAGGACACAGGCGCAAGTGTTCTCCAAAAAAATAATAATAATAATAAGGTCTTCAAATTTTTTTTTCAGGTGTTCTCAAAAAAACAAAATCAAAAAATCTCCAAAAAAAAAGTTTTTCTACAAAAAACGATCTAGAAAATTTTAAGGATTCCAAAAATACTGCTGTTCTCGAGCCGAGGACAGGGCAATTTTCGAAGATTTGAAGCTTCGAGGCCAAGGACTTCAAAATGTGTCCTCGAGGACTCCACCTCTGTAAACGGAATGTATTTGTAGAACTGAAAAACAGTTTAAAGCTGAAAACAATATGTACCCTGCAAAACATTGTGATCAGATCTTTCCACCTAGTCACTCTCCGCTAAGAGGAATTCAAACGAACCGGACCTTTGAAACCAGCCTCTAGTGCCCATCAGTGCAGGCCTGGCGCCACGAGGGGGCATTCCGGGGCAGTGCCCCCTCGAATGACTGCTTGTGTGCCCCAAGCAAGGACTGTGCTCCGAAGAGATTAACAGGCTTGGGGCTACTGGAGTGCAAATCGAGGCCTAAGGCACCCAAATTGGTGCTTATCGCCTTAGAATTTGCGAGCAAAAACTGTTTTTTCGTAGTTTTTGTGGACTCGCACCGGATTCCACGAAACTTTCGGGACAAGGACCTTTTTTTTTGGTCTTCACTTTAGGATTCGTAAAAAGTCGCAAAATTTTGAGATGAAAACCAGAGTTTGTGAAAATTTTTGAACTCAAGATCTTTTTTTTTATGTCTTCACCTTTTTCGTTTGCTCCACACTCTTAAATTCTCGTAAATAAACTTTTCGTGCTTACCCAAAATTTATTTCTGCCCCCCTAATCGCGCTATCCTGACGCCGGGCCTGCATCAGCGGCCTATAAGTTAATTTTTGTAATTTTGTTGTATTCACCAAGTTGCTTTGGCCAGGAGACAGCAAAGAAACCTTTTGGTCTTCGAGTTAAGCTGCCACGTTTTGCCTACCACACACTGTGGAGTCTTAACGGTGTCCCTTTTTATTGCTGAACGCTAAACAAGGAATCGAACCCAAATCTAGCTTTTCAGTAACAGACACTCGATCACGTTATGTTTTTTTGTTATGTTTTTTATGTTTTTTTGTGAGGAAGGTAGAAAAAAATTCACGTTTAAATTATCAAAAAGACAATACTACTTCTCGTGATGCATAATCTGACCCAAATTTAACCGCAGCAACAAAGAATTGTAATAAATCTGTGATTTCCGTCATCCAATTCAGCATAATATTATGGCCACCAACAGAATACGCTGTTAAGCTGTTACGCTCGTAAGCGCCGTTTTGTATAGTGTAGACATCCTCGACGTACGAGCGTAAAAAATTTTGAAATTTTGTATGCACAGTGTAGACCGGCCCTTAGGGTTGCCAACCGTCCCGGAATGCCCGGGACAGTTCCGGAATTGACGTCTGGCGTCCCGTGTCCTGGACCGGGTCACGTCTGTCCCGGAATTTACTGACAACTAAGGCGTTCTATCATATAAGGCCATGTAAGCATGTCGGTTTCGTTCAAAACTGGAAACGGATGTAATTCACGCGAATATTTTTGTAAATAAAAGCAGTTTACATGACTCTGTATGCGTGAATCAAATAAAAATGAGTTGAAAGTAACATTGTGGACAAGAAATTTCGTCAACTGTGACGTCCTGATGACATAACTATCAAATTAGTTAAACAATCGAATTATTTAAACATTAGTTAAACAACGATTGAAAAAAACGCAGGTACATTTTAAAACGGTTTTGTAGCTGTAAGCGTAAAAGGCAAGTAAAGAAAGCAGTTTAAAGGTAAAGGCGAAGATATGACTAGATTGATTAGTTGGTATAAAGTTAGTCAATAGGCCTATTTAGCATAGGTGGGCACAAGTCCGTTAATCGTTAATTCGTTAATAACGAAGCTAACTTTTTCATTAACTCGTTAATCCGTTAAAAAGTTTTTTCATGTTAACGGACTAAAGTAACTTCCGTTAAGTTCTGTTAACTTCCGTTAAGGTTTTTATCGTTAATATCTTGCAGCTTCGTTGTGCATTTGAACTTGTTTTTATCTTGAAATTATATTAGACTGTAAAATGTAACTTTCAAAACACAAAAAGACCACCATAGCAATAAATATTTCCTTACAATCAGCTCAACAGCGTCAATACGTGTTCTAGAAGCGAGTGAATAAAACGAAATGTAAATTACACGCAAAATGTTAACGGATTAACGGACTTTATTAACTTCCGTTAATTAAAGCAGAAAATAACGGATTAACGTTAACGGAGGTGTGAAGTTTGTTAACGGACCAGTGGTTAACGAAGTAACGTTTTGCGTTAACTTGCCCACCTGTGCTATTTAGTTTATAAGCCTATATTGCACTGTTAGTGTGAGGCTTTTTCATGAGCAGGTTTTCATTATTCAGTCAGTTTTCAGGCTTACATGGCCTTCTGATAGCACAACTTGCTAACGACTTTTTGTCTTAGTCTTTGCGAAAGTTGCTTGATTATTGTATTTCCGTAAAGATTAGTCTACAAATTTTAACATAAACTTCTGACAGGAAATTTAAATAAAAATTTGCTTATGGAAATCACCCTTAAATCACTGTTGAAAGACAAAGATCTTTTTAAAGCGGCGAATTCACAATTAAAAAATGCAAATTTAAATGCCACGCCTGATTTTTTGTTCGAGTTCTTGCAACTTCTTGGGCGGCATACTGCTCAATTTTTTTGTCGCGCTGCAGCGGCTCTATGCATCGTAGTGATAATAACAAACAAAGTTAACGCATTGCGTTAAGTGCAAAAAAGTTGAATAGTATACCGCCCCTTATTTTTTGTTAGAGTTAGCACAATTGGCGTTCATTTTTTCTGTTTTAGTGTTTTTTACATTTATGCTTCAAAGATTCACTATTTCACACGTTTCTTTGATTGGAATAAAATTATTTAGAGGCTGGCAGTTGGTTAATAACGCTGCCCGATCATCACCTTTGACGCGCAGCACGCACTGTTGCTTTTGATGTCATTCGACAGGAGATGTGTCGTAAGCTTCTGTTGCATCAGTTTTCAAATTCTACAGCATTAAGGTGTCCCGGAAAGGTTAAACACAAAGTTGGCAACCCTAATACTACTAGTACCATCGTACCCCGTTTTGACTACAAATCTTAGTGACGTCATTGACTTAGTTGTTAGCGAATGTACAATGCATGAAATCACTGTCAAAATCAGTGATGTATCGGATTAGCAACAGAGGATTGCTCGGTCCCGGTTCCCTTCTAAACTATGTTCTTGGTGCAAGAATAATCGTCTCTCGTAACTATTTATCGTCACTCGCAATAGTCTCCACGCAGCATTAAAATTAAAATTTTGAGTAAATCCTGTCAAAACATGAACAAAACCGAAAAAAGTACTGAGTAATAGTAATAAGAATAGTAATTAACCATAATTCTTAAGTTCTATTAACTTCAAAAATAACTTGAGGACTAAAATTTGTTGAAAAAAAATGTTAAGGGTAATTCAAATACAAAAGTCAGCATAGTAATTATGAAGTAAATAACCATCGCCCACCAAGCCAAAATTCTCCTGTTAGTTTTCCAAATCCTCTTACGTAATCGGAAAAACTGCGAAAGAAGTCCTCCGAGCCGTCTATGCGTCTCTGAATCAGCTGAAAACAATTAAAAAGTTATTCATCTCCAACAATATTTTTGAAAAACTGTCTTCGGATGTTAAATGCTTATTGTATAATCTCTTGTCATAAGGACCAGTAAATATTGAGTTGAGGCTGGCTGTTCTTAATTTTTACAAATTAAGCCTCAATTTTGTTTTTTCATTTTGAAAATATTGATGTCAATTTCAGCAACCAGATGGGCATAATTGTTTAATTCGCAATGCTCTGTCTGCTTGAGGAAACGCTTTTTTGCATTGAGCTTGATTTGAACGACTGATTTTTGCTTGATTTGAACAACTACTGAAAAAACTCTCAGGTGTCTATGCAGAGCGCAACAGCACTCCATAATTTCGAAATGTAGTTGCAATTTGCCTTGCAAGTTCTAAAAAATTACTAAAATCTATTTATTGTTTTGATTCAGTAACGACTTAAGATTTTTTTGTTTGTTCCTGATTATATTTTGCTGCTGAGATTGGCATTGTTTTCAATTTGGTCTTAAATTTTGATCAAACTGAGTCTTGTGTTCTTATAAAATTGTTCGTAAAAAATGTAATCAAATACTTATAATTAAAGAACTAAACTAAATACGAGGTGTGTCATAAAAGTTCTAGGACTCTGCTCACTGTATACGTTATAGCCCAGCTATAAGACTAAGTTAAATGGCAGACGGTTTAATAACTTCTTGGGAGTATTTAACCGTAATTTCAGCTCATTATAACATTTGTTGTGCATTTCAGTGGTAGAAGAAAATAGTTAACATATTCATTGTCGTTTAACAAATTTTATGTTTTTGCTCGACAATTTTGTAATCACAACAGAGCAACGAACCAATCTCAAATTCTGGTCCGTTTGGGAAAATCCCCTTCAGAAGCTCTCTGAACGAGAGAAGCTCTCGTATGCTTCAACAAGTCAACAAAGAGCAAGTTTTGTCTCGTTCTACAGTTTTTATCTGGCACAAAAGATTCAAAGAAAGAAGTGAGAAAGTTGAGGATGATTGCAGGTGTGGAACCATCTTTACACAAACTTTGCGCATTCCCAGATCTTCTGTGGTCATTTGCCAAGTATGCTACTTCGGTTTAATCTGAGTTTATTTGAGCTCAGTCGCATTGTTAACCGATGATCTCTACGCACCATCTTCATTACAAGCTCGACATTGGTTTCATTTCTACTGGTGGAAGACCTTCCACACCTGGGATCATCCTCAATTTCCTCACTTCCTTCTTTGAATCTTTTGTGCCAGATGAAAACTGTTGAATGAGACAAAACTTGCTCTTTGTTGACTTATTAAAGCATATACAGAGACCTTCTGAAGGGGATTTTCCAAAACGGACCAGAATTTGAGGTTGGTTCGTTGCTCTGTTGTCATTGCAAAATCGTCGAGCAAAGACATAAAATTTGTTAAACGACAGTGAATATGTTAACCAGGGTGTCGAACCGAACCTGAATCCGAACCGTAAACCCGAATGAACCGTTTCATTTTGGTGAACCCGAACCGAACCTGAACCAGCAAAATTTTACTTCAGTGAACCTGAACCAAACCTGAACCCTCAAAATTGTGCTCAAGTGAACCCAAACCGAACCTGAACCCCTAACAAAAGTAAGAATATATTTTTCCATATCCGGATGCCGCTGGCGCTGGCACATGGCGGTTTAGTGGCGCGTCACAATGCCCATTGTCTGGTTCTTACTGCAGATCGTAGTAAAATTCGCCCATTTAAATCAATGGTAAAATTATTACATACACGCAACTTCAAACAACCACTGTAGGTTAGTGGGCGGCGTTTTATGTCTGATTTTACTTTTATTTGAAGGGCCAAAGCTTCGTAATTCCATTTCAGGTTATTTCCGGGGTTAAAAGTCTTTATAAAAGCGTATTAAACTCATTTTAAAAAGGATACTATTATGACACAGAATAGCGTTTCTAGACAACTTCAGAGGATATACTGTACAGAAAATCAATTGCTAAACAATCATAAACATAGCGAAATGTGAAGTCAAGAACAATCTAAGACCAAAAACAAGGTCAACAACAATTTTAGAAATGAATGAAGGCTACAGCTCTTAATTAACAGCTCATAGTGTAGAAAGGTCAAAGCAAAGTAAATGATTTTGTAGTATTTTGTGAATGCAAAATTAAAGTCGCATATACAGGCGTATACGGTAAGCGCGGCAGAGCTTGCAGGGGTAAGGTCTAGGAGAGCTAATTCCCCTACATCCAGTCCCATAGTAATGTCACTTACGATATTTAGTAGAGAAAAGGGCTTTTTAGACAAAAAATTGCTATTATAATAATTAGTTCTTCCTTAAATTACACTCCGCTACGAGGCAGCACAAAACGCCTAAGTAAAACCAAAAGATGCCTAAGTAAAACCGAAAAAAAATATTGTGAAATTTTGGACGAAGATGTGAATTAAAGTCACCATTTTTAAACAAACGTATCCAAAATTTTTGAAAGCGGGGCGAATGCGACGCTAAAAAAGCCATTAGATCGGTTTATTTGACAATATATTAGCAAACGAGAACGAAGTTAGCTAATTTTTGTCTGAAAATAGCGTGAAAACCCCTATTTTCAGTAAAAAAGGCCAAAAATTTGGCAGTGAAAGTATTCCTTTTTTGAAAAATTTTCTCCTCCCCTCTTTGAAAATTCTGGGTGCACCACTGGGCAGGATTGATGTTTTAGCGGGCACTCCACGAACAACCCAACCTAGTTGCCCTATTCTCAAAAATGAAAATATTACCGGCAGGGATCTACCTCTACTGTAGAATACCTAGGTCGTACTTCAGATATGATGGTTATAGGTCATCACTGAAAAAGTATTTAAAGTTTTTTAAAAACCACTTGTTAAAGCAAATGTGTCTTTGCCAAAAAAGGGACTAAAACTTCATATAGTGATTAGTTTTTATTACAAAACAAGCTTACCTGCAGCCTGATTCCCATTTTGAAGCCAAATTGCTATTCTTAGGAAATCGGTAGAATTTGCAACTACTCTTTTTGCTTGTATAATCGCATCCTGATGCGAAGCACAATATCTTTTTACTCTTTTATCCTACATGCCAATCGCAACTCTGCTCAGAACTATCACATGTCATTGAATAAGCTTTAAAACGCTATTTTACGATGCAGAAGTGCTCTTTTTAAAATGATTTTAATACGCATTTATAAAGACTTTTAACCCCGGAAATAACCTGAAATGGAATTACGAAGCTTTGGCCCTTCAAATAAAAGTAAAATCAAACATAAAACGCCACGCACTAACCTACAGTGGTTGTTTGAAGTTGCGTGTATGTAATAATTTTACCATTGATTTAAACGGGCGAATTTTACTACGATCTGCAGTAAGAACCAGACAATGGGCATTGTGATGTCATCACTAAACCGGTCTAACTTCAACAGGATCAGCAATTTCTCCTTTTTTTTTTTCCGGACGAAATGAGTAACGACAGTTAAATTTTAAGTCAATGAACCCGAACCGAACCTGAACCAGTAATATTTTTCTTGAGTGAACCTGAACCTCGAAAATGGTGCTCAAGTGAACCCGAACCAAACCTGAACCGCTAAAATATTTTGAGTTGGAGCTAAACCTGAACCCGAACCGTTATTTGAAACGGTTCGACACCCTGATGTTAACTATTTTCTTCTACCACTGAAATGCACAACAAATGTTACACTGAGTTGAAATTCCGGTTAAATACTCCCAAGAACTTGCTTGTTGTATGATTGTAATAATAAGTCAATTAAGATGATTTTTGACGTTTGCAGGCCAGAATTTTAATATTTTAATCGTTTTGCGTGCTTCTGGCCTAAAGGCTACCAGCTCGGAAGCCTAGTAGTCGCCGTTCTGGTGGCTCTTCCCTAGGCTTCCGAGCTGGTAGCCTTTAGGCCAGAAGCACGCAAAACGATTAAAATACTCCCAAGAAGTTATTAAATTGCCTACCACTTAACTTAGTCTTATAACTTGACTATAACTTACGCAGTGAGCAGAGTCCGAGAACTTTTATGACATACCTCGTATAAACTAATCAGTTTCTGCACAAATGAGTACAATAATATTGTAATTGTAAATTATATATTTATTCGCCTATAGTTGCCTTGGCAAGAGGAGAGCGAATGAACCTTTCGATCTTCGAGACAACGTGCCCGCCTGTTTAGTACACACTGTGGGAGTTTCATTCTGTTCCTTTTTAATGCAAACCCACCATCCATCCTCCTCCTGCGGTGTTTAAATCGCAGTAAGCCAGCAATGCAGTCGAGTTTCCAAACGGATAAATTTTGTAGACTCCGCTCGCATCCACTCCGTGATTAGGAATCAGATCAGTACAAGTCCGAGGAGAGAAATCTGAAAACATAACCAGACTGAACTTTTGTAAATTTTTCAGAAGTATATTTTGCAAGTTAGCCTAAGTTCACGTACCTGGAGGCAGTGGCATAACCAAGGAGGGGTCTTTAAACTCCCCTTCTCCGCTTTAAACATGTCTCTTAAAAACTTAACCTAATTACGGATGATTTTCAACGTGTGTTTGAAGTAGGCGGAAGCTGAAAGAGTAAGCAATTGAAATCCATCAAAACACTATTAAATCTTAGCAGTTTTCTTTCCTCTACAAACGTGAGAAATGTCATACAACTGGCGTTAAATTGGCTATTTTTTTCAAAAAAACGAAACAGCACAAAAATCGCTCAGTCGCTATGCCACCGAAGCATCGTTTGTGGGACGCAGACAAATTTCAGTTGTGAGGTCAATCCCCCTTCAGCAAAATCCTGTTTACGCACCTGTTTGGAGACTGAGATTAATGCATTATAGACTACAATACCAATTGGTGTTATTTGTCATGCAATTTAATCACTGATTTACTTAATTTAATTTCTGTACATAGCTATATATAGTACAATGTGTGTAGACTACACTACTGTGTACAGCCAATAAAAAAATGCGTCACCTTCATTTTGACAATCACACGAAGCGCCCGGATCTCCTTTTGGGCCAATCGGGCCCGGCAGTCCAGTTGCCCCCATCTTTCCGGGATGTCCTCTTAATTGCTCTCTAATTGAAGAGCTTGTAGGCCCAACTTCTTGGCCATCTTGACCACTACATTGAAGATTGCAAGTTCCCAAGGTCAAGGAAGTCGAACTTCGCTGAGCGAGCGAGAAAAAAATTGCTATTATGATGATTATTTTCGCCATTTTAACTACCAAAATAAGTGCGTAGTTACCATGGGCGTAGCCAGGATTTTTGATTGGTAGGGCAAACCACAAATCACATGCAATGACGTCATCAGAAATTTTCATAAGAGAAACTTTTTGTGGGGCAAAGATATTGTAGAATGGAAGGTCTGAAGCCGTGACCTGTTGGCACTTTAACCAGGACTTTGCCAAGGGTAAAGGGCTTAAACTACAGTAGTAGCTTAAAAGTGCATAAGTCAAACTTGGGAGACATGTTGAGCAAGATAATGTAACTCAAACGTATCACAAACGGGTACCTGCGGGGCGAAGCCCCCAGCCATCAATCGATTTTTTGTAATTTTTAGGAAAAGAAAAAGCTATTTTAATGCCATTGGATCACATTTCGCTCGTGCTCAGAGCCATTTGACAGAACTAGATTTTTAACATTTGAAAGCCAATTGATAAAATTAAATTCTTTAATCCTTTTTTCCTGGCAATTTAAGTCCAAAACACGTTTAAGATCTTGCATTTTGGTATTAAATATTAATTAGTATGATTTGGCCCAAGTATGGGCTTTGCCTCCTGCAATATTTTAGCAGTAAATAACAATTCAGTTGACAATTTTCGTTATAGATTTTTGTTTGGTCATGAAATTAACCAGTTATAGGAGTATATCTACGGACTGGGGGCCAAGGCCCCCTCAATTTAAATTCAATGATTAGTTCAATGAGCATTTTTCCTAGTAAATATTTTGTGCACAGAGCTGGACAGCGCTGTTTCGAGCTTTTAGCTCTCATCGGCAGCCCTAAGCTATCTTTTCTTGTGCTTAAAAATATTTTGTGCTTAAAAACTGGCAAGGTAGAGGTGAGTTGTTATTGAAACATGGTACAAGAGATGGTTACGCTAACTAATCATGTTGTTCCGGGGACAGATTTACATTGCCCGAGATCCCTGGCACTTCAATGATTTTTGCAATGTCTTCCTGCCATATATAGGTCAAGACCAAAAAAATCCTGGCACTGTGCCATACGGTAAATCCGTCCCTGGTTATTGCATTACGTTCATAAAAAGGCTTGATGAGGATTTCAGTTAGCAACTTTTGGGATAAAAACCTTTAATTTCACCTGGGTTATACATTTCAATTGGTTGGAAAAATTGAATTGAGGCGCCCAGGTCTCCTGGTCGTCAATATTATTGCAATTACTATTGTACGCGTGTAATGTTGTACGCGAAGATGCTAAAAGAAATTGATACTGAAGAAACAAGGCTTTTTTGCATTATTTTTATCATTGGTGGCATTTCGATTGGGGGGCCCGGGCCCGCTAGCCCCTCCCCATCCTAGCTGTGCCTATGATAGTAACAAATTAAATCGAATTTTTTCTGTTTGAAGTATCGTATAGTTTAATGAATAAATCTTTCTGTTGCCAAACATTTCTTCTTGCACTACTCAGTCAGTGTTATTTTTATGCTGTTTGAGCTTTTAAAATTGGATTTTAAAATCTTATTGCTATGCTAAATATGCTAATTAAAGTAGTTGCTCAATTCTAACCAAATAATTTTTTGCAAGTGCCACCTTTCTATAGACTTATTTTTTAAATTTTCACGAATTGTAGCTTTATTTGTTCCTAATTTTTTCTTAAATTTTATTGGAGATCAGATTGATACAAAATTATTGCTTGGAGCATAAAAATTGGTCTTGAGAAACAGTTTCACTGAGAATAAAAGAGCCAAAGCTGTCGTAAACACTTTATACAAAGAAGAAGTTTCGACTAATTACCTACGCTATTGTCAATGAGTGAGTGTCGCTTGGTTAGATTTAATACGGTATAATGAAATCCATAACTTATTACCTTTGTTTGAGCACCTTCTTGAACGCAAAAATGTCTTCACCTTGTGGAACTATATTTTGTTAATTTTGGAATTTGCTGCCCGTTTTGTTAAACTTACCTTCGCAGGTTACCGATTGTTTTAATTTTTTTTTTTTTTTTTTTTGTGCATTATTTACATTATTGAAGCATTATTTACAAATTGAAAATGACTTGACCAATTAGTCGAAACGTCTCTTTTTAAATGAAATGTTTACGACAGCTATCGCTCTTTAATTGTTAGTGAAATTTTTGAGTGGTTTAACGCTTTCGTTTGTCATTGATCGTGAGTATAAAAAAGTCTTCAGGCAAATCAAGCAATGGCAATGTAGAAAACGCCAACATAGTTCCGCTTTTTTTTAATTTTTGGCAAGTGTTTTAAAGTTTTTGTTCATGCCTAGGCTGGCATTGTTCTTAATTTGTTCTTAAACTTTGAGCAAAAATGAGCCTGGTGTTCTTATAATTATATTTGTCCTATAAAAAAGTGATTTACCCGTGAGTTTGCAATGATTTAATAACCGCACTTTTTTTAAGGCAATGAAAAGCTTTCATAATGATTTGAAAGTTTTTGAAAGTTGAAAAACTCGGTGTGACCGGGAATTGCGGACCAGCTCAAATTATGCCGAATCGACCCATATGTGTAGCCAGGAGGGACCAAGGACCCCCCTTCCAATCGAAATGCCACTAATGATGAAAATGTGACAAAAAAGACTATTGTTTCTTGTGTTGCAGTTTCTTTTTGCATCTTCGCGTACAACAGTGCACGTGTACAACAGTAATTAACAATAATAATGACAACCAGGGGGCCAGGGCCCTTTCAATTTAATTTTTCCAACCAATTTAAATGTACACAGCGAGTGAAATTAGGGTTTTTTTTCCTAAAAGTAGCTACCTCAGGTCCTGATCTAGACTTTTTATAAACATAATCTATTGACCATGGGCCGAATTTACCATATGGCACAGTGCCAAGGGCCCCGCGCTCAGATGGTAAGACTTTTTTTGGTTTTCGCCCATATTTGGCAGGAAGATGTTGCAAAATTCCAACATTGTCTAGGGCCCTGCTTAATGTATATCCGGGCCGGGCAATAACGTGGTTAGTAGGCGTAATCATTTACAGAACCATTTTTCAATAACAACTCACCTACATCTCGCCAGTTTTAAACGCGAAAAAATACTTTTGAAACAAAAAAAATAGCGAGGGGAAATGCTCCTTAAACTAATCATTGAATTTTAATTAAGGGGGCCTTGGCCCCCTTGCCGTACATATACTCCTATAACTGGTTATTTTCATGACAAACAAAAATCTCGAAGAAAAATTTTTGAGTGGATTATTATTTACTGCTAAAATATTGCACGAACCAAAGTACCCTACTTCCCCCTAACCGGACCAAACCACTTACAAAATTTAACCCCAAAATGCAAGATTTTAAACGTGTTTTGGACTTAAATTGCAAGTAAAAGGAGGATGGTACGATTTAGTTTTTTCACTAGGTTTTCAAATGTTAAAAATCTAGTGCTTTCAAATGGCTCTGAACACGTGCGAAATATGACCCAATGGCATTGAAATCACTTTTTCTTTTCCAAAAAATTACAAAAAATCGCTCGGTGATTCAGAGCTTCTCCCCCAGATTCCCGTCTTTGGTACTTTTAAGTAACACAAGTTTACTTTGGGAGTCTCCCAATTTATACATTTACTTTTTTTAGCAATTAGTTTAAGCTCTCTCTCTTTAGCAAAATCCTGGTTAAGTGCCAAACTAGGCCAAAATTTCTGATCTTTCATTCTACAGTATCTTTGCCTCACAAACAGTTTCTGTTTCGAAAATTTCTGATGTCATTGCATGTGATAAGTGGTTTGCCCTCCCCCTCTCCATTCAATTAAAAATCCTGGCTACGCTTATAAATGGACCTACCAAAGTTTAACAGTAACTGTCGTAGATGTCTCACAATAGCAAACTTCTTTTTCTCCCAAAAAAGGTGCAACCCAAAGGAGGACCACTTGAACCAAATTGTTGTTGCTCTTAGTCTTATATGAAGCGAGGCTAGATCAAGGCATTTGTGAGTGTAGTGTAGAACAAAATCCAGACTACTTGCATACTGCGCCAAATTCAAGTTACTAAATTGCACGAAAGGGGTCGAAAAACTGAATATGACACCACTTTCTGGCCTCTCAAAAGCTTTCTGATGCTGTTAACAATCTTCTCAAACGTCTATGCAGTTATGACTGTCATAGCGGCGATACAAACGGAAGTATTTAGGGCAAGTCTGTTAAGTGATAAAATTTCGGAACGCAATTGTTGTGAAGTGGCCTCTTTGCTTCAATGTATGACATTTTTGAGTCATACCATCTTAACAAGCGATCTTTGAGTCAGACAAGATCAGATTTTTTCGAGTTGCAAAAAAGATGACTAGGCTATTATATGCAAGGTCATGCACAAAATACCATTTGCTGAGTTTGGTGATTAAGTCTTTTCGGCATTTCATATAATGACATTTTTGAGTCATACCATCTTAAGCGATCTTTGAGTCAGACAAGATCAGATTTTTTCGAGTTACGCAAAAAATGACTAGGATATATACAAGGTTATGCACAAGATACCATTTGTTGAGTTTGGTGAAGTCTTTTCGGCATTTCAAACAGAGTTGTAAGTCGGGCCGGGCTTTTCGGCTCGGGTTCGGGCCTAAAGTTGACAAAATTTCGGGCTTTATTTGGGCCTGAGACGTGCTTTTTGCCTTAGGTGCACAAAAATATACTTAATCAAAATAACTTGGCAACATAGCTAAATTTTTCAGATCTAACTTAACTTTCGTTTTTTTCGGAGTTGAATCGGGCTTCCAATTGGTTTTTGGGTTCGGACTTATATTTTCGGGTTCGGGTCTGAACGGGTCGGCCCGTTTACAACCTTGATTTCAAATAATGACTGTTTTTAGTCGTACCATCTCAGCAAGATTTTTGAGTCGGCAAAGACTAGATTGTTCAAGTTAAGCAAAAACGACTATGCTATGCATATGCTGATTTTGTCGCCACGGTTTAGCGCAGTCCTCTCCGTAAGTCTAGCTAAAAAAGCTTTGCCAAGTCACCCGTGTTCTACAGTCTTTGCCTTGCGCTGAATGGTAGGATTCAGCCTGTTCAAGAAAAAGCTTTCGGGCGCAGGCTACCTGAACTTTTGACGCTAAAAATGTTTCCCAAACCAGAGAAGTTTACAGATCAGATTCCAATAAAAGTTGAATAGCACCTCTGGTTTTGCTGACTACCTTAAGCCATGAATTTTATCCATCAAACACCAGGATTTATTCAAAACGAAAGCCAGTTTTATTTCAAAGAGAAAGCACAATCATTTGAGACAGAAAATTTTGAAATCCCGAGTTGCCAAAAATATTTTAGACAAGCTCAGTACTCCTCATCGTCTTCTTCGTCATCCGCATCAGTGGAGTCGACTCCAACTTCCTCATAATCCTTCTCAAGGGCAGCAAGATCCTCACGGGCCTCAGAAAATTCTCCTTCTTCCATACCCTCTCCAACATACCTGCAAAGGTTTGAGTTAGATTGAGTCCTGTTGTATTCACATCAAACCAAAAAATCAGGCTGGCCAACTGGACAAAGAGCGTGAACGAATCTTTAGTTATTTAGTTTAACCAACATGTCGCAAGTTTATTTTTTAACGAAAATTCGGTAGCCTACAACCGGTGTGGTGATTAGAGTAGGCACGATGGCCGTACAATCATACGCTACCGGTTTTACGTCCAGTTTAGATCGGGCCGTAACTGTAAATAGTTGAGTATAAAAATGACAGTTCGCTTTACCGAACTTCATCAGTTGCGTGTAGATAGACGGCTTTAGAAACTGGTTTCAATGTGGCACCTGAAACTTTTTACCACAACCAGAGGCAAATGATAATTTTTGGTGTGTGGCGGCTTTGTCTCATACTGCTACCTCAACACGGCCCACACCCCATACAGAATCATGGACAATGAAAAAAAGCAGTTACTCACCAGTGAACGAAAGCACGCTTGGCGTACATCAAGTCGAACTTGTGGTCCAGTCGTGCCCAGGCTTCTGCTATGGCAGTTGTGTTGCTCAACATGCAAACAGCGCGCTGGACTTTAGCCAGATCACCACCTGGCACCACTGTGGGGGGCTGGTAGTTAATCCCGACCTTGAAGCCAGTGGGACACCAATCCACAAACTGAAAATATTATATCAATCGCTCTATATTTCCTTAATCTTCATAACTTTAATCAAGTTGGTATGTTTCTTATGAGCATTAGAGCTCCAAAACTACGACTGGGTCAAAAGTGGACTGCGGATAAGTAAAAACAACTGCAGGAAAATCACTAAAATTTGTATTCGGCCGAAGAATTAAAGCTTTTTCGATCAATGAGAGCAAGAAAATCAGATTTTCAGCAACAAGACTTAAAAGTTTCAAGTCGAGTGTAACGTGTTCGTCTCTGAAGCGGAAAATCTGAGGTTCAAATTTTGGACCGGTCAAATCGGTCAGTGTTGACAACGGCTCGCCACCGCTGCGACATTTCCTCGAAAGGAGCTGTGTTGTCCACAGGCGCAATAGCGCGGAGATGGGCCCCGCAAACTTGTTACACGTTTCGACGTAATACAACGAGTATAATGAAAAATTTCATTTCGACCTATAAGTTACAAAACTGGCATTGGTGTGGAGTGGAAATGAGCATAAATACCTTCGGATAAAACTTGATCTACATTGTGCTCACTTGAATGGTTCTTTTGGTCTTGATCGACGCAATAGCCGCGTTTACATCTTTGGGCACCACATCGCCCCGATAAAGCATGCAGCAGGCCATGTATTTGCCGTGACGCGGGTCACACTTCACCATTTGGTTAGCCGGCTCAAAACAAGCGTTAGTGATCTCAGCTACTGATAGCTGCTCATGGTAGGCTTTTTCAGCCGAAATAACTGGGGAGTAAGTGACTAGGGGAAAGTGAATTCGGGGATAGGGAACCAGATTGGTTTGAAACTCCGTCAAATCCACATTCAAGGCTCCATCAAACCTCAAACTTGCGGTTATAGACGAGACAATCTGCCCCATGAGCCGGTTTAGGTTGGTATAGGTTGGACGGCCAATGTCAAGGTTTCGGCGACAGATGTCGTAGATGGCTTCATTGTCGACCATGAAAGCACAGTCAGAATGCTCCAGTGTTGTGTGTGTTGTCAAAATGGAGTTGTAAGGCTCAACGACTGCAGTGGAAACCTAAACTCAAACAATCAATTCTCAGCTTAAACAGTGGTTAGTAATCAACAGCTTTTGAACATCCTACAACTAGCAATAGTTTGAAATTTTAGCGTAAAGCTCTAGCCTAAAAACTAAATCATTTTGCCAATGAATTAGCACAATGTATAATTGCCCATAAATGGCGCCAAAGAGCAATTCAATTGTAGCTTACGGTAACCAAAGAAAAATTGGTTTGAACACAGTCGTAACGGTCGTAATATCTAGTCAAATTCTTTGCCTTGAAACGTTGAAAGTGCGATCTCTAAGACAGAACTAATTTTGCTAGTTTATAGAGACGTAGCTTAAGTTTCAAAGAGGTTTGTAGCACAGAAAAATTGTTTTAGATCCCCTAATTGCAAGAACCTACTCCCGATTTGATATACCATACAGCCATGTTTTGGTTTAATCGTTATTAATTGTCAAATTCAGAAGGCCTATTTTATTTAAAAAAGTTTAGTTGACTTTCGTTTTTGTTTAATTTTTAGTTGCAACGACTTCTCACCTGAGGAGCAGGGTAGACCGCGAATTCAAGCTTTGATTTTTTGCCGTAATCAACTGATAATCTCTCCATCAGCAAAGATGTAAATCCGGACCCAGTTCCACCTCCAAACGAATGGAAAAGGAGGAAACCTTGAAGTCCCGAACACTGATCCGCTAATTTACGAAGCCGATCCAACACTTGATCCACCATTTCCTTGCCTGAAGTAGTAGAAATTTAAAATTACACAACGTCTGAAAACTTTATTTATCTATTTATCTTGACGTGCGGAACGTAGTAATGGACTATGCACGTTCATCACTTAGCCTTGGATCTCATTTATGTCACAGAGTAGAATTAAAACTGTAAGTATAAAGAATTAAATATACAGTTAAGTCCCGTTAACCGGACGCCTTCGCCATCGCACATAAATTTTCAAGGAATGGAATTACCAACCACAAACTGGGCTAACTCGTTAATCTAACAACCTCTCTAATCGGACATTGTGCATTGGAGCAAATCAGAAATCGAGTCCGATTAACGGGAGTTGACTGTATTTTTCATATTTACCGATTACATTTTCTGGTAAAAACTCCGAAAAACAGACACTGACTGAACACCTACCAACAGTGTAATGGCCTCTTGCATAATTGTTTGCTGCATCTTCTTTACCGGTAATAAGCTGTTCCGGATGAAAAAGCTGGCGGTAAGTTCCCGTGCGAACCTCATCTAAAACGTGATAGAGTTGGAATGTTGCCACTTAATATATTTAAAAATGATCTACTAAAACGGATTTCCGTATACGGTTGCCAGCATCAATCGTCACTGTACCTCTGTAAGATGGATCCTGTTCAAATATGTAAGACAAGGACAACTAAGATGCTTAATTTTAAAGCTAATCTTAACAGCGCACTCCATTTTTTCAAGCAGGAAGGCTGGCAAAAAAGATATTGTTTCTAAAACTAGTGCAACCCTAATGATTAAATTGCAGAGATTTTTTACTTTCAACAACATGTCTTGTTCCCAACTGGAGCACAAGATTGGCATAAATTCCAGTCTGTGCCATCACTACGTATTGCTGGTTTCAATGTTGCGTTCAAGTTGGCGCAGAATTGTAAGATAGGCCGGGTCTTTCGGGTCGGGTTCGGGCCTGAGTCGTGCTTTTTGCCATAGGTGCACAAAAATATAATCGAAACAACTTGGCAACATTGCTGAATGAAGACTTCATTTAGCTTTTTTGGGCATGATTTGGGCTTCAAATTAGTTTTCGGTTTGAGCCGGATTCGTGCTTATATTTTCGGGTTTAGGCCTGAACTAGTCAGTCCGTTACAACTCTGAGTTGGTGGACGTAACGATATGTTTGAAGCGGAATATCGCTGAAACAGTCGCGTCAAGAAAGGATCAACAAAGTTAAATCAAAGTAATTAATTGCACTAATTTTAAAAAACCCAATTGATTTTGCCAACTGTCCTTCTTCACCTTCAAACACAAATTTAACGAGCGGCTTTCCAGGGTT
Source organism: Trididemnum nubilum (assembly GCA_963965965.1). Classification (NCBI taxonomy): domain Eukaryota; kingdom Metazoa; phylum Chordata; class Ascidiacea; order Aplousobranchia; family Didemnidae; genus Trididemnum; species Trididemnum nubilum. The sequence continues at coordinate 14,119,262 of OZ014471.1, read as the reverse complement.
GTTAAGCTCCATAAGCTTCGTGATTCAGCTTAGACCGCAGGATGAAAGAAATTAAATAGAGTATTTAAAAAATAATCATCAACAAAACGACAACTTTTTACCCAGCAAAAATTTGTGTCAATTTATTTTCCAGAAAATTTATCGAACTGAGGCTCAAAATTTGCGAAAATTTAAGAGCAACCAGCTTCAATCAAAAATTTACAGGTTCTTACAAAAAATAGTGATTGGTCCTACCGACAACAGTTGGTTCTAGATCAACAAACACTGCTCTTGGAACGTGTTTCCCAGCCCCCGTTTCGCTGAAGAAGGTGTTGAACGAATCATCGCCACCTCCAATTGTTTTGTCGCTGGGCATCTGCCCATCTGGCTGAATACCATGCTCGAGACAATATAATTCCCAACACGCGTTGCCAATTTGAACTCCGGCTTGTCCAACGTGGATAGAAATACATTCGCGCTAAAACAAAATAAACAACCAAGATTAAGAAAACATCTTGGGGCTCAATAAAATATACAATATGCAGTCGAGTGTCATTGACTAGTCATGTTGCATACTCAACTAAAGCAATTTCTCTAAATACGGTATACCAATTATCAGAAGCAACAGTATGCTACAAATGCTGCGCAAAAACAACCTGGCAATGCAGACGCTACTAAGGTAGATGCAACCCAAGGATGCCAGATGCAAGATTTTTTCATAAATAATTTGTTTGATTTTTTTGGAGAAATTTAATTTGAAAAAACGTTGGTTGTTTTATGGCACTCATTTAGGGTTTTTGGGATAATTTGGGGCCTTTTTTCTATCGAAGCCCACACGGGGCATAAGTTTTTTTTAGGGGAAGAACAAAGAACATGGGGAAAGCTTGACTCCAAAGCAGGGGAAAATCTTTCTTTTACAATCGCTGACAGATTTTTCTGTATCAGAAATACTTGGGTTTTTTCGTCATATTCTGTGTTTGCAAACTTTGGGTTTTTCATCGATTTGATCTGGCAATACTGGTGTAATTATTATTGCTGATTTGCAAACGTTTGCCTTTGCAAAACAATTATCGAGATAATATGAGCAGCGTTAGTCGCAAACTCGAAGACCGTGCAAGACAAAATCAGGCAAAATCAATACGGTTATATAAAGTTAGGGCAATCGTATTAGATTAGATTGGAATTGACTCCATTATTCTTGACCCAGTCGTTTCAAATACAGTATATTCTACTTCAAACCTATGTAAGGATCTTCTCTAATTATACATTTATTGGCAACCCTGACGTTTCAGTGCTGTAGCGTAGCCCAAACAAGCCTATACTGACTAGTATGTATCGGTCAAAAGGTATCTGTGGCTTAGTCTAACTGGGTCGTTGCTTTAGAATGCAACTAAGGTGACGTCGCCGACTCTATCAACGTCATGTGGCTATCCTGTGCTACATTTCCATCTTGTTTACAATTCTAGTGTCGAGTTTCGAACTCGTGGTCACCGCAGGCGCTCGGGTTGGTAGGATGTGATGGGCGCGGCACGTCTTGCTTGCCGCGGGACTTGTATTTTTGAGCGTTTACTGCAAAATTTAATTTACAATTTAATTTACAATTTAAAACGTGGTTTTTCAGATAATACAATTCAGTTAATTTTTGTTTAGTCTTCTGTTTATGGTTTGGTAAGTCAAATAACAACAGTCAGGATTGCCAATAAAATTATAATTAGAGAGGCTCGTCGTGTCTGAAATAGAATATCTCTGGACAGTGCCGCAACTAGAACGTTGTACTAAGGGGGAAAAATTTGTTTCTGATAGGCCAAAATTTTTGGGTTGGTCTAGTTTTCACCCAGTTCTCTGTTGATCTCAAAAAAAAAACAGGTCATCGCGCCAATTTGGTCTACTTTTCTCGGAGTTCTCTGTTGGTTTCCCAAAAAAAAGCCACCATCTTAAAACTGCTGTAAGGAAAAGGGAAGTTTGGGTGGGCATGCTGGGCAGTTTGGGGGGGAAATTTTGTGTAGGAGGCGCCGCCCTCTTTTGCCCCCCCCCCCCCCCGTAGTTGCGGCCCTGTCTCCGGAACGGCTCGAACAAGAAGGATTGAGTCAACACCAACTTAATCTCATACGATTGTCCTAACCTTAGATACCCCATCTGATTTTGTCTTCAGTCCTCTTTTATATCATGTTTCTTCAATTTTTTTGTTCTCTATAAGATGGTGAGCTTTTCAAACTATATATTCAACGAATAGTCAAAAATGAACTTCCTCATAAAACTTGTGGCCCAAACAATTTTGTTCAATTTTTTGCCAACACATTAGGCGTAATTTTGAGAACTTCCCTCGCAAAATGCTAGCTGATTGCTGGACGTGCCAATCATTTGAAAGAGCCATCATAACGCGCTGGCCCGAGGCATATGAATTTCGAAACCGCGCTGATTGGCAACCACAGGAAGGAAACCGTTAAAATGCGCGGGAATGGCTTGAAAGACATGTGATACAAAATCTGGCTTACACTGGTTTAATCAAGAAAAATGTGATTTTGATTTTAACAACATGCGATTTAAGCTAAATAGTCAACCGCACAGAAACGTTCTAAATAAATCGAAAATTTTGTTTAAATCAGTTAAGACATCGCAATTTTTCAAATACGTTGAATGATGACCTTAGGGATAACATTACTACAAGGTCTACAACTTTTTCTTTGTTTTTCCAACTTTTTCCTTAGGTCTATCACATTCATTAGCTTTGAAATATTAAAGTAACGCAAAATTTTTGAAATACTGCAAAAGTACATGATCATACCAAAGCAGTGCCGTATCTAGGGCGTTGTCCTAGGGGGGAGAGGGGCAAATTTTTTTGCAGATGGGGCCACAAATTTGTGCCCTTTTCGTAGAACACGAATTGCTTATCTTAATCAGCAAGTTGCTGCTGATATCTAAGAAAAAAGTCATCGCGCCAAAAATGCCTCCTTTTTCTCCGAGTTTTCTGTTGGTTTCAAAAAAAAAAAAGGTCATCGAGCCTACATCTTGAAACTCCGCAAGGGAAAAAAATTCGCTCTATTATAGGCAGTTTAGGGGCATGCTGGGCAATTTGGGGGGCGAAATTTTTGTTTGGGTAGGCGCCGCCTCCTTGTTTGCGAACCTGCACTAAAGAATGCAATAGGAAAGATGGAAGTAGTAGTAGTAATAGAAGTTTATTCTTTCTGCATGCACAAAAAGAGGCACACAATGACATCTGTAAAAGCTGAACAATGCGAAACCACAGTCTATGCATACTGTGGATGAAGCGAAGGAGCAGTGCTCATCAAGTCAGCTTCACCCACACTCCCACTTCATACTTCAATTCTAACGCAAATGGCGATAAGAATAGCGCAAGCTAAAACAAGCCAAAAAAAACAGCAACAAGGCACCGTGTAATAAACATAGTAGTCAACTGCTCCAAAAAAAAAGCACCATATCTAAGCTCAAAAAAGACAATGAATACATTGTTACATGCAGTAAGTCATAACTATGTAGCCTAATAGTCAGCCTACTGATAATTCAACAGTAATCATACTCTCCTTTTATGGCAACAAACTTAAAATATAATTCAAGTCGTACAGAGTATTAAATTAAATTCAGGGAGCACACCCAAAACTTTAAAAGAAACAGACTTAATTTACTGATAACCTTCCATCCAAATTTTCTCACAAAAAAAACAAAAAAAATCTCCTTATGCGCTACCAGAGCATCCGACCCACTACGTAATAACCTATACAGTCCCTGACATTCGACCAATTAATCTCAACAATGCATTAAAGATCAAGAAGTCAAAACCTAGAACAACATCCCACCAAAAATTTAAAATCCCTTAACAAGACTCTATAAAAGCAAACACAAGAAATATTTTTCACCAAATTATAGTTGAAAATTTACATTTCATATGATTGCACTATCCTGTTTTTGATTTAATGAATGAGAGGAAACCTTAATAAATTAAATTTTTGTCTGGATGAAACGACAACCGCAAATTTGACGAATTTAAGAGCAAAAGTACCGTACTTAACTTATGAAAAATGATTCATTGATCAACTCTAACCTGCCGCAACCCCTCTCGACCATCTGATTAAAGTTTTATACAAAACTGATAAATATAGAAGAATAACGAATATGCAAGTACGGTTTAGGCCAATACAGCTCGGCTCTAATTTAAAAAATGGGATGGAAATCCACTGATTTTCTTTTATCTGCATATAACTTTTGTATCTATCACAGCAGCAGCGCAATCAGGAAGGGCAAAGAGGGCTGCCCCTCTCCCTCAGCCAAATCACTTAGAAATTTTAACCCAGATTGCAAGCGTTTAAACATTTTTTGCATTTGGCCAGTGAGTAAAGGGGGGGATTTAAGTCAGAAGTGGCTGGGCGATTTCACTCTTCAACTAGCGTTCAAAAACTCAAATCTTAGCAATTTTCTATTTAGTTTTGTTAAATCGCCGAATGACGCTAAAATGGCTATTTTTCTAAAAAAAAATCACAAAAATCGCCCAGGAACTGAAAGCTTTACCCCTAAACCCTTGTCTGTGATACTGTACGCGTGAATAACACTCGTTTGCTACGCAAGCTGCCTAAATGAGACATTTTTCAAGCAAAAAATTTTATCTTTGGGTCCAAGACCCCCACCTTAACAAAATCCTGATTGAGCACCTGAATTACAGTACAATAACGTGTTAGGGGTTTTCTTGCCCCAATTGACAAATTGAGGCAAAGCTCTTCTGCGTATGAAGGACATAATTTTAATGAATAAACTATGGGTTTTCTTCTATGAAACTGAAGTGTTAAAAGAGGGCCATAGAAACAAGGTAAATTCTGTAATATCTACTGCAAAGCCGGATGTACAGCTTTTGATGAAGTTCAAGGGTTGAATGCACCGTAGCTGAAGTTAGTTTATTCGTTTATAATCTCTCTTCATCTACGCGGCGCTCAAATTCAGCAAAAGCTGCAAATCTGCTTTGATATCATAATTCATAGCTTACCATTTTGCTGCTTTAATTCTTGATCTTGAAGAAGTTTAAGTTCAGTAAATAGTCAAAACAGCGGTTCAATGCCTTCCTTACGCTTGGCGAAAACCTTCTCGTAGTGAATTTGATCGCCACGAGGCAGGTTTTATACGACGCAGCCATGCATCCTGTTTCGCAACCGAAATCCGCGCGAATATGATTATGACGTAATCGCCGAACGACAAATCTGCTTGAAGAAGGCTTGAAAGGTTTTCATAATTTACGGTATTTAGGAAGTTTTTTGTTTTGCAGGCTTAGAAAACGCGCAATCAGCGAAACAGTTATCCCAAATTGGAATAAATGCAATTTACTGGCTGTGGCAAGCTCAGTAGCTCATAGGGCAGACCTTGTGGAAAATATTAAAAAACTTATAAAGCTGCTCTACAATTCCAAAATGAAGGGAAGGCCAAATGTAAAGGTTTTTCACCTTTTCCAAGGGTGTATACTGCGGTTTCCTCAATTGTTAATTTATTCTTCAATAACGAAGGCCTGCAATTTAAAAACTTATTTTCTGCGTCAAATATATTTGCTTTGACAATTTTCAAGTGATTCTTTTAACCAAGTCCTTTTGAGTGCAATTACGCGTGGGCAATTGTGCTTGTGCATTAGCAGTAGGGTGTACGGTTGGTCCACTGGTCCGGATTTCAAAATTTTGGAAACCTATCCGGGAACCGGGTTAAATATGTTCGTTTTCAATAAAAAACTGTACATGCAAAATATCTCGGAAAAAAATTAAAGTTTACAGGTTGCACATCAACAGCGAAAAACACGGCCCTATCAGAACGGTTCTAACCAATAGCGTAGTCAGGGGGGCGGGGGGGCTCGATTCCTCCATTGGCCTGAAAAGGATGCAAAATTGCACGTTTTTAGTGCTTTTGAGGCCGATTTTTGCTCCAAAAATGAAAACAGCCGTCGCCCCAACGGGATTTGGGAGCAGAAGTTGTGAAGGACTTGCCGTTATTTGGACCAGAATAGTGGAGTTTTTTTGGTCTGGAGCTCACCCAAAGTCCGTTAAAAGACCTTTTTTTTTGGAGATCACCTGATTTCGGCAGAAAAAAACACTTGAATTTCGGTGAAGACCATTTTTTGGAGATCGCCTAATTTTGACAGAAAAACCATCAAGACTAATGAAAATTTAGGTCAAGTTCGTTTACAGTTGTATCAAACTTCCGAAAAAGCCCCCCCCCTTCGCGAAATCTTGGCTACGCGTCTGGTTCTAACAGAAGTAACCTTTGTTGAGAAGAAAAAAATGCGATACTACGAGGAAATCCGGTTAACATTCTCAACCAAAGAATCGAAATTGTATCAAAATGTTGACACAAAGCCAAGTAAACCAAGAAATCATCAACCTAATAAAACCCAAATTTAACGCAAATCGATGATCTCTGTAATGTAAAATACCGCTTTGTATCTAGGACAGTGTTTAAAATTTTATTGTATTTTTCACAACGTTTTACAGACAGTCAGACACGTAGCAGCGCATCAACAGTGTTTGATTAAGATGCTCAGCCTCCATAGTTAATGCTTACAGTGTCTTGTACCAGCTGCGGTCCCTGGCTGGTGTGTATGGCAGTTAACCCTAGGGGATAGCTTGGGCTCGTGCCCGCCATAAGGCTTCCGGTGCGAGGAGGGGGAGACGTAGCTGGTGTACTGAGGTCTTTTGCTGTTTTTGTTTAGTTTCCACCCCACCTGACAAACCCATTTGGGGGAGGCAACCTGTAGTGGGGTTTTCAAATTTCTAATTTTTAACTGAACTTCCAGTACCATTAGCTGGAGGCCCATGTCCATTGAGCACTTTAGAAACTGGAAGGCAGAGTACAAGTCAATTATACGTACATCTTATACTTTTTATTTGTCTTCTCCTGTAGTCGGAAGTTGTTTGCCTCAATAAGTTTGATTGGAATCATTTTAGTTGCCAAGTATTAATTTCTGGATAATTTTCAAACCTCATACACTACAAAACAATATTGTGTTATTTAAGGCTACCACAAGTAACAAAAAGGATGACCTGAAAGATTTCTTTGATGTGGACAAAACAAATGCTCTGATCCATAGACCCTCATGAAAAAGGTACCTAAATTTTCTTCTGGCTCTAAAGGGAATGTTAGAGAATAGAATCAATGGGAACAGTGGATATAAGAATGGCAACTGGCAAGTCCTAAGTAATAAACTAAGCAAACAGTTTGAAAGATAATCTCAAGAGATTTAAAAAATAATAGCCGTAATATTCTGAACATACTCTATTTTTAAAAAAAGTTTCGAGTGATAACCTGAGCCCTTTCTGAATCTTATTCAAATTTATTCTCGTAACTTGACCTCTGGCATCTTCTTAAAACATATGCTCAAGATTGCTCCAATTCTTAAAGGGACCAGTTAGTCTCAAGCAAATAGCATCGTTTGAGCATTAGAATTGGGATAGGCTCAGTGGCGTAAGCAGGATTTTTTAATGGGGGGGGTTCAAGAGTAACGTCAAAAATTTTTTCGCGATCTATACTTTGGCGAATAAATAACTTAGTGCAATGTAACAAAATGGAATCAAAGTCACATACTGCGTAATGCAAATAAAATTTTTCAACCAAAAAACAATTAAGCATTAAGCATACATCTACAGTTAACATCATAAGGTTTGCAACTGAACGATGAAGAAAAAATTGTTCAAAACAAAAGCTCCCCACCCCCGTATAATTATAAACATTGCAAAGTGCGGCAGGCGCGTAGCTAGAAATTCGCAATTGGGGGGGCTGTTTTGGGGGTCTGGGGGCAAAGCCCCAAGCCGCCGGAGGCACGGGGGTCTGAGGGCGGAGCCCCAGCGCTTGAAAATTTTGCATTTTTTTTTCAAAAATAACTTAATTTTAGAGCTTTATTGATAAAAAATAATGCTTTTAAAACGTGACATAGAAATTGGCAGTGCAAACCTGATTAAACTGTTTGCATAAATGGGCTATGTGGAAGGTGGCTAAAGGTAAAATTTTAGCTTTCTTGTTTACATGCTGGTAAATCATAAAATCTTATAGTTCAAGAAAACTCACACGGAGTAATCTATTTCGTCTATATTTTATAAAGAAAAATAATTGGGAAGGGACAAATGAAAAAAATTTTGAGGCAAGTGAATGGTAATTAAGTAATACTCAATAGCCCCCCCCCCCCTATTCCTAAGTTTATAATATGCTTGTTGATGAAACCTATGTTTAGCATTTTTACAATAGCGATCAAATTTAATTGCTTGTTTTTGGCCATTTTCAGAATTTCTATTGATTTGTGGGTTTTATTTTTGACAAATTAGTCTCCTCCCCCTAAATTTATGCTTCAAAAAATGTTTTAAATCACTTTTTAGTCCATTCCAGTGCAAAAACCAGTCTCAGAAGTGCTAAAAACGTGTTATTTTTCTTATTCTGCATTTTGGTTGACAAGCCAATGTGGGGTCTATGACCCCCCCGCCTACGCTACTGAACTCTGACTCGTAACATGACAATCCAGATTTTCAGTATTACACTTAGTCGCTTACAATGTTGCATTAAATAACAAAAAAATATTTACTATAATTAAATATTTCGCATTAATATGAGAAAAGAAAGAGCTTGTTTGCTTTGCGCAATAAGACGATATTTCGAATGATACACGTCGAATCAATGGGGAGGATGGTTTAAACCCGCATCCCCTTTTGTACGCCTTTGCGCATAAGTGAGCTATGTGGGCCGTGGCTAATGGTAACATTTCAGTCCTCTAATTTACAAGCCGGTAAATCATAAAATCATAATTTGAAAAAGCTCACAAGCATTTATATTCTGTAGTTTATAGAGTGAGACAGTTGGGGATGGGGTGGGGGTGGGGCGAATAAAGCGAGATTTGAGTGGATTAATAATGAACTAATACTGAAATCCCATCTCCATATTTTTGATGAAGAAAATGTTAAGCATTTTTAGCGGTGAAATATGCTAATTTTGGCAATTTTTTAAAGTTGTTACTAAACTATAAGTTATACCTTTGACAAATAAACCCCCCCTAAAGAAACTCTAAATGCTTCAAAAGTTGCTTTAAATCATGTTGGAGTCCATGTCATTGCAAAAAAACAGGCTCAGAAGTGCTAAAAATGTGATAACTTCTTTATTTTACATTTTAGTCGACAGACCAATAGGGGGGTTTGAACCCCCAAACCCCCCCTGCGTACGCCCTTGGATAGGCTGAGAAAGTTTTTGCTACATGGTGATATCACTAATACGTTTTTTGACATGAATGTCTCAAACACTAAAAGTAAGAATCTGGTGCTTGCATCTCCATTAAAGCAAAACTTGAACAAAATCAAAAATTGGTTAGGGGCTCCAAACTGATTATGACGCCCTAACTTATGCTCACCATAATCAGCTTACCATTCGCCAGAATTGCGAGGTAAATTGATTACGGCGAGCATAGACCAAAGCATCATTTCTTGTATCTGCACTAAACTTGTCAAAATGTGGAAAAAATCTTGGACTTGCAAAAAAACGTGGCAAAATCACATTGACAAGAGAATTGGGGCAACCGTAATCAAAAAACCTCTGGTCGGCTTTGGTACAAGTCCAAGAAACTAGTGGCTCAGGTTTTTTTTGAACCAGAGGTGCATGATGGCATGAAGTGACGAATGGTTGCAGCTCTTTCCGAAGATGAAAACTTTACCACGCGTGCCATTAAGAAACAACAATTGGAAAAAGTGGTTGGCTGATTAACGCAATTAATTGGATTTTTCCAGAATATGAAAATGGATCAAAAATTTTTATCAATTGACTTTGATTCTTGGAGTGAATTATCAGGCTCATTGATGGCAGAGAGAAAGTTGGTTCAAAAAGTCCTAGTCCCGCATGCAACTGCAGAGCGTGGTGTGGCAGTGGTACTTATATAAGAATACGTCTGACTTATTGAAAAATGTGATGAAAATCAGCTTTAGTTCCACATGCATTTCGCCTCAAAGCACACCACAGGCATGGTTTTTGCTAAGTGAGAACAAAGACAGTTCTTTACGCACTTGGCAACATACAATGAGCTGTGTTACACCCATAATATTACTGGTTTTGAGCAGTTAACACTCTGCAGACAGCGAAACCCTCACCTTGCCAAATTGGGTATTTATGAAAAACTTTACTGTCTTTGTGCAACCTTCAAGTGTTTTTCTATCTCGGAGATTTTTCACATACGGTGGTTTTAGCCTAAAAAGAACACATTTACTTCGGTTCCCTTGGTAGTTTTTATCGTTTAATTTTTGCTATGTATTTAAGGACTACTCTATGAGCAGCCTATTAAGCACGAACTTACACTCGAATCAAGTTATATGAGGTGGCAGTAACGTTGTCTATTTTAAAATTAAAAAAGCTTGACAGCCATTGTGGTGGATTGCTGGATTTGCCCAGTTTGGCCGGGAGGTGGCTGGGGAATACTCTTGGTTTAGATGTGCTACAAGTTGCTGATGAGAGCTAAAAGCTCGAAACAGCGTTGTCCTTTGTATACTGTCCAGCTCTGTGATCTATTTTGTTTTGTAAACACGTAAGTTATTTGAATTGCACTAAAATCTTTTTTCTCTCTGAGAATGATAATTCTGTTTTCATGGGTTTCATCACTTAACTCTCGTTTGTTTTTTAGAGCTTTTATGTTTGCTTCATTACAGCATCTTCAAACTGTGACCGAATTTTGGCAAAAATGTACTCTGAGCAAGAAAAAATTTTTCAACTTTTGCTTCATTTTTTAGTTTTCTTCTGAACTTTACAAGCTTTCACGTAGTAGGGTAGCGAGAGGGGGCTATAGCTTCCTCCATTGGTCTGTCGATCAAAATGCCCAGCAAGAAAAATACGGCGTTTTTCGCACTTCCCAGACATTCTTTTGCAGTGATATGGACTCTAAAGTAGTTTAAAGCCACTTTTGAAAAATCTATACTTAGCTTACCAATCAATAAAAACTACCAAAAATAAGCCATCAAATTTGATTGCTTGATGCAAAATGTCAAACGTAGGCTTCACCAAAAAAATGGGGGGAATTGGAGGGGCTATTCAGTATTTTATTTACTAATTATTAACCACTTCTTTGAAATCTCATTCCGATTAGCCTCTTTCCCAAAACTATCTTTCTTTATAAAATGCAGAAAAATTAGGGTAAAACTTGCAAGTCTTTTTTTTTGGTCCATACTGGCTTGTAACAATAGGCCAAAATTTTTTCATGAGCCACCGCCGACACAGGGATGTCTAGATAAAAATCCCTGCGCCGACATAGCCCTTTCACGCAGTCAATTAAATCATGTTTTGCACTGAACTTTTATACTTTGTTTCAAAAGCATTAATTTTTTCAAAATAGGCCTAAACTTAAGTTATTTTTGCAAAGAACTGCAAAGAAGGGATCTGTCCCACACCCCCTTGCCTTCGACGGTTGGGGGCGTTTCCCCAAACCCCCAGCCTTTGGCGGCTGGGAGCGCACTACCCCCAAACCCTCGAAATAGCCCCCATTGCAATGTTTGGCTACGCGCCTGCTTTCGCGTCAATTTCACAAGTTTTGGATTTGTTCTTTTGGTGTTTACTATAAAATACAATTCAAATCACGGATATATCAAACATAATGTAAAAATAAATGCAAAATGGTGTTTGAGATACTATACGGCATAGCGATATGATAATAGAATGTTGTTTAAAAATTTGCCTACTACTTTAATTCGCATTGCACGATACAAAATGCACGGTAAACAACACAAACTTACACATTTTGCAAAGTTTCAATCATTGTAGCGGGGAAGCAAAAACAAGAAATAAAAACTTTTCGTTTCGACAAATTCTTTGTTTGTCAAAAGCAATTCATTAAAAAACATAATTTGTACACAGAGTATTGCTTTGCCCCAAAAGTAACCGAACCGCAAACTTTAATAAAAATTAGTTGTCAAAAGATGTCGTGATTGCATTGCAGTTGAAGGTAGACATTTTGAACATTTGTAAACAATTAATACAGCTATTATGTTTGTTGTTTCGTAATTAAATTTGTTGTTTCTGATTAATATTTTTTATTAAAGTTTGCGGTTCGGTTACTTTTGGGACACCCTGTAGCTATTTTAAAAAACATTTTATTTTTTAACTCTGAAACAAACAAACATTAACGCTAATTTGGCAAAAAAACTAAAAAGAACAGCATGTAAAATACCAGTAAAAGTGTAATATTCAGCAGCTAAAAGTTTGTACACCAAGCACTCCGTACTTTACTACATGCTGTGGAAGTCAAGAAATATTTTGCGAAAAAAGCAGTAAATCACATAAGCAAATAGGCAAAGTTACCGTTTTCTAAATACTGTCTTCTTCCTATGCAGAGAAAGTAGAACAGACAAAGGTACCAAAAAGTGCCACAAATTAGGATACATGGAACCAGTAGACATTTATTATACAGGGTGGGCCGTAAGTCTCGCACCAAAGCATTTAAAACAATTCTGATAAAGCACTTACTAGTTACGCACAAACCATGCTTCATTATATTCTACAAAAGAACTCGTATTTTACACCCAAGAAAAGGGGAAATATTTCACCTTGTAGATTACACATCGTTTGACATCACAATTCACGTAATTCTTTGGTGCTCGACTTATGTATTTATTTACAGTACGTAATCTTGAAAAAGTGAATGAATAAACTTGTTGTTGTTGTTTTTGCGCATATTTATCCTCCTGTCACCGGACAGCGTCAGACGCTATAAATTGGCTGATCCGCACACTTTTCCTTGCAAGGACTACTTCGTGCTTGGAGGAATTCGCATCTGATTAGGAGTTTCCATAGGTTCAAAGTTCCTGTGGATTTTTTCGAATTCTTGCCCACTGAATTTGCTGCTTGCTCGAAGCCACCAAGGAGAGATAATCATCGTAAAGCGTCTTATCCAAGAACGCAACAACGTGACCAGCGTGGGGGTTGAAGCCAGATCATGCGATCAGAGTAGTAGTTAAAACGACGCCTTTACCTATTTGGCTACGCTGTCGACGAAAAAAGAGTTGAACACGAAAAAAATGAAGCCAAAGTTAAAAATTAAAAACTTTGTTACAAAACAATTTTATTTTTGAGCTTGCGTTTTCAATACGTAAGATGATATTCATAGTTTGGGATACTGTTAGCTCGAAAAAATATTAGCTGACCTCCGCATTATGACGAAAGTTGCCTCTTTCTATATGGAATTAAAAAGCAAGACCACCGCATCAGGCACCATCAACTATATAGCAATATCCTATAACTTTCAAATACAAAAACAATTCAAATCAGCACACCACAAAGGCGCAAGCAAACTGTACGAGTTTTTTTATTCCAAATACTGCTTCAAGAGTTCACCAGTATTTACCAGTGCATGTCCAAGATGAGTCAAGAGAAAGGCAGCGCATCGAGAAGTGTAGTGAAGTGCAGTTCGAAAACCATTGAGTTTAACTTCATACGACACGGCCACTGCTGTTTCCCCTGCTGTGGCTGCCGTTAACCTGACGCTGCCCGCATCTGTAGGTTCTGGTCGAAATACATCCAGTGTTACCCGCGCCATTTGGCCCTCTGGCGTCGGGACAAAATAGCGAAAATCGCTTTTTGCGTATTTTCGCCTAACTAACGATGACTCATCATTTTTTTCAGTTTCCACTGAAGATTTTGTAGGAATTAAATTCCATCTCCATGATTGTCCAGGAAGCAGCATTACTAAGTCTTCTGAATTGGAAAAATGGCTGAAGTATTCTTCGTCCGTTATAAATGTGTTATCCATTGTTAAAATTGAAATTTTGTCGATTTCAACTCCTTCTGAACTTGTTCCTAAAGTAGTCACAAATGTATTTGCTTTCTCCTTCAATTCTTTTAACGATTTAGCCATTATTCCGATAGGTTTTGGGTTGTCGTCCCCATCCTCTAAAACCCAAACCCGATAAGGTTTAGAGCTACTGGCACTTTTGGTCCAAGATAGCTTTTCGCTAATATTTGAAGGAAATCCAGGAAGAAGATTTGCAACTTGCATTTTTAAAAGTATGTACGCTTTTCAATGATCCAATTTTATACAAGCAATCTCTTAAAAACAAATACACTGCAAAAATCACAATTTTTAATATGCGAATAATACAATTTACAACAACTTTTAATGTATCGGTATAAACAAGCACGATACTACGCAAAAGTACTATGCATTTATGGCTGATATTAGGGTCTCAAAAAGTGCTCTATAATAAAATATATTTTATTATACCTGGTTCTGGTAGCAAAACAGTGCTCACTCTATTGTTGAGTTAGAGCAAATATTACTAAAGTTGGTACTAACTTTAAAATACCAAAACCCAGCATTGTCCTTCACCTACGTTCATCAGGGGCAGGGTTGGAGGCCTCGAGATCGATTTTTTGTGTCTCTGCCTCGGTTTTGGTCTCGAATCTTTCGCAGCACTGGTCTTGATCTCGAACTTTACCGGTCTCGAAAAATGCCAGTCTCGGTCCTGCTGGTCTCGGACGAGTCGACCTCAACTACAGACCTGATTCGGGTATCTTATTCAAAATCATATTCAAATAGAACTTATTTTAAAAACTTTAAAGCCTTATATACTTATTTAAAAAACTTTAAAGCTAAAAGTAGAGAGTTTTTACAAACTATAATTTGGCCTGAGACATACTCTTGCTTCTTCCTTAAATTTCTGCTTCCAAGCTTTATGAATACAGTAATAATATCACTTTATTTCACCCGTATAAAACAAGCTAAACTGCTGCAGCTATAAGTTGGAAGATGTAGTAGCTGAATGCTAAAAATTTGTCTTGTATGTCATCAAGCAATCATATTTTACAAATTAATTGGAGAATGAACATATTTTTGACCTTTGTAATTTGGTCTCAAAAAGTTTTAGCATGCTCAAAACAGTTGCGAACAAATTGCACGTTAAGCAAGCAGTTTAAAGTCCGCTCTGACGTAGAGGAATTTGACGTCATATTGGCAAACTATTACTAAATTTTATGACGTACGCTTTTATTTTGATTGCTGAGCGTCTGTATCGCGAACTAACTAACCTTGACTATGGTACGTGACTAAGAGTTATGGGCAAATACGAACAAAGCTTTTGCTGCTGAAACGGTACATTCGAATTCGATTCCCGGTCGGGTCAAACCAAAAACAATAAAAGTTGTTATTTTGAAGCTTTCCTGTAGTCCCTACCGTGTGTGATAGATACATTGGGCATGTGGCATCTTAACTCAAAGATTACAAGGTTCCTTAGCTCTCTTCTGGTGAAATAAAACGTAATAACAATTACTTACGTGTACTTTTCGTACTAAACAGTATTGTTTGATATTTTTTCAACACCTAATTCTGATCAAAATAGCCAAACTTTGCAATTTCCTTCAAAAATCCACTTCAGTGTTGTAGATTCCAGATAGTGAAGATTTGCTCGTATTTTTTTCACTGTAATCCCAATCTTATTCTTGTATTCAGCAAATGGTATTTGAAAAATTACGGTAGAGTGGTAGACTAAGTAGCCTACTGCCATAAAATTTCTTTGGTCTGAAAGTGTATGAACATTCGAAAACCATGACAATACTTTGCTCATTAACTTCGAAGCAGCAAAAAACAAAACAAAAATAATGATAATCACAAAAGTGATAGCCATAATTTATAACCAAAATAATCTCGTAATAATAAAAGTAAAATTTAAATAATTACCCCTATTTTACACGGGAGAAGGGGCATTTTTGCCCCCCTCTCGTGTTTTTAAGACAAATCCCTTCAGAAAAAAAAGATTTTTAATTCGAGTCAACTTGAATTTAAGTCAAAATTTATTTCACATAACTCAAAAAAATTTGAAATTGCTAAGGTAACGGGAAGCATTTTTTGGCCAGTAATTAACTTGAATGACGTCATAAGGCGTTTTTGTGAGATATTTAACTGAACTTAAGCATTTTATGATTCAGTATAAAAAACATGTACAAAATTTGAACCGCCAGTGACCTCATCGCAAAAATAACGTTATTTTAATATGTCTGTGACGTCACGATGATGACGTCATCAATTCAAAACCAATTGTTCTAAAACCTTTTGGTGAACACCTGCCTGCAAGTCAAACTTAGTGCTCCCATGGCAGTTCGTTTAGGAGTTAGGAAGGTGGGCGTCTTTGCTCCCTCCTCCCCCGGGGAAAATGCGTTCGTCAAATATCTCGTGTAAAATAGGATTAAGGCCACATTAAGAAAGGTGTTCAAGGTGATTGTTCCTACAGTACTTTTCCAAAAAAATAATATTTCGCTTTTTTCGAACTAAAACCAAGCAAAGACCAAAAAAGTATCTTCAGCAAGACCAAAAAGTATCCAAGCAAAGACCAAAAAGTTCCTAATGTAGTTTTCCAAAAAAATAATATTTCGCTTTTTTCGAACTAAAATCAAGCAAAGACCAAAATATTTGAACACAAGAGGCCGATAATCAAATTAATGCCAATTAGTGAAAAAATATGCCTTTTTGCAGGTTCCTGTGAGGATTTGTACCCAAATAGGATTTGTCCCCGAGAACCTTGTGTTTTTAATACAGCCTTGATAAAAATAACAAACAGTTTGGTGTATTGGAATACAACGAAATCGAAGATATGAAAACATAAATCCGCAAAACATACACATCAAAAATTCTTTTTACAATCAGTGGGCAAAATTTTTGAAATTCTAACACTTGGCTTGTGTGGACTGAGATAACTGAAGCATAAATCGGATGTCGCTCAGTTGTTTCTCCAGTAAATAAAAAAGTTGACCCTGTTTTTCGATTATTTGAAAGTTTGTTGGTATCTTCATCAAAAATGATACCTTTGAAACCCGAATGTATTTGGATTGCTGAAGCTAACCAAGCGTGTATATTGCAAACACACTGAGAGATTATTTAACATCAGCGAAACAGAGAGACAATGTTTTCTTGAACATCGAACAAAATAAAAGCTTGCTTCACAGACGGCAGAATTATGTACTGTCAGTTTAGTGATTGTCGTTGCAAAACCAAATAATAAAGAGAACAGCATAATACAAAGAGATATCTCCCAAAAATAGTTTTTGGAAACCTTGAATCTGGTCTCTCAGTCTGAACTTCCAAAAAATAGTGAATGAGTAATATTTACCCTTCCAATAACATCACGTGGCCTATCCAATTTTAATAAACTTCCCCTTTTGTGGAAATTCAGACTGGAAGAACTAACTCAAGGTTTCCAAAAAACTTTTAGGAGATATCTCTTTGTATTTGTTAAACATGTTGCAATCGCAGACCCGAAATGAGAACAAAAAATTTCAAAATTATATTTCAATTTTAGCTATTGTAAACTACCGCAATTGGCTGAATGCTTCACCCCCTTTTAATAGCTTCAAAATTTGGACAAAACTTTTGCAATATTTTGCGCATTACAAGTAAGTTGATATCCTCCTAAAACTAAGTTATGAAATGTTTTGAATCAGTCAAAACTTTTGATAAGTAAATGGTTTAGTAATTAGAAGTAAACCTTAGGCGTCGAATTCATAGTTCTTGGAATTGTACACTCCAGTCCAATCTTGTAAGTTTGCGCACGGAAAAACTAACACAGAATAAGCATCGAGACAAAAACAATCTTGCAGCAACTATTTTTTACGAGTGCATGAGGAATTTGGAACAGCAGAGAAAAACATTGCCTTTCAGTTTTACTTTGCACTAGTTGCAAATTGCAATGTACTGCTTAGAGTTTTAAAGTTTGATAGCTTTCGTTTATGAAAACTATTTCTGTTGCTGAATTGAAACAGTGGTTGAAGTTTGAAAGTTAGTTAGAGGATAAACACCAACGAAATAAACCCTATGGAATTGGTGGACCAGGTTTGAATCTGATCTGGATTATTGTTGCTTTAGGTATTTAGAGTTTGAAAGCAAAAGTAGAGAATGCAAAAAGATTTCAGAACTGAGCCTAATACGCTAGCGAATTCAGTAGCTTATTCAACTACAGTCGTGGTTGAAGAATGAAAGTCTATAGCAAAATGAAAAGCACCTATTCCTGGTTAATATTTCATTTCTCGTAAACAATTTAAAATAGCAGATAAGCTTACAAGATTTTATTTGAACTTAAGGCAATAAGGGTTACTACTGCTCTGTAATTGATTAGGATGGAGCAGCTGATTCTGTCAAATCTACGCATATTAAAGAAACAGTATAAATTTTTCATTAGGTTTCGATTTGCGAAATTGCTTTGACCTTGCATGGATTCAGAGCCGTGACAAAGGTGTTTAAATCCTATTTAAAAATATTAAAATTTTAGTAAGTGATTGCTATAGTTTTTTCGATGATTTTGAGGCAAAAAATAACGTTTTAATGCATTTCCTTCTTTGACTGAGTATTTTGAATTTGATAAACCCCAAAAATCACAAAATGACTTCAAATTTGGGCTACTTAAGGGGCTTTAGGCTGCACATTTTTTATAACAACAATTTTATAAGAGCATACGAGCCTCATTTTTGCTTAAAATTTTAGAACAAATTAAGAACAATTCCAGCCTCGGCATGGAAAAAATATTTGAGAGCACGAGCAAGTATTATGCATTAGCAAGCGTTTAGCGGAGCTTTATTAAATGTTTTTTGCTTTAAGTGATGATGAGTGATTGATGCTTTTTTTTTCTTTTTATTTGTTTACTTGCTTGATCTCAAGCCGCTGTAGTCTTTGAGCTCAGTTTTTCCATGACTTCTACAAGTAGAGACGTTCTTTTGTACGAACCAGTCACTCTGCACCTGTCAAATCCACCAACGCAAGCACTTTTGGGGGCTCTGCTTGCAAGTATTTCGTCAGGCTAGGCCACCACGACGGATAGACTGCTTGCCCCCATTAGGGAATTAACGTATAGTATCTTTCTCAAGGACATAAAGATGAATTGACAGATCGGGAAGCGAATCGGGTGTCAACCACTTTTCGGTCACTAGCCCGATATGTTGTAATATTTATTGTCTATTGATATCACTTTACCACGTGAAGTCACACTAAGTTCAAAATTTTTCTTGTAAAAGTTGCTTTGATTAGTGAATTTCCCATCTTGCAGTTGAATATGAGATCGAATTTGTTCCAAACGATTTACGTTAGCAATTGAATAATTTGGTGCTTCATTTTCAGTGGACCCTTAAAGTTAAAAAAGGCTTGTATGCAGCAGTAGCGTATTTTGGGGAGGGCACTGTGCCATACCCTGCCTTTTTTTTTGTTTATCTCTGCCCCATTTTCAGTATTATAGTTAGCAATGGTCTTCTTTAATCACAGCAGCTGACCTGAGCAAAAAATCTTGTTTTGATCTTCACAAAATTCTTTATCCCCCCCCCCCCCCGCCTCTTTTCTTAAAATCACTGCCAACGGGTCTACAAATAAAATTTTATTAAAATCAATGATTTTTGTACTAGTTAAAAAAAAACTCTAACTCATTCAAGTTTACGGCATGTAGTATGAATTTATTAGCCAAAGTGGAGGCAATTCACTTCAGAGCTTCCGCTGCTTATACCCTTCCGCTTCCACACCTTTGCCAGCGACTTTGCCACTACTAGCACCAGAATAAATTTTACTTGCAACTCATACTGCTAACAAACATAATTGGTAAAGGTGTCAGTCGGTCAAGCAGGAACACGTACGACTCTGGAGCGGGAGGTCTGAGGTTCAAATTTCGGAAGGGTCAAATTGGATTCTGTGTTACCAACGTCTCGCCAGCGCTTTAACATTTCTTCGAAAGGAGCTGTGTTGCCCGCAGGCGCAATGACGCGGAGATGGGTCATGCCAACTCGTAACACGCTTTGGCAAAATACAGCGAGTGTAATGAAAGACTTGATTTTACAAGGATTCAAGTGCTCCGGGGCAGATTTGCAAATCATCTTTTCAAGAGTTCGTTTTTTGAAATCATTTTTGCTTTACTTTGCCCGAAAAAGAACAATTAAACAGGATGAAAAGCTAAAAAAAACTTTACTTTGGAGCCAGAAAATAGAACATCTACAGTCATGTTCTATGGAAGAAGAAATCTACTTGAGGAGTCGGATTCTACTTTCTTTTGTTATTTGCTGATTTGCACTGGATACTCACAGAGATGCATTGATAATGGCCTGCAAAATTTACATAATAGCTTCTGAGAAGACGCATAATCGTTTTGAAATCGAGCATATAAATTAGCTGAAAATTAATCAAATGGGAAAATAACTTTACGCTTTTCTTGGTTGAAAAGTGAAGTAGCTGGCTTAATCGGCATGCATTTTTGCATTCCCAGGAGAGCAAAAGAGCTTAAAAGGCTGGTTTCTTGACCTCAGTTGTAAAGCATTCTCTTGTCCGTTTAGCTTACTGCAAAAAAGGCAGTGTTGGATTAGAAGGCGTAAATAATTCATCGCTTTTTTCGATACTTGCTCTTATTAAAACGGAAAGGCAGTTTAATAAATAATATAAGAAATAGCATTTTCCTCACGTTGCAAGATAACTAGACTGGGCAGTACCAGAATAATTCAGCAGTAACAGGAAGATGCAAATTCCCAAAGAAAAATCAAAAAAATTTTGCAATTAGATCGCAAAAACCAGAGCTGATAAATTTTGCTGAAATAAAATATGTAGCATCGTTATTAGGACCGAAACTGTAATAGAATATATAGTCTGTGCAGTCAAGACCGAGTTCATCGAACCTTTTGTTATGTAATGCACAGAATATTGACTAAAGCGAAACTTTGGATCTTATGTAATGTTGAGTTGCAATCGAGACAGCATGAAAATTGAAGAGATCACTACAGAACTAATACCATATCAGGGACCAATTTTATAATGACGTCACCAAAGAGTTATTAACGTCGTTTGTATGATGATAAGGAATGACGTCATAACTTTTAAGTAATTTTGTGATTTTCCTTTCAAAATGGTAGCTATACTCGCAGTTGAAAACAACATCTGGAAAAAGAAGCGAAGTCCAACCGCGGCTGTTGAAGAAAATTTGCTTGTTTTGGGATCCGTAAAAATTATTCTGAAGATAGCTCTCTTTCATCATCATCTTTTTGGCTAGTTCTTGTACTGATAGAACGTATGAAATCATTCTATTTCTTGTTCTACTGACATTTGCGTGTGAAGACAATCATTAGGCAGTGATATAATCATTATATAGTGATAAGCCACTGATTGGTTGTGACAAGGGAATCGAAATTGATAATGAGTAAATTGGAATCTCTGTGGAATATAATGGAATCAAATTATTATTTCAATTTCACTACTAATGCTCACAGATTCACAGAAGTGATAGAAGTGTCACTAACGAAAGTGACACCAGACATTTTTGAGGCAATTTTTTTTTAAAGAAAGTTCAACTTGCGGCAAAATTTGCCCTTATTCCCCCTCAATATGGCCGAAATGCAACATGATTGAGCGGCCAAAAGGTATATATTTTTTTTTAAATGGGACAAATAAGGAAATTGTTTTGTGCAACGTTCAACAACCTGAAAATGAGGTCGCCAGTGTCTTTTTGTAAATTACCAAAATCTTATAAACAAATCTATTGAATGCATGATCAACTGACATAGCTGGATTTTTTTTTTTTTTTATTTTATTTTCCATTTTAGTTTGAACTTACAAGAATGGCAAATGCTTGACTTATTTGTTATCACAAAAAATGAACTACCAAGTAGGATTTTTATATTCCTTAAAGACTTTCTTTAAAAACTAAAAAAGACTCCGCGTCAACAGAACTGCAAATGAAATGGCATAGTTGTGTCACCACTGTCTTTAGATCTCTTCTTGAAATTTCTGTGTAGCCAAATCAAAAAAACGAAGTCAAATCTTCATTATACTCTTGGTAATGCGCTAAAAAGTGTAACAAGTTTGCTGGACCCAAATCCGCGTCATTTCGCCTGCGAGCATCATAGCCTGGAATGAAGAAGTACCGCAGTAGTGCTAAGCCGTTGGCAACTCGGTTCAGTTGGACCGGCCCGAAATTTG
>OZ014471.1:13216776-13443762 GCA_963965965.1 Trididemnum nubilum | reverse complement strand
TATTTAAAATCTATTAACTGTGCTGATATTGTGGTGGAAGTGGAAACTTCACGCCACGTAAAAAGTGGCACTACCTCTTAGGGGTTTCGTGACCGATTTTCAAAAACAAAAAAAAACGATAAAATTAATACGAAATTGGCATTTTTCAGGTATTACGGCTATTCAGAGTCAGAACAAAGTAGTCCTATTCGTAATTTAGCGAGAAAACTATTTGCGCTTCTACCACAGACATCGGTCCCTCGAAAAGTAACAATGTTAAATGAGGAAATACAGTTCAAATACATAAATGTAGTGATAAAATCAACTAATCCTGTTGTACTAAAAGAATTTGCTCATTTAACTTATAAAGCTTCTTGATATTTCACGTCCTTTCCCAACTCACACATCAAACTGTTACAGCTAATAGTAAGATAGTAGCATTACGTTGCTTAAAAATAAAGTTTTCAATAGTAGCAGTCTTTTTCTGATACACGAAATAGTCGGGATTTTATAAACTACAGAGTACTATTTGAAGTGATTGAAAAGAAAACTCTAAACTAAATTGGTATTGAAAAGGATATAAAAAGTCAATTGAGCAACTGGCTAAACTCCATCAGTAAAGAATTCATCTCTATACCTTACTTTACAAAAGCAGTCAATGCCAAGTCCTCGAAATATTTGATTGTTACACCAACAAATACTTGATTTTAACAACAAACTGTAAAAACAACGACTCAACCATATCAAAAACTAGTTGTTAAATGCGCTACCTGGCGGGCTTAACCTACAACGTACTATACATTGTACAAGCATAATTTTCATTACGATTGCATTCACGATGCTTCAAAACAAGCTAAAACTTTATGAAAAACACAAATTGTAAATTTCCGGTGATAACTACGACAAAACTAATACTTAGAAAACCGATCACAATAATAGCATGATATGTAAACTTGGTATGCATAGATAACAGCGAAATTGATAGTCGTGAATATTGAAACGTTTTGATACTTACGATAGGAGATTCTCTTGTTTCTGGAAGCTTTGTACTTTCGTCTTGAAAAAAAAGTTTTTTTAAGGGTGATTATTTAGATTCCTTTTTAAGCATATTAAAATCTTATTGCTGCACCAACCTAAAATACGTCTCCACTGTAAAAGATTTCTAAAAAGTCAAATAGAAAGCAAAACGTGGCAAAAATTTAATGGTTTTGCAGCGGGATGACTAGTAACTTCTAACGCTAGTAAAAGTAACAGACTAATGAGAAGTTTCAGATTTAGCTTAAGCAATCTTTGACTCATGAACGGGTCTTTTACAGTACTATTGAAAAGGTTAGCTCACTGGGCTTTGCAAATGACTGCAAAAATTGTTGTTGTTGTTGTAGCACAGATTTATCCTCGTGTCACCGAACAGCGTCAGATGCTAACTATTGACGATCCGCGCACTTTTCATTGCAATGACTACTTCGTGATTGGAGGAATCCGCAATTGCTGAGAAATTTCCAGTGATCCAATGTTCCTGTGGATTTCTTCGCATTCTTGCCCACTAAATTTGCTGCTTGTTCGAAGCCACCAAACAGAGATAATCATCGTAAAAAGTCCTATCCAACAACGCAACAACGAGACCAGGGTATGGGTTGAGCCCAGATCATGCAATCATGATCGTCGTAAAAACGATGCCTTTACCCTCTCGGCCATGCTGCCAACGAACTGGGTAAAAAAACAAAATCGCATGAACTAATCAAACTGCATGGCGCCTACCAAGTTCCGATGAGAACGCATTTTCTTCATCTGTAGTAACAGCCGCAGGTTCGATACCTTCTCCTTTAACTTCTCTTGTATTAGCCTCTTCAGCATAGGCTTCTGAGTACGTCCCAAGTTCAGTTGGAGATGATGGTTCCTTAAATAATAAAGCTAACTAAGGTCCGAATGGAATTTGGTCTGGAGTTGATATAACCACAATTTTATCGAAGCGAAATTTGGAAACCATAGTTGCAAATGGAGTTAGACGTAAACGCTCAAATAACACATGAATTTCACCTAATAATGTTCATTTGCTCTTTATCCTTTAACTAACTCTAAAATCTTTCTGTTACCTATATAAATACAAGTTAATCACTACCAAAACAAATGTATCATCGTCACTTTTATTTGAATGGGATAAAGCAGTTCACTGAATTTGAAAATTGCTTGTGCAAAGCGACAAAAAAAAAAGTTTTAGTTATTTATATAGCAATAAACCATGTTTTAGTTACGTTTTGTCAAGAAACAAAAACTAAGGTATTTCAAAGCTAATCAAAACAAAAAAATCCGAAATTACACTCGGTTGTGCATCATCAATAAGCAAACCAAATCAACTGACGCCAACATTAGCGTTGGGGTTAGTTGGCGGTCAGCTGGCTCGCGGTCAGTAGTCGTGGACCCTGAACAAGACAGTCCTGCCAAACAAAAACTAATTCTAAAACTTTTATTAGTTTACTTTCGGTGTAGTCGAAGTATCATCTGAAGGACTTGTAATCCCAAAATCTGAAATTGCAAAACGAAAACTGTATAAGGTATGAAAGAGTTCTGGTACATGTGGATTCGCTTCCACGTATGCGTTAGCCACTTTTACACGTTCACTTTTAAAAACTTTTTTCCTGGTTCTCAATTAGTATTTTTTTTTTCAATCTACAAACCAACTTTTCCTCGTTAGAGCCTGCTTAATTCTTCAAGGGTTATACAAGGTCAAATCTAAATGTCACACCTTGTTCAAGCCAATTAAAAGATATCAAAAGAGGTTCCAGTCTAGACCGACGATGCAGAAGAGCCATGTATTCAACTATTCGTGTTTTTACACTACAGTGGCCTCTTCGTTGCTCTCGTGTGCAACCTAATTATCTTATATTTAATATCATTATTATTGGCAACCCACACAGCACCACGAAAATAATGAAAAACGTTACTTGGATCTAACGTTTCCGCCAGTTTTTGATATTCTGGATTTTCTATGCAAGAATTTAATGCAGCAACCAATTCCTTAAACCAAGGACCTTCCTGCGATGTTAAGATGTTTAATAGAGCTTTTACTTGCTTCTTTCTACACTTCATTTCAGTGATATAATCTCTGCAAAGCATAATTATATCTTTATTTAACAAGTTGCCTAGGTCAGGAAACAGCGAAAAGACCTTTTGGTCTTCGAGTCAAGTTGCCACCTGCCCACCTGTTTGCCATACACGGTGGAGGCTTCAAACTGTCCATTTTAATGCTGAACGCCAAGCAAGAAAGCTATGAATACCATAGTCATTGGTTTGACTAGACTGGGAATTGCGCCCAGGTCTACCATTTCAGCAGCAGACGCTCCATCCACTCAACCTCTGACCGGCATAGGGTTTCTTACTGAAAAGGAAATGTTGCACATCATACACACTTCTATTTTATGGATTAAAATCGCTAAAAAAGGATATTCATGAAGAAATCGGTTGTTCGGTAGTGTAAAATGTGCATTTCTGGTACAGCAATAATCAAATTGTTTATAATTAAGTGGGTAGTATGCCAAGTAAGAGATTGCAGATTTTGATGCAAAGCGATCTTTCGTAGGCAAGTTTTCGATATGAAAGATTACCAGCGGTCTAAGCAACTAAGATAACCTGTGTATAGACTAAGTAAGGTACACAACAGGTTCTATGGGTCCACAACTCACCACCGCGAGCAAACTGACCGCCAACTAACCCGTCCCTAATCTAATGTAGGCGGTCAGTTTGTTAGCGGTCAGTTGACTTGATTTGGGTATTATATAGCCGTAATATCAAAAAATACTAACAGCAAATTTCTGAAAGATGATGATAACTTCCGAGCTTTACTGTACCATTAAATTAAACGTACAACATGACAAAGGGTTCGTTGAAACTACTTTTTGTGAGACCAGCACAAAATATTATTAATAGGTGCTGCTGCTATAAGAATGTTTTGAGGTTTACTTTTAATCTTACATAAAAACAACTGTGGAAAAGGAAAAAAAATGGTATAAATTGTAACCAAATCAAGCTCACTTTGTGGCATTAGACAAACACGGCATTTTGTCAAGGATGTCGACTGGATTCAAGATTTCTTCGAAACGACAATTGCAGGCTTCAACAAGGAAGACAAAAGCAGCACCTCTCAAATTCTCTAAATGTAAATCTTTGAAAACCGCAAAATTCCGGCATACTAACATTAGTAGTTTCTAATCATTTTCTTTGAACAATCTTAACTTTCGATAACTTTCTGATTTTGTTATTGCTATTCTGGACAGTGACTTGCAGTCCCCTAACTTGAGGGTTTATTTTAGTTAAATTGAATTGAATAGTGTTGCCAACGATTTATCACTAAGCTGCAACATTTTTCGAAAGGGCCCCAGCCAACTTGTAATACATTCGGCCAACTTCAAGAAGTATAATGGATTTCGATTTTCTAATTTTTGAAAACAAAATAAAAAATATGAAATTCGTAGTTCAAATTAACCCAAATAGACATATTACCAAACAAATAATGTTAAAAAATTGTTAACACTAGGGCAATCAGACATTATCAAACAAAAGATGGTCAATACGTGCCCCTATGCACAATGCAAACCTTTTTCAGCAACTTTGGCACTTACCACAGTAAACCAATTTGACGTTGGGCAATTATGATAATTTAACATTGATTTAAGATTTTGAGCAAAATCTTTTTTAGGAATCATACTAGTAAGGCTGAAAAAAACAACTTCAAACAACTTCAACAATCATGTACGATAAAACTTACCTTCCGGATCAAGATATTCTGCAAAATATTGTAAGTTAGCGTAATTCAACGCTTTAATCAAAGTGGGAAACCAATCTTGCTTTTTAGTGACATGAACAAAGAACTCGTTAACTTGAACAGAACGATCATTGATAGCTTTTAACTTGTCTCTGAAAAAAAAATTATAGCATTAGCTGCAACTTGGATCTTAGCAACAAAAAAGCAAAAAAGCTACAGGATAGAGCAAGATGCTACATCAATAAAACTAATTTACCGGTACTATTAAAGCACATATTATTGGGTTTTCAAGCATATGTCATGTGATTGAAAAATTTCTAGATAAATGGAGAAATGTAAGATACAAATTGCATAAACAAACTATTTTAGAAATCACAATAGCTTATAAGCTTATAACAACTCAAGTACTCTTGCAGTTTCACACAGTAGTAGTTAGCAGGCATGATGAGATAATCCATAAATATTAGTGAATTACTTATCAAATTCAAATGTTACTGTCAGGCCACAAGTGCAGACAAACGCAACAAATGATCAGCCTACAACTACAATTTTGTTAGTGATACACTGTACAATTTAAAGTAATGTAACTGTTGCAAGGATAGTTTGTTTACATACATTTCATACATATACGATACATACAATGTAGGTAAATCAAATAATTCCCTTCCATGGTTAAGTAGAACAGTTTTTGGATCAAATTCTTCTTGAAATATCAAATACGACTCCCCAAGACTTTCTTGCCACAATTTCAGAATGATGTGCTTATCCACAACTTCTCCTTCTATATATTCAATTATATGAGCAGCATCTAAACAATTCAAAGAAAAAATACTAACAAGAGCCACAACAGAATTAATAAGCATCTACTATGTAATTTTGCTTTAATATTGAATAAAAAGTATATATTGAAATCTAGCAAGTGAATTGTAATTTACTACAGAACAACTGCCATTAAAATGTTGCAAACGTTACAGAGCAAAACCAAAATCTTGAAAAAGTTTTGTGAGAAGAGAGATCACAATGGCTGGGAGAAGTGCAAGCAATGGATACAGAAAATGGCATGTAAAAGCACAAAAACTTGCAACTGAAAGATCAAAAAAGATGGATCATTGAAAAGATGTGCTGGAAAGGAATATGAACATCAAAGAATTGCGAATGTTGAATCAACATTAAACAAGATCGTGATATTATGGAAACTGCAACAACTAGCTAACATCTAATTGCAGAGTAGACCTGCTGGGCTCCAGAAAAAGAAAAGAAATTTATGCTCACCCTGAGCAGGGGTGTTCAAACTTTTTCAATGCGGGGCTAAATTAAGCTAGCAAGGTTGTGTGAAGGACATTTTATCAAAACAAAAAAACTGATGGAAGTAAAAATAACAAAAGCTTGGTTAAACATTGGGATTTTGCAGAGGGAAAATAAGGCAAAGAGTTTCGAAAAAAGGTCTTCAGCTGCTTTCTTAAGAGAAAATTAGGTGATAGTAAAGAAACAGTTAAAACTTTGACACACTGATTTCTTTCATTAATGACTGTAGGCAAAAACTTTGGTGGCATGCCAAAATCACATTTTTGACGTAGATAGATTAAATTTCTTTGCAAACTGAGCTTTGTTCACTCCTACCATGATGATGATGCAGTAGGGCTGTCTTGTGACTTGCAGTGCATGCACTAGGGTGTTTCATTTTTTCACCATTTTTGATTTGAAATACGTTCGGGGTCGCATCTGATAGAGTTTTGGATACTGATCGTATCTGTAAATTTTTTCGATTATGACGTCATTAAGAGGTTTCAGCGCGCGTTTGAAATTACGTCATAAGGGTTTTTAGCGAAAATTGTGTATCTCGAAAACGGCTTATGCTAGAAAGTTGTGAGTGGTGTCAAAATGTGCAGAAGGGTCGGTTTTCTATACCTTTACTAGAGACTTAAACTGCGTATCTGCAACCAAAAAAAAGTTATTTGAAAAAACTATATTTAGACATTAACGCTATTTTAAATACACAGTTAGTACATTATAACACCAGCTATTGGCTTTTTGACTACAAAATCATGAAGTGCATTATTGCGCAATAATGTTTTTATGCTTTAATAAGAAAATTATTATGCATTAATAAGAAAATTTTGGAATGTTCTAGAAGAGTATGTTAATATCATAGCTGAGCAGGTAAGAGTTATAAACAGTTAGATTGCGATGAAAGGAAGGTGAACTATCAAAGGCAAAGGAATGAAAAGATGGTTTTAAAAAGATCAGATGCAGAAAAGTCGTTGGTTGAGAATGTAAAGTTGGAAGAAAATAAGTTTCCCCTTAATATAGATGTGGTCAATCATTACTGCTATTTACGTAGATTTTAGAGCGACTCGAGACCGGAGTTTTTGAACAAAATGCCTAATTTTAATGACTTACGAAATGAGGTAATCAACGATGTTATCAACATATGGAAAGCTGCAAGTTTACCAATTCTGAGCTACAATCGAGTTCAGACAAAACTAAAAGATTTGGTAACAAAGTTTGAAGGAGCAAAGAAAAGAGCTAAAGTTTGTAAAAGTGGGGCTAAACGAATTTCGAAGGATTGGTTGAACAAACTTTTTGATATCTGCAAATGCAAGTGTAATATTTCGGAAGATGTAAAAATATTCAATGGCAAGGTTTCATGTGGCTGCCAGTGGGAAGATCGAATTCCAAAGGAAGAGATACCTTTTTTGGTAGATCAGCGAACGGAGAGGAAAATGATCCTAACAACTCACAAAGACCTGGTATATTCTAGAAAAAAGCAAGTGTCTTTAAATAAGCTGAAGTGAAGAGGCGATGTACAGAATTTAGAGCAACCAACGACTAGCAAAATTAACGTGACAGTTGAAGATGACAAAGTTTTGGTTGTGCCCAGCAAATTGCGAAGCTTTAAACTTGTTACAAACTATACCGCTATTGAAGATGATTCCAGTGACACTGGTGAAGATGATATGCAGTTTGAACCAAAGGAAGTGATTGGCGGAAAAGGGTATACTAGAAAGCTTGTTTCAGTGAGTGATACTAGTTGTATCTTGGCGGATAGCGTTTAACTTCTATTCGACTACAATCAGATCAGCTTCTGTCAGTGGAAAATAGTGGTGATAAAATTGCAGCATCGCCAGCAACAGTGTATCGCAGAAGAAACCAATGCAGATTAAAAGTATTAGCTAATAGTGAGGCCAATCTAAGGGCAGCAAATGCTTTGCAACTATCGTACGATGGAAAACGAATCAATGAAATAGACAGGTACGTTTTTTTGGGTCAATTTCTCGGATCAGATGGTAACAAATGTGAAGAAGTTTTAGGTGTAAAGTCCTTTTGTGAAAAATCAGTCACTGCTGAAGTTATTTGTAAAGCTATAGTAGATGAAACGTGCACCTCCTACTTAGGAAAAACTTATTGTGTTATGGCCGACACCACATCTCTCAATTCAGGAGAAATTAGTAAGATCAACAAGAGACTTGCCGACTATTTTAAGCAAGTTGTTGGGCGAGATATTCACACACTAGAATGCATGTTTCACGTGAACGAAATTTATTTCAGCCATGTAAAAACCGCCATTGAAGGTAAAACAAAAGGACCAGGGGCAATGCAAGATGGTGTGCTGCTGAACAACATCAAGACTATTCAAAAGCCAAGCATAAATGACATCACTCCTCGTAGTGAGCTGAATATTCCAATCACAAAAATGGCTCAAGTCCACATTAAGGCCAAAGTTCAATGGTTCTCCGACCAAAAGAGCAAAGGAATTGATGATAGTAGCTTCAGAAGTGATCAGATGTGTTTGTTAGCATTGGCTTGTTACATAGTAATGGATGTTCCTGACAATCTAAAGCATCTACTGAAATACAAGCAGGAAGAAATCTCCCACGCAAGATGGATTACTACGGCCAACGGGTATTTGCGTGCAGTTATATTTGGCGCTGGACAAATCACACCTGATCAAAGAGCAAGACTAATTAAAATAGCCTCTTATATTTTGTCGGTGTATATTCCTTCTTTTTTTGAAATCCATTTGAAACCATCAGCTGCTCAAGGACCTTCCATTACTCTTTTCCAAAGAGACCTTCTTTTCGCTTGGCGTGAAATTGAACCTGAACTGGTAAATGTTTTGTGGAAGTACTACGTGAAGCATGCATCACAATGGTTGTCACGTAAGAACGTTGCTTTGAGTGTACATGCAAATGTACCACCATATTCTATAGAAGCAGTCAAGACCGGCTCTCTGCCTCCACAAGTAAACATCGAAACCTGTCTTATGAACAGAAGCAGTAATCTAAAGCATTTTTTTACCACCCAAAGCAAAGAAGCACCTTGCATCTCATTGAACCAGGTTTCATTGCAATTTTGGAAGACAGTTGAAAATAACAACAGAGCAAACGAACGTGGAATTGGTAAATTGAAAGGACTGGTAAACAAAAGACTATGTGATAATCCTGATCAAATGAAGGTTTCTGATAAGCGATTACGCGCTTTCTTGTGCAATGCAGAATGTAAACTTTAAAGTGCCAGTGATTTACAAGAAAAATTTTGTAAATAAGGTTGTCAGTAAAGATTTATAGAAACATTTAGACAGAAAAAGTTTTACGCGTTAGATGAGCAAAAAGTATTGCTCGGAAATCAAGCTCAGGCAAGTTGAGAGTTCGATTCCCATCGCCTAATCTGCAAGCGCATGAAAATAACTTATGCTTTTAAAGTTATCTTGTGTTCTCCTTATCAAATTTATGCGTACCCTATGTTCAAACAAGATTTCAGTAACAAAATAAACAAAAGATTACTCTCAGCTTTTAAAACAGCTTAAATATAGTTTTTTCAAATAACTTTTTTTTGGTTGCAGATACGCAGTTTAAGTCTCTAGTGAAGGTATAGAAAACCGACCCTTCTACGCATTTTGACACCACTCACAACTTTCTAGCATAAGCCGTTTTCAAGATACGTAATTTCAAACGCGCGCTGAAACCTCTTAATGACGTCATAATCGAAAAAAAATTTACAGATACGATCAGTATCCAAAACTCTATCAGATGCGACCCCGAACGTATTTCAAATCAAAAATGGTGAAAAAATGAAACACCCTAGCATGCACCTTAGGTTGCTTAAGTATCAAAATATTTTATAAATATCAAAACATTTTCGATCTACAACTTTTAGGCATGGATGTTTAGGTGCAAGACATTTACGTGATGCCAATTATGCGCTGGAATTTATGCCCCGGGACTTTTAGGTGCCAGAGGTAAAAAAATTTTTTTTCAAACAAATTTAAAAGTATTTTTTCCCACAAAAAAATTTTTTTTTCAAGAACTTGATTTTTTTTCAAAAAAATTTTTTGTTTTAAATAACATTTTTTTTTCAAAATAAAACATTGTTTTAACTTTTTTTTCAAAAACGTATGTTTCTTTCAAATAAAAGCTTTGTTGCAAAAAAAAAGTTTTTTAAGCAAAAAAGTTTTACTTCGATTAAAATGTTAATATTTTCGAAGCGTTTCATCTGACACTTGTAAGGAGGAATCGTCAAAACACAGAGCGCAGAAAAAGAAGCGGCTATAGGAAAAAGCGGAGCAGTAATTGGTTGGAAAAGGATTGATGAGAGAGCATCATTTGTGTACAACCTTTACGTTCAGAACGAATTTTTTTTGTCAGCAGAGAGCAGGATTAGAAGTTTTGATGAAAGTGACTTCAAAAGCAGATAGATGGAAGGAGAGCGAAAAAAAGTTTTACAAAAAATTGATTTCTTATTTTATTTTTTCACAGTAATGCCACTTTTATCAAAACTTTTAACCCCACCCTCTGCCGACAAAAAGAATCGGTTGCCAACTTGAAGGTTGTACACAAATGACGCTCTATTATCGATCCTTTTCCAGCCAATTACTGCTCGGTTTTTCCCTATAGCCGCTCCTTCTCCTGCGCTTTCTATTCTGACAATTCCTCTTGACAAGCATCAGCAGAAAAGCTTCGACAATATTAACATTTTAATCGAAGTAAAACTTTTTTGTTTGAAAAACTTTTTTTTGTTTCGAAAAAAGACTTTTATTTGAAAGAAAAATGTTTTTGAAAAAAAAAAAATTAAAAAAAATTGTTTTTGAAAAAAAATTCTTTTACCTATGCTGCCTAAAAGTCTCGGCGCTTAAAAGACCTGCCACCAGATTGGCCGTGCCTGAATATTCCCACCTAAAAGTCACAGTTTAAAATATTTTTGTGCAAAAAATTTTAGATATCAAAATAGAACCAACAATTATCATGTACGAAATTGTAATTCCAATTTTGATGACAAATTTGAACTTGTTTCAAAGATAAAATGAAAAATAGCATTATTTTAAGAAATTCATTACACTCACCGCATTATGCTGAAGCGTGTAACAAGTCTGCAGGGCCCATTTCCATGTCATTGCAGCTGTGGGCAACACAGCTCCTTTTGAAGATATGTTGTAGTAGTGGCAAGCCAATGACAACACTGTGTCCAATCTGACTGGCCCTAGAGTTAAACCTCACACTTCCCGCTCTAGAGAAAAAGATCTTACCTCTCGACCAATAGGTGGGTTCATATAGTAATGAGCATGTATTAATAGTTAAGTTCAATCAAAACTCCCAATTTTGAGGTATCATATCCAAGATAAACTAAAACTATTGTACAACAAATGAAACATTGTTCATACAAAGCTTTTTCATGAAATCGACAAGCTCTAAAACAGCAAAATGATTCCTGCTAGCATGATATTGTTTCATGCTTCTCTAAAATGCTGGTTTGGTTGTACTTATTCTGAATTGTCAATGAAAATTATAATAAATGATTTGACATTGATCTCAAAAGTATTATTTTATTCAAACAAAGTATATATCAAATAAACCCTGTGGATACATGTGACCCATGTAAGCATCAGAAATATCTACACAAACTTAACTTATCAGTTAAAACATAATTGATACGAAGGTAAAAAGTCATTAAAACTTATTATTTAGATTGAATTTGAGCAGCAACATAATCATAGTTGGTTGGCAGTGTGGCACAGAAGACAAAGGTATTGTTTTTGCAAAGAGCCTGAGTCCATGATTGCATGATATGGGTTCAACAAGCACCCTGATCACGTTGCTAAGTCCTTGGATAAGGCGCTTCACGATGATTTCTACGATTGGTGGCTTTGAACAAATTTAGATGGGAAGAAGTTAAATGTCAATCAGAAAGTTTGGAATATGGTCATTTGGTCAACTCTAAAGTGGGTGAGGACAGTTCGTCCAAAATAAAAGCACCACGTCGCTTCTTTGATCATATTTTTTCTTAAAAACTTTTCTGCAACGTAGAATTGTAAATGTATTTCAAATTATACCAATTGTACTCCAACTACCTCTGAAAGAAGTTCAAATCATAAGAAATACAATCCAGGCCATAATAAAATGTGTTCTGGTCCCTGCAAAAAACATTGTAAATCGCCTTAACCAAGAACTAAACAATGGGACCAAGATGGGCATTGAACCAAGATCATATAAAAAGGATATCATAAAAATGTCTTCTTCCCCATCTCTGTCACTCTGCCAATTACTAAATTTATTTATTATTAGAGCATTCATGTTTCAAAATAAACGGTTAGATGCAATTATAAATCAAGAAAAAATTGATGTACTTTATCCTAAAGACTGATATGGATTACAAATTCAACAAAATACTGTATAATGGCAAAAGTTAGTAACATCATCTTACTATTTTTTTCCATTGTATTTTTAAAAGTTTTATAACATTTCGGGTGAGATGTGGCATCTTCAAATTCACAAATAAATGATGTTCTTTTCTCAGCACCTTTTAGATCATGTATTTTTCTATGTTGCTCTACAAATATGATTAATGGTTAAGATTTTTCATAAAAATGAACCAGACATCAATGAACCATTGCTGAAAAATATTTCACGAGTTTGAAAGCAGGCAATGCTTTACAGTTATGCATTGTATATACAAGAAGTGATAGTTTTGAGTTATACTGCAGTGATAACATCACTAACTTTTTTGGCATTTGACAGTCATTGATTAAATTTTAAGAGGTGACCAAACAAAAAAATTCAGCCATTTTAGTCACTATGACAGACAAAATATTGAAAAAGTCTGAATATTTTGCATAAAACACACAAGCATAAAATCATGCTTATGACCACAAAATCATGCTTATGACCACAAAATCATCTTAACTGTTTTTGAAATGACAAAAAAATATTTACTAATTCAGACATTTGAAAAAAATTTTTTGAATGAAAAATTAAACTCTGAATGTTAATGCAGATCTCCAGCAAAATGAAAATTTGAACCTATTTCAAATACGTAAGATATTTTAAAATGCTATTTTTATATCTCAATATTGATGATACAAGCTGCTTCTAACAGGTCCATCAGTCCAACATTGTATTTCAAGAAAAAATCACCTTTCGAAAAAACTGGTTTAAAATTTGTAAATACAGTCCCACACAACCATAAGTCAAATGTGTTGAAAGCAAAATTAAATTAATGAGGTGAAGTGATTCAAAAATTGGTGCTTCCACATTCTTGCCTTATGTCCAAAAATGTAGTGATTTTTAGTACAATTAGTAATGCTGATGAATTGCCATGCAACACTGACCTAATGATAGTTGGAGAGTGGTATTAATAAAGAAATATGAGAAAATAAAACTCATTAAGTCATGAGCTCAAGCGCTTGTTGACCTACATTCTTCTTGGCGCATTAGAAATATGACCAAATACTCAGTGTACAAAAATTATATAATAATTTTTAATTTTAATGAGCTTTTGCTGATACATGAAATGATGATGACATGGAGTTGGCTAAGTTACCTGTGGTTGTTTGGTACCCTTTGGACTATGCCAAGTTAGGATCCACAACAACTGACTGCCACAAACCAACTAACCTCCAACTAACTCTAACCCAAATGTTGACAGTCAGTTGACTTGGTTTGTTGTTATATTCAAGTCAACTATTGCTTTTCCACTGAATTTATCAATGAAATAATAAAATGTTGTGGTTGCAGAAGTGGCATGACTGCAAGGTTGTGAGTGGTGTGAAATTGTCACGTGCATGCTCTGTGTAACTGACAGTGGCATCATTATCACATGGCATAGCTTCGCTGGACCATGTTATTAGGAAGTGAATATTTAACGAAAACTTTTTAAGTTAAACAGTAAAACAAAAACTACTTCAAAAAAATTTTACTTTAAATTGTAAAACAAAAATGAGAACCATTCATCAGTACATTTTTGATTTATGTTTAAGATTACAGGGTTAAGTTAGGGTTTGGGTTAAATATTGGATTAGTTTGAGCATAAAGATTAAAGTCGGGGTTAGATTTGGGTAAAACATAGTAGAAAACTAGATTGAAATTTCAAGCGAAATAGTTTCTTCCATGTAATTATTTGAGTTTGCTGGCAACCTAAGTAGTGGTCGAGTGGTTACTGCTAGCACTTCAGGTGACTGTAGATACTGGGCTTAACTCTCTTAAGTTAGACCATTGCTTACTAATTGCTGAAGAGCATGTTTTTGCTCAACGAGAGTTAAAGATAATGCTAGGGCTTCATGGGCTTAAAGTCTTGGGCTCAACAAGTCAGACCTTGCATCACTATTATCTCAAGAGTTTTTTTTTTAAAGTTAGGGCAAGGCAACTTTGGAGATGGTAAACAGGTTTTATATTAGCATAGTCTTATAACTGCTCTTTTCATCCAATAGTGCAATGGTGTGCTGAATGCATTTTCAGTCTTCACTACATAATGACAAAACAAA
Source organism: Trididemnum nubilum (assembly GCA_963965965.1). Taxonomy (NCBI): domain Eukaryota; kingdom Metazoa; phylum Chordata; class Ascidiacea; order Aplousobranchia; family Didemnidae; genus Trididemnum; species Trididemnum nubilum. Next base: position 13,429,270 of record OZ014471.1, on the reverse strand, counting down.
AATGAGAGCCTTGACAAAAATAAGCAAATAATGGTTACCCAGCCAATTAATAGGTATATACTGTACTGTACTGGTAGTTAACTTGATTATTATCTCCAATCGAGACTTGCGCTACAAAAGTAATGATATTTCTTCAATTAAGATAAAACAGTTGCCATATTTTTCAGATTACTAGGTGCATTGGAGTTTGCAGCACAGTATCAACTGATCAATTAATGACCATTATTGATTTTTTTATTAAATCAAGTCCACTACATAAAATGTAACTTAAAAAAGCTCTTAAAAAAAAAAAACTATAAAAAGCTCTAAATAGCTTTGAACTAAATGGTAAACAGAAGAAAAAAAACAAAACCTGCTCCACATAATATAAGGTGCACGTTTAGTTTTTTGAAATTTTTAGTACTTGAAGTACGCCTTATCTGCAGTGGTGTAAAAAGTACTCGAAAATTGTACTCAAGTAAAAGTTTTGTTACTGACAAAAAAACTACTTGAAGTAAAGTACAAAGTACTGACCAAAAAAAGTGCTTGAGTAAAAGTTAAAAAGTAGTCATTTTAAAACTACTCAAGTAGAAGTATTTCTGAAAGTATTCACGCTAAATAAGCAAACTATTCAATTGACATATGACAACTGGTCGACTACCTTCACATCACTGCCAAAAGCGCTTGATTTTCTAACCCCTCACTATCTTAAGAAGTCATGAAATATTAATTGTGCAGGTTTTTTGTTACTATATTCAAGGAATCAATTCATAAAATATTTGCTCAATACTCATTCACTGCCATTGTTAAATTTATATGCTAAAAAGTAAAAACACTGTGGAAGTGCCTTATTGGAGTATCGGCAGCGTGCGTGGCCAAGAGGGTAAAGGCGTCGTTTTTACAATGACCCTGATCGCATGATCATGTGTTCAACCCGCACCCTGGTACATTGTTGCATCCTTGGATAAGATGCTTTACGATGGTTATCTCTGCTTGGTGGCTTTGAACAAGCAGCAAATTTATGTGGGAAGAAGTCAAAGGTCAACCGAAAAACTTGGAAAATGTCAACTCCTAAACGGGTGGGGATTCGACCAAAGGATAGGGCCACCGTCGCTTTCTCGTGAAAAGAGGATAAAGATGCATCAATCAAGCCTACTGTATCCACAGGGTGTGCCAAAAGTCACGCACCAAAGCCAATTCAGTAGTCTGCAATAAACTTTTTTTGGATTAAAGAAGAAAAAATTATCAAGATTTTTTTTAAATTGATTTTATTTCACGACATGTAAAGGCAGATAGAAACCAGTAGAAACATAAATGAAACTGTGAGTGAAGCACAGTCATTCATTGATTGATACCAGTGTCCTGTCACAGCATTAGTAGGTTAGACTGCAGCTTAAAGGCAATGAATCATCCAGCCAATTCCGGTGGTTTATAATAGCTAAAATTGAACTATAATTTTTGATAATTTTTGTTTTAATTTTGAGGCTGTGGTTGCAAAGATATTCAACAAATGCAAAAAGATATCCACTGAAAAAAGTTTTTGGAAACTCTGAGTTTTGTTCTTCCTGCCAAAACCACAGTAGGCCTAATAGTTTAGAGAATTGTAGTTTAGGCGGGAAGAACAAAACTCTGAGCTTCCAAAAACTTTTTTTGGGGGATATCTTTTTGTATTTGTTGAATATCTATGCAACCACAGCCCCAAAATTCACACAAAAAATATCAAAAATTATAGTTTAATTTTAACTATTGTAAACCACCGGAATTGGCTGGATGAATCACCGCCTTTAATTTAATTCCAATTCAATTTACTTGCTGCACTTTAGAAAACCTGCTGCCTGCCTAGACAAAGTTTATCATGCAATTCCTAAATTCCACCATGTTTATTTTCAGTTTTACTGATTTATTCACCGCGTTGCCTTGACCAGGAAACCCAGAGTGATATTAGGGTCGTTGAGGCAAGCTGCCACCTCTCTACCATACAAAGGTGTAAGCACTGAGCAGCACATTATCACCTTCCATGCAGAAGTCAAGCAGGAAGATGTGAATACAGTTTGCAGTAGGCAACCCATTTTTAAGTCTTTGGCTTGACTGGACCAGATTTGAACCCAAATTTTCAGCTTGATAATACAGATGCTCTAACCACTAGGCTATACTATCTTGTCAGCATATTTATCAGTTCAACCCCAGGCTCTCAAATTGCAAGACACTGTTCTCAAGAACAGAGAAACTAAACATTTCATCAGTTTATTACTCAATGATGAAGTTTTACTGCAGCAGTGTTACTCAGCAGAGGTGGAGTCCTTGGTCTTGAGGATACATTTTGAAGTCCTTGGCCTCGAAGGTCAAGCCTTTAGCCTCAAAGCCTCAAGTCCTCAAAAAATGCTTGTCCTTGGCTCGAGGACAGCAGTATTTTTTTAATTGTTAAAATTTTGTAGTTTGCCAGAAAAAAATTTTGAAGACCTTTTTTTTTGGAGATCGCCTAAATTTGGACTGTAAAACCGACTCAATCTGTGTGAAAACTGATCAAAATCAGGGATAAGATTGTTTGATGTTGTTTCCAGCCTCTGAATTAGCCCCCCATTGCAAATTCTTGGTTATGCGCCTGCCAAAATCTCATATCTCCACTTAACAATAAATTTCTGCAATTGCCTTATCCTCCAGTCCTACAAAACAGCAAAATGCAAATTGGACCTTTCACCCTAATTACGAACAGCTCTATTGTAAATGCACCCTAACCTACTAAGTCTACTCATGACTTTAGGAAAACTGACGATTTGTTTGCATTTTATTGGTGTTAAAATGGTTAGGTTAACCTATGATGTTGCAGGCTAACTATTCGGTAGAGCTTTGGTTCCTAGTCCTGATTAAGAAGTCGATGTTTACTGGTACCTAACTAGAAAAAAATGCAATCATTTTCAAAAGCATATGAACGCAGTCAAGCTTGGAATTTAAAGAAAGAAAGAACCAAGGGAAAATAGCCTGACTGCGCATTTACAAATGATTGACTGCAGATGCCCACAGTCAAAGTGCAGTCAACACTGCAGCTCAAATTTTTAAACTACTTTGTACTTTTATCAAAAAATAAGTGCTTAAGTAGTGTTACTTCAGACTACAAGTACTTAAGATCGGTGGCCGAGTGGATAGAGCGTTTGCTACTGAAACAGTAGACTTGGGTTCAATTACCAGTCGGGTCAAACCAAAAACTATAAAAATTGGTATTCACAGCTTCCCTGCTTGACGTTCAGCAATTAAAGGGACAGTGTGAAGCCTCCACCGTGTGTGGCAGACAGGTGGGCAGGTGGCAGCTTGACTTGAAGACCGAAAGGTCGCTTCGCTGTCTCCTGGCCAAGGCAACTTGGAAAATAAAATGTAATTACAATTAAGTAAAAGTAGTTTAAAAAAAACTACTCAAAAAAGTACTCGTTATTGAAAAAAACTACTCAGGTAATCTACTCAAGTAAAAGTATTTTGTTACTTTACACCACTGCTTATCTGTCTGTCTGTTATGGTCCAAAAAATATGATAAACAATCCAATCACAAGATCAAAAAATTTTCACATTGTTAACCAATTACTTAGATTTAAAAGCCATTTTTAAACTCAAGCATATCCAGCCACACCCATAGCTCAACTTACCATTTGAAAAAATCTTTTTGAATTTAAATTCTAGTGCTAAAATTCCAATAAGTGCCTCAGAAAGTTGATCAAACAAGTACGGACAGAATGCTTTCAAACAATGCTGGTGGTGGTAAAATTCCTTTTCTTCCGATGGTTCCATCTCAGATGTATCCATACTTTCACTTTTTGACCTTAATTCTGAATTAATGAAAACTTACCTACTCCACATTAACTAAGTTCAAAATTATCCTTAATCACACTACAGAATTAAAGACCTGTTAAACCTATTGCTTAGTTGACTAATTAGCCTAGTACGATAATGTCTCAGGTTTGTTAACTGGTATGACTTTCAACTGAAATTGAAAACCTACAACAGGCTCTAAGCTAGGACTAGATCAAACCTAAAACAAAATAATCTCAGAATGTAGCCTATTTCCACTTTAATTTGCACACTGTCTTCCCAGTTTCCAAAGTGCTCAATGGACATGGGCCAGAGCCAGTTAAAGGTACGGTACTAGGCAGGCCTACAGAAAAACTTTTTGAAAAAGTTTCTACCTTGTTTCAGGTCTGACAAACCCATTAGAAGGAACAGCTTGTAGGCAAGGTCAAGCGAGTTTTGCAAATTTTGAACTTTTATCTAAAATTCCTGCACCTTTATTTCTACTTTAACTTTTATTACCGGTGCATGTTTCCAGAAGTTGGAAACACAAGACTTGCAACACTTGCAACTCAATATTGAATAGACGATAGAAACAATCTGAATTAACCTGCTAACACGATGAAAATCTGAACTACCGTCCTGCGTCTACGAAATTTATCCCTAAAATCGTCATCTGGTACCGGTAGGTACTTTTTTGGTCTGGATTTGATTCTCAGTGTCCTCTCATCGATAATTATGTCAATATTGAATAGCCTATCCCACAGTATGCCAAAACAAATTCAGGAGCAAGGTAGGCCTATCCAGATAGAGGATAGCCTAAACCGAATTTATTGGTGTTATTGCTACAGTAACACAGGAACAAATCTGGCAATGGCATGCCCTAGCCCAGACCCTACTGCCCTACACATGTCAGATCTGAAATGATTTGGTCAAATTGGCTTCATTTACTAATAATTACTGGTAGGAGGGCTTTATTTCACCGGAAATTTTTATCTGTTTTTTATTAATTCTGACTCAAATCTAACCCAAACTCAAATGCTTAGCCTACTCTAAAACTATTTCTAAATCGAACCCTAACCCAAACCCTAACCCAAACCCTAATCTTAACCCCTAAAAAAGCAAATGAAAAAAGCTCGGATGAATATTTCTCATTCTCGTTTTATTCTGCTTAAGTTGAAAATTTTCGGTGAAATAATCACTACCCTACTGGTGGTAACCGGTTGGGGGAAGCTTCGACCTTTTGACAAGCAAAACTAAACACGAAACAACTACCTCGGGAATTTCCCTACATCAAAAACCGATTTACGCTGCTTTAATGCTGGCATCACGTTGGCATGTTTTGTCAAATTTGCTCAACCGGTCAAACCCTAATATGTAACTCTGGTCAAACCAATGACATTAAACTAGATGATCCGAAACTGCGCGAATGCGCTCATTTTATTCTCTGCTTGGTCACGCTTGGCTGCAGGCCCCACTCTTCTGCTTTTCTCTGGCACTGGTGATTGGTGCGCGGTTTGAAAACGGTCGGTTGAAGCGCTAATAATGTGCTTGCACAATAATTAACGGTGGTTTGAAGCAGAGGTGGAGTCCTCGAAGACAGATTTTGAAGTCCTTGGCCTTGGCCTCGAGGCCTCAAGTCCTCGAAAATTGGCCTGTCCTCGGCTCGAGGACAGCAGTATTTTTTGAATTGTTAAAATTTTGTGGAGCGGTTAAAAAATTTTTTGGAAGACGTTTTTTTGTAGGGATCGCCTGAAAAAATTTTTTTGAAGATCTTTTTTTTGGAGAGCACTTGTGCTTGTGTCCTTTGTAGCGATAGCACGTTTTGCCGCTCCCATAAATTACACCATTGTTTCTCAATTACAGCGCACCAATCAAATTTGCCCATTCTTTTTATCACTGTGACGCTCTTGTCAACTTGACGTAACAATGATGTACAATGGCGGTTGGTATATAAGGCTGGAGCGAGCCATCATTTACTCCTTATTATTCAGACAGTCAGAAAAACGATTTCGTATGTTTTGTTTACTACGAATACATTAGCGGGTAAAACCATCAATCTCCATAGGTGGGCACAAGTCCGTTAATCCTTAATCCGTTAATAACGAAGCTAACTTTTTCATTAACTCGTTAATCCGTTAAAAAGTTTTTTCGTGTTAACGGACTAAATTAACTTCCGTTAAGTGCTGTTGACGGACTAAAGTAACTTCCGTTAAGTTCTGTTAACTTCCGTTAAGGTTTTTATCGTTAATATCTTGCAGCTTCGTTGTGCATTTGAACTTGTTTTTATCTTGAAATTAGGTTAGACTGTAAAATGTAACTTTCAAAACACAAAAAGACCACCATAGCAATAAATATTTCCTTACAATCAGCTCAACAGCGTCAATACGTGTTCTAGAAGCGAGTGAAAAGAAGGAAATGTAAATCACACGCAAAATGTTAACGGATTAACGGACTTTATTAACTTCCGTTAATTAAAGCTGAAAATAACGGATTAACGTTAGCGGAGATGTGAAGTTAGTTAACGGACTAGCGGTTAACGAAGCTAACGTTTTGCATTAACTTGCCCAACTATGTCAATCTCCTTTACCTCTGATTAGACTACGGTAGAACCGCTAAACTGGTGACCCCGACATTGAACCGAGTACAAAGAACAGAAATATCAGGTGAAGGCTACTAGCCTTGCGAGACAGAAAGAGTACAACCAGCAAACTAGGCGATGGCTGCTTTCTTCAACCTCCCGCCAAGAACTGGGCAGCCACCTGAAGCGTATGCAACACCTCTGGGAAGGGGGCGAATCCTTCCACGCGCGGAAATGAACAATCGTACAGTCCACGACAACTTTGGTAGCCCCCCATTACTGTCCCCGGACGATTTTGTTTTGAGATCCAGTAACAACGTAACAGGCACGAGTGGGTTGATACTGCCGAAATTTTGGGATGGGGACGCGGACCTTTATTTCTCGACAATCGAGACAATTTTTAGAGTTAGGGGATTAATAGCGAGCAGTCAAAACTTGATAGCCTGTTAGCCGCACTAGATCTCCGGCATTTTCGGTTTTTGGAACACGTACTTCCAGATTTAAACGCTCAAAACGCGTACAGCAAAACCAAAAGCGTTTTGCTACAGCATTTCGCGCCGTCCAGCGATGACAAGCTAGAGCGATTATTAAATGGGAGTAGATTGAGTGATAGGACGTCTCCGTCTAGGCTACTGGCTGAAATGCGTTCGTTATTAGGCGAGAGTGGTTCACAGGATAGGCTTTTGCGTAAGTTGTTTTTAGATCGCTTGCCTGCAGGCGTTCGCCGCATTATTGTCTCGCACCCGGTCGAGGATTTAGATCAGTTGGCTAAAATTGCAGATCGAGTCATGGAGGAGAACCGTAAATGTACATCAGGTTTTGGTGATGGACCCGAGTATAATGATTACGCATCATCAATTGGCACCTCTAATGTCAGTCTATCAACATTGCACGATACTGTCACAGACCTTGCACAGACTGTCACCTCACTTACACATTCTCTCCAGTCCATGCCACACACACCACATAATTTTCCAAACACTAGGGATAACAATGCCACGAACACTTCTTTCTCCCAACGTTCACCAGTTGCAAGAGACACCTCGCCACCTCGCTCTTCCACTTCTGTGAAACTCCGATCGTTTTCTCCTTCCCCGTCGAGTTCTGGACATTCGCGTTCCTGGAGCCCACGAAGGCGGCCAGCTTGGGGTGATCGCCCGCTGCAATCGTCAACACCCGCACCTAGCCTCAATTCTCGCCCTTCGAAACTACATCCCCAATCATCGATCTGTCACATTCACCGAAAATATGGCGATCAAGCCAGACATTGCGCAGGCAACTGCAATTGGAGAGTTACCAACCGGAACGCATTTCGCGACCCCAACAGTCCACACATCAGCATCATCACTGGGGAAACTAACCCATGGATCGTCCGTGACCCCAATACTAGCATTGCATTCATCATCGATACCGGAAGCAGGGATTCTATAATACCATGCCAGCGATCAGCAGATGACCCAAGAACTTCCGGCTATCTTTCTGCTGCCAACGGTAGTCAAATAGCCACATACGAAAGGGTTACTCTGCGCGTGACTTTGGGATTGCCCGCCGAATTTTCTTGGGATTTTCTTAAGGCAGCTACTTCTCATGCCATCATTGGCTTGGACTTTTTGGAGCACTTTCAAATTTCGCTGAACCCACACAGACGCTTGATGATTCTTCCAGAGATGCATGAGAAGACAAGTACTCCAAGCACAACCTCTACCAAACTCATTGAACACGAGGCAATTGCTGAGCTGCATCGACCGATCCCCACAGCCCAAACTGTATCTTCTTTGGAAAACCTATTCTCACAATACCCATCAGTTTTCGAGGTCGACAACTTCCATCGCCCCACCAGACACCAAACACTTCATCACATTCGGACAGTAGGACCACCCGTTTGCTCCAAAGTTCGCCGCTTGAGCCCTGAGAAACTTGACGTTTTAAAATCAGAGCTCCAAAAGTTGCTCAATCTGGGAGTAATTGAACCAACTGAGTCTCCATATGCATCCCCAGTGCACTTGGTACCAAAGAAAAATCCCGGAGAATTTCGCATCACCGGTGATTTTCGTTTGTTGAACGAGCAGACGATCGCCGACAAATACTCAATTCCTCTTTTGACAGATTTCATTGGGATGTTGGCTGGATCAACTGTCTTTACTACTCTGGACCTCTACAAGTCATATCATCAGATTCGAATTGCTCCCGAAGACGTTCACAAGACCGCTATGATCACTCCTCTTGGAAATTACGCTTTCAAACGTCTAGCTATGGGTCTTAAGTCAGCTGGTAACACTTTTTGCCGAGTTATGCATGAAGTGCTTAGGGGGGTGCCCAATTGCTTCGTCTATATCGATGATATCATGATCTTTTCTGAGTCCGAGGAAGATCATTGGAAACATCTTTCAGAGGTTTTCAACCGCTTAGAGCATTTCGGCCTCATATTGAACAAGGACAAATGCGTTTTTGCTGTGAAGGAGGTGGATTTTTTGGGACACAGGGTTGACTCCCAAGGTGTACGCCCGTTGGAGACCAAAGTTTCCGCCATTCGCGACTTTCCCAAACCTAGGACAGTGAAGGACCTTCGCAAATTTCTTGGGGCCATCAACTTCTATCGCTCTTTCATACCCAACGCAGGTGGGATTTCGCAGCCACTGGATTCGCTTTTGACCCCGGGAAAAGGGACCAAAAAGCCCGTACAATGGAGCACGACCGCTGATGTGGCCTTCCACGCTGCGAAGTCATCCCTTGCACAAGCTGCCAGCCTTGCCTTTCCCATCTCTGGAGCTAGGATTTCCCTTATGACAGACGCATCCGATGTAGCTGTAGGGGCTACTTTGCAACAGGAAATCGATGGTCATCAACAACCATTGGGATTTTTCTCCAAGTCTCTATCCCGTGCTCAAAAGAACTATTCCACATTCGATCGAGAACTACTGGCCATGTACCTTTCTCTCAAGTACTTTCGCCACTTTCTGGAAGGCCGCCCTTTCACTATTTACACAGACCATGCTCCACTCTCTCACGCCATTTCCTCTCCTCTGAAGGATGCACCAGGACGACGCCTTCGCCAGCTCCAATTCATTTCGGAGTTCACTACGGACATTCAGCATGTAAAAGGCACAGATAATGTTGTCGCCGACCTTCTCAGTCGCCCTACAGAAGTAAACGCTCTTTTCAAAGGATATCAAGGGATAGATCTGGAACTTCTGGCCGGGAGCAACTTCAGGACCCGAAAGTGCTTGAGCTTCGCCGCTCTAACACAACATCGCTACGCCTCAAAGAACACACTGTACCAGACTCCAACTCTCCTTTGCTACTTGACACCTCTCTGTCCATCCCCAGAGTCATTGTGCCATACAACCTTAGGAAACATGTTTTCGACGCTGTACACTCTCTTTCGCACCCGGGAATAAGAGCTTCGAGACAACTGATCAGCGAACGATTCGTCTGGGAAGGGATGCAAAAGGACATAGCTGAATTTACTAGAGCCTGTGTCCCTTGTCAACAGTCCAAGATCCACCATCACAACTCTGCCCCACTGCAATCGTTTCTACAACCAGACTCGCGATTTTCAGCAATACACTGTGACTTGGTGGGTCCTCTTCCAGAAAACTGTGGCCACGCTTACCTACTCACCATTATAGACCGGTTTACGAGGCACCTCGAATGCATCCCTCTCCGCGAAATAACTGCCAAAGCGTGTGCCGACGCTTTTGCCCTCAACTGGGTGGCCCGCTTTGGTTGTCCACAAATCATGACTTGTGATAGGGGAGTCCAGTTCACCAGTCACCTTTGGGAAGAGCTGTGCAAGTTTCTAGGCTGCAAACTAGTCCACACCACAGCCTTCCATCCTGAGAGCAATGGGTTTTTGGAACGCCAGCATCGAACTTTGAAGGCCGCTCTCAAAGCTCAAGAAAACCCTCGCGATTGGTTTTCCAATTTGGGGTTTGTCCTTCTGGGCATACGCTCTTCTCCCAAATCTGACTTCGAGGTCTCCTCTGCACAGCTTTGTTTGGGAACTTCTCTACGATTACCAGGCCAATTCTTTGAACCCTCTTTCGAGACCCTGCAAACCGAATACTGCGCTCAACTTTGCCAGTTTATGTCAACCCTAAGAGCTCCGCCCCCTCACCATCATGGCACACCACGTTCGTATGTCGAAAAAGCACTCCAGACCTGCACACACGTCTTTGTCAAGAACGACACTGCCCGCTCCTCGTTTGATCGACCTTACAAAGGCCCATACAGGGTGCTGAACAAAGGGGACAAATTTTTCACTCTTGATTTGTTCACTCGCCGAGATGTTGTTTCCATTAACCGACTGCGAGCTGCTCATCTTCTCACACCCGACAAAGAACCCGAAACACAGCAGCCTGTTGAAGGACGTTCTCATCCACTTCCAAGACAGTCATCCCAGCCAGAAGCATGTTTCCACTCTTACGATGAACAACCCAAGTCAATCTTGCGAACTCGTCATGGACGTATAATTCACAAACCAAAACGGTACGTACACTTTCTTCTTCCCACACACTAGGAGAGGGATCCTCACCTCCCCCGTGTCTCACCGGGGAAAGAATAGTGAGATCACCCATTGCAGAGCAGGGTGTGTCGTAAAAGGCGACTTCAAATTGCTCAGCCCTTCTTACGCTACTTTTTTTTCACACCACGTCTAAAGCATAAAATGCTAAAACTTCCAAACCAGACGTGAGTGCATTTGGGTTTTCGGCTGCTCTCTAAGATGTGGAGCAATTTTGGGGGGATTTCGATCATTTGCTTGCATGGAGTGACGATGCTCGCCTGGCCAGCTGCATCGCCACCTGAAGATGTTTCGAAAATCAGTTTTGTTTCACAGCACGTACGCAAAGCGGTAGGAGATCGAGATCCTAGTCGCATTTGCTTGTCTCTTCGGTAGCTCAGAAGGATTACACCCACACACTTCAATTGCAAGACACAATACATTTTCACATCACCTAAGCATTTCAAAGCTAGGGCACTCACATTTCTAGACACACATTGCAGACATTACACTTACACGATATACACGTACACCTTTTTTTCCTGGCCTCCGTTTGAGTGTTTGTTCCCGCAGGGAACTGATTTTGCTTGTGGCCAAAAGTTTGTTTCGTCGTTAATTTAGAGATAGTTTTGCTCCTGGCAAGTCTTTTTGTTTGCTGAGCTGGTTGTTATAAAAGTCCGTGATTACAATAGTCAGGTGTTTGTTACTTTCGTTTGCTCAATTATAGTCGCAGGTTCGTAAATTTCAGTCACGATCTAATCTAGCGTTTGTCTCGCTGGACGCAAAATTCGGCCTTTTGAGGGGGGAACATGAGCTTTTTTTTCGATCGATTTTTTACAGGGATTGCGGCACCCTGTTTCGCATACCGGAGGACTTTCACGTCCTGCTTTTGGATCTTTCTCTGCGCCTTGCAGCGCGTGGAGATTATCACACCGCTCGCTCCTAGGTTGGATTTGGTGAACATTGTTCGACGTCCCCTTTGACATTCCAGCACTGGACACTTTTGTGAACTGAACATTGAACGGTTTTGCATTCCAGCACTGGACACTAGGGGTATTCCTAAAAAAAAAAATTAAAAGCAAAAGTGCCAGTGGATGAACTTTTTATTATGCAGCAAGAATGCAAGAATGATTTTTAAAAATTTTGAAAAAAGTTTCCCCACAAACGTGATTTTCGGTCCCCACCTACCCCCAATTTTGTGCTTTTTTGTTTGCAGTGCTTTACTGGCTCAAACAACATGCTTAATACCCTTTTTGGAGGATGACCTTTACTCTTACACAGACTTTAAAAAAAATTTGGTCAAAATCGACCAATGGGGTCAAGAGATACAAGCAACTAAGTACTCTAATTGCACAATACTCCCTCTAGTGGCAGAAATTCAAAATGCTCTATTTTTGGTTGATTTGTGTAAAATTAGTGTCTAATCCTACATTTTCGATAACGACGAATCGAATGCAATGGTTATTTTTACAGAATTTTGCCACTAGGGGGCAGCAAACATGATTTCACCAATATTAGTGATTATATGCTTCTAACGTGCATAAGTTTTTTGCAAATAAATGTTTTAGTGGTTTTATGACAACTTAAAACTACACTGTAATGATCTTTTGAGATCAATGTTTAGATTTCAGTTTCGTGCAAGTAATAGCATAACGTTGGCAGTCGAAGGATTGCTGGTTCTGGGCCGTTATTGCATCTAACTGTGCATTTCAGCATGTCTAGAAAAAACCTTTTGCCTTTGCTTTCGTAATCGCTCAAAGATAAGCTGTTTCCTAGTTGTGAAGTTTTGGTTTGATTGATGACTAGCAAACATTAAACCCTGCCTAGTTCACCGGCACATAGTGGGTACGTTTTGGTTGTTTTGTTGAAAAAAAAAAATTTAGATTAGTACTTCTCATGCATCACGTTATACATGTTAACCATTTAATCACATACCTGCAATCCCAGATCAGCTATTAATGGTTTGATCTGATATATCTTACTGTGTACGACAGATTTAGCCTTCAATTACAGAAAAACTTAAAAGAATAATTGCTATATTTAACAACCATAAACTGAGTTTTTTCTTTATCTCGCCAAATCGGTGAGTCACCTTAATATGTCCAAATAATTTTCTTATTTGTGTAGAGTTATGTCGTATCATAAATCAGCCAGAATTATTCAAAAAAATGTTTATGCATGGACTGATAATCTACTTGGCAAAAGTCTCTCCTTGCAAGAACCCACAAGGAGATATGTGCCAAAGGTTGACTGCATAACTGATTTTGTGCGTATGCCCTTAAAAAAACACATACTTGGACGTTACTACTTTTTGCTGGAGAGTACCAAGTCAAAGAAAGATAGATTTTCAATCGTATGCAAAAAGCTTACTGGTCCTAGGGCAAAACTGAACTTTCCCCTCTTAACAGAAAAAGATGCAATATATCGTTTAATTTGTCTAATCACGCAATATGAAAAATATCAGCGCAGACCTACCAGCAAATTTGAAGCAGAGATGTCAAAGATATTTAGCATTGCAAATTCGGATGAAGAGTGGCTGTGCGAGGAGGCCAAGAAGCTTTATCAAAATCAAGTTAAATTTAATAGTAGTATTGGATATATCACAAATAAAAAGGCTCCCTTTAGCACCACTGGCCCTTCAAAAAGAAAAATTCTGAAGGAACCTTTTAATGAAAGCTATGAACCTTCAACAACAATGATAGTGGAAGCTCCAGAATATGACAGCAGTGATGGGTTAAGTTCAGCAAATTTAGCAAACATAAAAGACGAGCCACCTAAAAGATATAGATGACAAATGACTAAAAAAGCTGTCGAGTTAGTAACCAGTCCTAGACGTTTCTTACAACAAAAACATCCAGTATTTTCTCAAAAAATCAGTGATGGAACAGCAGCTCCCAGACAGTCTGCAATACAGAAAGGAGTCATCAGAAAGAGTTTGTAGCAAGAGAGGTCTTCAAAACTGACAACGAAATGCCCTGTTAGGCGTAACTTGACATAAAGCCAACAGTAATTCAACTGCAATCTTATGTTATTTTTCGGCAAATTTGCAATCTGAAGATTGATAAAAAAAAATTATAACATTAAAATTTTAAGCAACAAGCACTCTAAGTTGTCATAAAAGTACTAAACTGTTTAGTTTCCAGAAGCAAAAAATTTTGACATCTTTATAGCATATACTGTTATCACCAATATCAATCAAATCATGTTTGCTGCCCCCTAGTGGCAAAATTCTGTAAAAATAACCATTGCATTCGATTCGTCGTTATCGAAAATGTAGGATTAGACACTAATTTTACACAAATCAACCAAAAATAGAGCGTTTTGAATTTCTGCCACTAGAGGGAGTATTGTGCAATTAGAGTACTTAGTTGCTTGTATCTCTTGACCCCATTGGTCGATTTTGACCAAATTTTTTTTAAAGTCTGTGTAAGAGTAAAGGTCATCCTCCAAAAAGGGTATTAAGCATGTTGTTTGAGCCAGTAAAGCACTGCAAACAAAAAAACACAAAATTGGGGGTAGGTGGGGACCGAAAATCACGTTTGTGGGGAAACTTTTTTCAAAATTTTTAAAAATCATTCTTGCATTCTTGCTGCATAATAAAAAGTTCATCCACTGGCACTTTTGCTTTTTCTAAATTCTAAAAAAAAATTTTAAGGAATACCCCTACTGGACACTTTTGTGAACTGAACATTGAACGGTTTTGCATTCCAGCATTGGACGCTTTTGTGAACGGAACATTAAACGATTTTGGATTCCAGCACTCTATATATTTGAACTTTGATGTGTATACGTTTCCCATCGCTGCGAGGAACGGCGCGCTGAACCGTGCTGAACTAACTGAACATTTTGTTTGCGAAGACCTTTTGTTACTGACGACGTTTTTGTTTGCCTTTTTGAACTACTGCATTTTGTTTTTCACGTCGCACGCTCCAGCCGCCAGCTTCTCCAGCACCTCCATGCAAAAGCTAACTGCCTAGCCCCTGCTGGCTCAGCCGCCATCCCCGTCCATCTTCACCCCCGCCCGAGCGTCACAGTTGAGGCCCACTCGTTCCTCAGACCCGTGCTACGCTACTGCATCACTCCCATCCCACCTTTTTCATTCTCGTCTAAAACGCGCATGTTCCCAGTCCTTCGGACTTGGCCCACGCGCATTTTGGAGGGGGGCCCTGTAGCGATAGCACGTTTTGCCGCTTCCATAAATTACACCATTGTTTCTCAATTACAGCGCACCAATCAAATTTGCCCATTCTTTTTATCACTGTGACGCTCTTGTCAACTTGACGTAACAATGATGTACAATGGCGGTTGGTATATAAGGCTGGAGCGAGCCATCATTTACTCCTTATTATTCAGACAGTCAGAAAAACGATTTCGTATGTTTTGTTTACTACGAATACATTAGCGGGTAAAACCATCAATCTCCTTTACCTCTGATTAGACTACGGTAGAACCGCTAAACCTTGGTCTTGGCCTCGAGCATTCCTGTCCTTGGCCTCGAGAGTGTCTGTCCTCGGAAAGGCTGTCCTTGGCCTTGGATTTTTTTTTTGTGTCCTTGGCCTCGAGCCTTGTGTCCTCGACTCCACCTCTGGTTTGAAGTGAACTAATCTGTATTCATGTTTATGTCATTCGATTGAAAGCGATATCTTGAGAATTGGAGCTGATTCTACAGGTCTTTGGTAGCCTATTAAGAGTCGGATCGTGTCCGTTCTTAATCGTTTCAAGAGTGTGAACGAAATAGTCGAAGTCTTGCTCATCCGCACCAACATTTTTCATTGGTCATAACTTTTGCTGTAGTCACTCGATCGATCATTCATATGAACCAGGCACTTTGCGTCTATCTTACTACATCAACGCCTAGCACAGGCGTAGCCAAGGGGGTGGGGGGGTGGGCAAATTAAATTGCCACCAATCATAAAAATAATGACAACAAAGCCTTTTTTCAGCTTGAGTTTATTTTAGCACTTTTACGTTCAACAGTACAATATTAATATCCAACCAATGTAAATGTATCATCCGGAAGAAACTTAGGCTTTTTGTCCTAAAAGTTGCAACCTCCGTCCCTCATCTAACCTTTTTGTGAACATAGTGCAATAACATGACTCGTAACCAATCCACCTCCATTTCAGCAGTTTTAACGCGACAAAATGCGTTTGAAAAAAAAAATTAGCTTGGGAAAATGCTTATTGAACAAATTATTGAAATTGAATTGAGCGAGCCTGGGTCCTGGTCGCGAATTTTTTTTTTCTACCATGGTTTTGCAGATTTATTACGTCACATCCTGTGTCCCACCCTTGAGTTTCGTACTCCGCTCTCAATTTTGACTTGATCCGCTCTATTTAAAGGCAACTTGGTACGATGGTACTGGCAAAGTTAGGCTAGACTTCAGTTTGTGGTAAAGTAGCCTACCGTAGGCAGTGGAGAACAGGCTTGGAAGAATATCACAAAGCGATAGCAGTCTGTCAATAAGCCTAGGCTTACGTTTTATGATCAAGTGAAAATATTAAGATAAAATTTTTATGCAAACAAGTCAAAAAAGCCTAGTCTACTGTAATAATCTTTTTTTTAATTTTAGGGTTGAGCTGCTAAGTTTTTTGGAATTATTGCATTATAGATAGAATACTAGAGGAAAGCCTAAGGTCCCATGATTTATTAATTAATGCAGCTTCATTCAAGTTACTATTGTTACAGCACCGATTACTCTTTTTCTTTTGTTGCCCCGCCCTAGTTTCGAACTCGTCCGCTTCTTTTCTTTAGTTTAGTCAGTTTGTGCACGTTACCTTAATATTTCCTGTAGCCGTTGGCTGCAAGCGTTTTAAAATCACGCGCTTTTTGTTAATTTCTTGCACGCCTTTTTGTCTCTGGCCGAGTTACCTTGGTTCTAGCATTCATTTTAAAATTAGAGTTCTGGCAAACGGACGTGTTTTTTAATTTGGAAGACTGATCGTACGGCGCTCTTTTAGTTTTATTCTACGGTTAAATTTCAGTTATTTTATGCCGTGCCGTACTGCCCTTTTTATTATTTTATTTCTGTTAAAAAATAAAGTCTAATTTGGAAATCTTATTCGTGGTTGGCAAGACGGACGGTGAAGGCTCCAGAGTTCCGCTGGAGCAACTATCAGCAGAGTTACGGAGGGCTTCTGTAACAACTATTGGCTACACCTACATATGTGTATTGCAAAAGCACCATGGTAGGCCTACTACACTAGTACTAGCAGATCTGAGCTACAGCAATTGGCTATAGGTACTGGTAGCGAAATTTTTTTTTCTACCATGGTTTTGCAGATTTATTACGTCACATCCGTTGTCCCAACCTTGTGATTCATACTCCGCTCCCGCTTTTCGCTTGATCCGCTATATTCACAGGCTAGTTAGTACCATGACTGGGCAACAAGGCTAGGCTTTAGCTTGGAATAAAGTCCTATCGTAGGCAGTGGTAAAATAGGCTAGGAAGAATAGAAAAAAACGATAATAGCAGTTAGTCAATAAGCCTAGACTTACGTTTTATAATCAAGTCAAAATATTGAGACAAAATTTGTGATACAAGCAAGTCAAAATAGCCAGAGCCTAGTAATCTTTTTTAAGCTTGTAAAGGGTCGGGCTGCTGAGTCTTCAGCGATTATTGCATTGTAGATGGAATAGGCCTATCAAAGGGAAGCCTAAAATATATTTCTTTAATTAATGCATAATTCAAGTTACTGTATGCGAATTGCAAAAATAAATAGCAGATCTGAGATACCGGCACCGGTACTGAGATCTCAGATCTGGATAGCCTAGTCAGACAGTGCAGTTGGCTAGGTAGGCTACCGTAAATGACTAGCCTAAACTGCGTGTAGGCCCTGAATCTGGAAAAGTGAAATGTCAAAGTTATTTCACTACTGTAATTTCACCAATGTTGTGATTACTTTCAAATTTAGAGTCAGAATTAACTAGACAGATTCGCTTACTGACTTCATCACTCAGTCATTCATCTACTCCTCACTCAGTACTGTCATAGTGGATGAAATTAGGACAAAGTTTACTTGATAAATTGATAAAGTATCAAACTGATAGATTGTTGAATTAGTTTGAAGGAAAACTTCCAAAAAAATTTACATAAGTTGCTAACTTTACCAGCTTCACACAGTTCTGCAGCAGGTACACAGTCTGAAGATGTGACTGTTACGGTACATTTTCCTGGTATTCAATTTCAATTCGATTTATTTGGACAGCAAAAAGACTGTATAAGTCATCAATGTCTACTGTCACGAAAAAAAAGAAACTTTATGCAGTAACATATATCAGTAAAAAACAGAGCAGTGGGCTAAAACCTACCGGTACTACTGTCACAACTCAAAACAAAAACTCACAACATCAAACGTAACAATTATGCTTCGTATCAATGTATGGCATATGCTCAAAAACTTGATTACCTGGACCCCCTTATTCAATATTTTGTGTTTGAGTACTGAGATATATAAAGTCTTTAGTTCTTTATTAAACTGTAAGAGTTTCATCTCTAATTTCCTTTGGAATTTGATTCCATATTTTACTTCCATTATTGATCAGCAATTTTTGAGTTTGTGCTGCATTAACTCGGGGAAGAAAGTAGTTTGTTTTGCTTTTTTTTCAAGTGCTGTAAGAATGTATTTCATCCAGCATTATGAAAAGCCCTAAATTAGACCTGGAAGTGTGAGATGATGTATTGCTTATTCTGTACATCAATTTTGCTATTTCCATTTTGCACATGTCATTCACTTCAGCTGTAATAGATATAAGCTTGAGAATAACGGTTTAGTATCAGGTATGTGTCCTGATGTTGTTGTGAGTTATTATTCTTACTGCTTTTTTTGTAAATTAATCAGAGGTGAAAGGGTCGATGCTGATGCACCACACTAGCTGCTAATACAGTAATTTAGATGAGAATGGATGAAGCTGTAATAAATCAACATTAAAGTTTTACAATCGGCAGTGTCTGCTGCACCGGCTCGGTTTCCAACATCTAATCGTTAGTGCACCGGTGGCGCCGGTCGTTTCACTTTGCTGTTCAATTTACTATCTCTCAAGCTGGTATCGTTGTCCAAACCCTTACTGTAATCGTAAGGTTTTAGAGAAAAAAAAAGAATCATGCAGCGAAGTTACTCTCTAGCGCTATATATGCCAAGTGTGTTCGCCGCGAATTGATACCCCAACCCTCGGCTTAGCAGCCAAGCATGCTTACCACTACACTATTAGGGCTTTGCATTTGATGCGTCAAAGTGCCGTATTTAGATCGAATCAATGAGAAAAAAGCAATATAATATGCTGCTGGTGCACTAGCGATTTGATGTCGGAGACCGGTTGGTGATCTAGACACTACCTTTACAATCACCATACTCCTGTAAACGATACAATACCCAACAACCACTGGCTAATTTTGAATTAACCTTCTGAATTTATGGTTCCAATTTAGTGAATGATCAACCAGGACACCCAAATATTTAACGCATGTATTTTCACTACATGTAATACGTTAACATGTAGACTGTAGAGTGTTTGCGCAGACTTAGCTGATGTTTGCAAATTATAGCTATTCATATTCTATAATTGTTTAAAATACAAAATTGCATTTCAGGCAGAAAAAATAGCCTACAAAAGCTAGTTTGAAAGAAATTTATTTCCGTATTTAGATAGGCTTGCGAAAACAAATGGATTCTAATGTAGTGATTAATCACCTAAACTATGCAGCATTGACTGATCGATGCCATCTTTTAAGCCATTGTGCTACCCAGAAAGATTGATGAGCAATCCACAAGTATCTGGCAATAATACAGGAAGTTTTTAAAAGATTTTTTGGATGAAAAAAGATACAGCAGCAAGACTTGCCAAGTGTTTGGGTATGTTCTTCAAATAATCGTTTGTAGCTTCATTTTGTTTGCAATGATATTTCAAACTTGTTACAGTATCTATATCAGATACAAGTTTTGGTGCTGACTGCAATCTCTCACTTGCAGCAAGATTTAACTATATAAAAACTGGCCAGTTGGTCGAGCAGTAACGCAATTGTCCTGAATTGGGAGGTTTGTATTTCAGTATTTCAGGCTAGTCAAATCAGACACAGTGTTGCCAACAGCTTGCACCACTGCAACATTTCTTCAAAAGGAGTTGTGTTGTCCTTCACAAATGTAAGGAGATTGCCTCTGTGATACATACTTCGGCATAATATGAGTATTGTGAAAGATTTGATGTAATCAGAACCTAGCAACATATAAATTGGCAACAGAAGCTCTTTTTTTTGCTGATTATTTTTTGCATTTAGCAAAACTTATAATGTTGTCAAGCCATGTTGTGAGTCTGATTATCGCAAGTGGGACATAGTTGCTCTAGCAAAAAATTATTTTATTAGCCTTTGCTGCTAATTGCTTTCATTTTTTCAGGAAAAATTTGCTGGTTCTTCAAGGATTGTACCTTCACTACCTTAGAAAGATCACTTGCCCTACTGCAACCACTGAGGCCACTACCAGAATATCGCAAACTATGAAAGTGGAATTTCACCGATTGCTTTTGAATTGTGGAATTTCATTAACTATCGACAACAGTATTCAGAAAAGTACAATTAGGTACAATCTAAAATGTAGAATGTGTTTGATACTTGTATGGTTGAGACCAGAAGCAATGCAGTGTTATGCTGATCTTTGCAATTGATGTAAGGCAACACGCAGAGTTGTTTTACATTGCTCTGTGTCCAATTTAAATGCGCTTTTAAGTTTCAAGGTTTTGTAATATTTTGTTTTTTTGTAATCATTTATTTAATTAATTAGGGTTATGCACACAAGCCAGTTAATCGTAGTTTTTTTTTGTATTTTTAAAGAGCTTCGTGACAAACTTTAGTTTACAAGTAAGATTGTAGTTTATCTGGTGATATTTACTAGTCAATAGTCATTCCAGTTAGACTACAGATTTGTTTATTTTTGGTGACTTATACTCTACTAGTCTATTTGTGTCACTGTGTGCATTTGCATTTTAAAATTGAAAATACAAAATCAAAGAATAGAGTTTCACAGATCATGTCTTTTTAGAAGTGTTGGACCGTGGATTTCATTCACAGAATGTACCCACTACTTCCCAACGTCGAATCAACTGCTTTCATGTTTCTGTATTAACAATATCTTCGACTATGCAAGTGTTCATCAGCATTTTGATCTTCACAAAATATCATCAAAATCTTGAAATGTACTTATGGAATATTCTGATTAAATCATGGACTTCCAAAAAATGTGCAACGACAGAACTACCGTAGAAATAATGCCACGTGAATAACAATAATCAGAAGAGAAGAAGTCTCGATAAGAAATGTTCCTCCGAAAACTAAGAGAGCACCAAATTTTCCTGAACTTGCATGCCATCTCTATGGTTTTTTGTTGGGATTTGCAAGCAGTTGTGGATTATCGTTCGAAACGCTTTTAATTAATTTCCATTTTTCAGGCTGTCAAGCGCTCATTTTTTTCATTTTTATTTATATATTTATTTTTTTATTAGTCATTTTTTTCATTATTTTTTCCGGATTTTGTTTGGTTGTAAACTAATTTTTAGTTTAGTTACCCTGTTTTTCGGACATAAGACCCACGTAAAATACCTAGATTTTCTCAAAAGTACAACGTGCACTTTAATCTTCCAGTTCGTGTCATGTATGGATCTGGTTTGTACCCTATTTCTATCCAGGATAATATGTTTTCTGTGCTAAAAGAACAGCACAAGCAATAAGAACAAGCGAAGCTCAAAAGAATCTGCTAGTTGCACAAAAACTGTGGGAACACGCAAGCGGAAGCTTATAAATAGCTGTCGCTAGTGAACACATGCCCGCTATTGAAGTGGCAAAAAGAAAGTGGTTTCCGCTGCGAATGCTACCTTGGAAAAAATTCTGCTCAACTACGCAGCAGCATCAGAAAACGGGAAAACAAATTGCCGTGAAAATAAAAATGGCAATGTATAAACTGGTTCCGAGTGGTAAACAAAAAGAGTGAAGAATGACTTTTGTACCACCCAGAATTAGCTACATTTTAGTTTTCCTGCTATGACATTTATTTGTTTTGAGTATTTTGTGTATGTACGTGCTGTTCTTAATTCATTTAAATTGAGTTGTGCTATCGAAATTGTAAGCAACTTTTGTGTATGTAATTCATCATTGCCTAGATGATTTTTGAAAAAAATGCTACAAAATGACTCTTGTTTTCGTTAGAATATTTTAACCTGTCACTCATTTTTTTCATTCGTTTTTGTTACAAAATTCTTTTTCTTTTTTCAAAAGCGCCATCATTTTTTGGTACTTGGCCGCTTGACAGCTTGCATTTTGTTATTTTAATTACGTGCAGTACTTTTTCGGTTAACAAATTCGTCTGTGATACGTCTGACCATTAGGGTTCTTCTGGGACCATTAGGACTGTGATACCTCCAGTCGCTTCATCAACTGCTGTTGGTTGACTCTCATTATAGCAGTTGTGATTGCAATGATAAATCATGTTTCTTACGGGTCGAACTTGCGGAACACAGTTTCAATAACTTGGTGTATGTCATCGTTTGGACTTGAAGAGGTACGTTAAATGGGTTTCTAGGTAAAAATCGGTCTTTTTCTCATTATATGCGGTGGTTTGTAGGGCAGTATTGGTGCTCGAAAGTAGTCGAGATGGCATAAGCATTTTATCATTTTTTGGACAAAATAGCAAAAAACAAGACATTTTTTTGTGAATAAATTTACAAAACAAACACTAGAAACTGGTTTAGACTGGGTCTAATATGTAATTTGAGCAATATTAAACCAAAAAAAGCTTAGATACCAAGTATTTTGACCGCAAAAATTAATGCTTAAGTGGGCAAAAAATCCATATTTTTCGACAAAAATTCAAAATTTCAAATTGCATGCCCTCCTCTCCCTGTGAACCGAATGAGCTGAAATTTGGTATGTGGGGTTTCTATCACCAACCTGACAATTTGCGGGGTTGATGGGTTAAATTTGAAAAAAAAAGTTTTTTTTGAACAACCCTAATGCCTACTTTTGAGACACCCTGTATTTCATAAATTTTTTATTCTCACAACGCTAAGTTAAAATTACAAAACTTTCTTATTCGTTTTCACATTAATTTGACACAGTTTTATTTTGTAACTTCCGTAAATTTGAAATTCTCTCAGCAACAAATTTTAGTCATTTAGATGGCAATGTGCAACTGAGGGAAGGCAGCGTATAGTAAGACTCATGCATTTGAAGGTAAAATTTATCATCAAGAAATTACTTGTTAAGTTAAAGTATATTGTAATTTGGATTTTTTGCGTGATGTAACTGACTAATTTTTGTATTCTATTTGAATAAGGTATAATCTTTAAAATTTACTGGTGTGTGATCAACTAAAATGAAATGACTGGACACGCACTTAGCCACGTCACGTCATAAAACATAAGACTTCGGATTCATTATTTGTCAAAATCAAAATATTTCTCGCCGACTCAAGTTGGCGGAGCCCATCTCCGCGTTATTGCGCATGGGCAACACAGCTTCATAGATATGTCGCAGCAGTGGCGAGCCGTTAGCAACACTGTCCGATTTAACTTAGCCACGGTTTGAACCACAGACCTCTCGATCCAGACTCAATCGCGTTTTCACTCCAATAGCTAGTTCTTATTTTACTGCTTGAAAAAGTTTAAAATCTTGCCGAAAGCACTATTGTTCCTATGGTGTGGTAGTGGTGCTATCGGTTAACGTTTGGTATATCTGACTTTAACTTCATCTTGTATTAAAGAAATATAGTTCGAATATTTTTAAATTTATGACAATTGGCACAGATTGTTCATTTTCCCATATGAAATTTGATTGGTTGATTCAAAATTGTTCACTCAAGCATGACGAAAGTGGGACAAGACGACAATCTCAGTGCTTTTCGAGAAGGAACGTGCAAGGTGCTGGTGGCAACCTCTGTGGCTGAGGAGGGGTTGGATATCAAAGAATGCAACTTAATCATCACCTACAACTATTCTACGAACGAAGTTGGCTAAGTCCAAAGAAAAGGTACAATATAGGACAACAAGCTGCCCACCGCCCAGTGTTTATTCCTTTTTCTGTTTTTTTATTTCTTTTAAGCATCTGCCATTTTTTTGCTAGAATTTTACGATTTTGATTGACTGTTGCTTAGCTCTTGTCCAAAACTGTTTTCTTTGGAGGAAAAACTCCGAAGTAGTTTAGCCGAATACTTGTCCAAGTGAAGACCAAAAAAGGAAAGTCGTCGTTGCTATTCAACACGGTTTTATGTTTTGAAGACCCTTTTACCCCTCTCCAAAAAATAGTTATAACAAACAAAGAAACAGTCTTCAGTTTCTCTGAACCCTGATTGCTTAACTTACGTCTTTTTTCATTTTTTCGAACTTTTGTCGTTTTCATGTACTGCATAATTTTTGTTCAGCAACTTATTGTTTCTTTTATCCTTTGTTCATGACTGGATGGACAGTGGACTGAGAATACCAAAAATGGAAACTGTGGAAACGAGCGATGAAGGGGTTTTTAAGCAAACTTGTTCTTCTGCAGGGTCCGAACTAGTACTCGTTGGGTCACAGGAATTTTATTTATAGAAAAGGGTAGTTATTGTTTTGAGCTAAGAGACTAGACCTCACTTTTTGCTTTATAGGTCGAGGCAGAGCCAAGGACAGCAAGATTGTCATGTTGGCATATGATGACAGCGGACATGTTAAGAGAGAACGAGAGAATACTATTCGCGTGGAATTGACGCAAAAGATACTGTCGGAACTGCATTCTCTTAACCCAGAAGACTTAGTGAAACAGGTGATGTTATTTTAAATCAATTTTGTTTCTTTTTCTTTTTGTTACCTTAGTGAGCTTGTACAATAATGTGTATCCAAGTTGCACGGACACGAGATTGCTTGCTCAAGTTCGTAGCTTGTACCACATCGAATGGTAGTATCATAGGTGGAGTCCTCGAGGACGTCCTTGGCCTTGAGGACACATTTTGAAGTCCTTGGCCTTGACCTCAAAGCCTCAAGTCCTCGAAAATTGCCATGTCCTCGGCTCCAGGACCGCACTATTTTTTGAACCGTTGAAAGTTTGGTGGAAAACGCCAGAATCCTCGCGGAAAATTTGCGAAGACCTTTTTTTGTTTTCCTCAGTGGGAGATCGCCTGAAAAAAATTTTTAGGACCTTTTTTTAGGACACTTGCGCCTGTGTCCTTGGCCTCGAGCATTCCTGTCCTTGGCCTTGTGAGGGTCTGTCCTCGGAAGGGCTGTCCTTGGCCTCGGATTTTTTTTGTGTCCTTGGCCTTGGCCTCGAGCCTTGTGTTCTCGACTCCACCTCTGGGTAGTATAGTATTTAAAAAAATGTCTTGCAATAGTCTATATTGAAATTTAACTCCAATCGCGACCATGATTTTGCTAATCGAGAGGCTTGAATTAAAAGCTAATATTCTCTTTGAAAAATGTATCCAACAATCGTGGGTTTACAGACTTGAGCTCAGGGCGGAAACTTTCCAGTGTTAGAAGGCTATGAAGTTTAGAAAACGATCTCCTGGGGAAAAATTGCCATATCAACGCTTTTTGAAAAAAAAACTTTGCGCTTTCTTAGAACCATTTAAAAGAAATAATAATTAAAGAAAAGTTCAGTCGTTTCGGGACTTAATTTTTCTTAACTCCCTTGTTAAAGCCAAATTAAAAAGTTTCCATATTCGAGCTAATTTTTCTAAGTACGTTCGCGAAAGGAAGAAGAGCACCAGTCCCCTTAGCCCAGGTTACACGCCACGAATTCACGCTAAGCTCTATTCTGCCTTAGATTCGAGAGATTCAAGAAAAACTTCACTCAGATCGAGAGTTTGATAGGACGGTTGAAATATATCGATCAAAGCAAAAACGATCTGACCATGACCCTTTTCGACTTAGCTGTTTGTGGTGCAAGAGACATGTTACTGTATCGAACAAATTTAAAGTCATCAATAAACAGGTATTTTGCTTTTGCTGTAGTTTGAGATTTAACTTGTGTTTGCAATTGTAGCTCTTCGCTTCATGTATTACGTCCGTTACCAGAAATTATCCAACATTCCAACAGCTTAAAGATGCACAGAGCTGGACAGCGCTGTTTCGAGCTTTTAGCTCTCATCGGCAGCCCTCAGCTTCTCTAACAAAGTTATACCCCAGCTGGACAAGACTCTTGGCCGAACTGGACAAACCTTAATGGCTTGCACAGCGGCAGAGGCTTTCTAGGGAATAAACGATTTTTCGCTTGTCGTACTTAAAAAAACAAGCGAAAAAAATCGCTGAACCCTTTGTAGTAAGGACAGCCATAGGCTATCGGTATCCCTACTACAAGGGTTCCCCTTGTGTGTCCTCGAGCATAAAGATATGCGGAGTACGCTAAAAGCGTAATTTTTTATTCGTAATGAACAATTATAACAAGGTATAAACGATTTAGATTTTCAAATTCTTAACTTGTACTGTAGTGTTTTACTGTAAAGTTCTTTTTTAACGCGTCACAACTTTTTATCTCCTTAGCATCGTGTGGTGGTCGATAGAGATTTTCCATCTCGCGCTGAATTCAGACAGGTCCCTGATAGCGAAGCACGGTTAATTGGCGACGAGAATTTCTTGATCGGAAAGATTTTCTGCAAAAATAAGCAATGTCGGTAAGTTTCATGATGTGATAGTAACTGCTTAACTTTTTAAATTAGTATAAAGTGTTTTTTCATTCCCCATTTTACTGCCATTTGTGGAGAAATCGGCTGGATGGCTCTGAGCATTTGGTTGTGTGGTGACAGTCTCGATCCATTTTTGGGTCTTTTTCTAGACTTTGGCAGTTGCCCGATTGTTGTTGAGACGTTCTGAAGATCCGCCGCGCCCCGTCCAGACGGTTGTGCCGCAGCATACAAAACGACTGACTTTTATCTTTAGACGACTGTGGGGGCTACGCATGCGTTACAAGAGCGTTCCTATCTCAGTATTAAGGATTGAAAACTTTCTCATCACCAACGACAAAGGCTACCGAGCAGTGAAGAAAAAATGGAAAGACGCTCCGTTTGAAGTGAAAGAGGAATTAACGAGCCAGCATTTACAAGAGCTTCTTGGTTCCGCAAGCGAAGACGAAAAAAATGAAAGCGAAGAAGTGGTTGAAGATGATCCTGATCTCGGAGCAGATTTAAATATTTGATTGTTTCTTTTTTGTTAAATCAAATTCTTTCAGTAGTCGTTGTATTGCTAAATCTTGTAATTAGTTGGTGAGACCCATCTCCGACGCGATTACGTTTTTCTTTCCAAAAGATGTAACGGTAGCTAGCCGATAGCAAAGCTCTCCGATTGGGTAGGTACGGGAAATAAATTCCGGAAACGCTCTGTAAGCGATTTAGTTAGCTTTTCGACCAGTATGTTTTTTTTTTCTTGAGTAACTGTCAAATTATTTTTTTGTAACTCTCAAGCCGCATTTACACGGGCGACTTTTTTGCGTGCGATTTTTTGATAAAAATGGAACTGGCAAAGTTGCATTTACTCAACGGCGGTTTTGATCATGATAATTGGGACCTTACTGATGGAAGTAATTGTCTTAAGTTGGTTTCATACCAATATTGTTGTAATTGAAAACTTTAGAAGAGAATCGGTGCTACGATAAAAAATCGCAGTGAGATCAGTTCCGATTTTGTTTTAAAAAGGTTTAGAATATCACTATCGGAATGGAAACAACTTAAGACAGTCATTTTCAGCAGTAAGATAACTTTCATCACAATGAGAACCATTATTGAATAGATGCAACTTTGCTACATCCATTTTTATCAAAAAATCGCACGCAAAAAAGTCGCCCGTGTAAATGCGGCTTCAAAGAGTATTTTTACGTCGAATCTTCATTAAGTGTTTTTGGCAAGTTAAACCTTTTTTGAAGATATTTAAGTTGTACTGATTTCAAAATTTTGTTGATGCATTTTCTTAATTTTTTTGTCTTGGTGTACTATATACACTACAGTTTTGCGTTACTGATATTTTTTTTATGTATTATTGTAATGTATAATTAAAGTTATAGCATAATAAATGAGAGAGCGTCGTTAGTGCACCATCTTTCAAGCTAGCAATGAAGATGTAGCTCTGTTATTGAATGCTCAACAAGGTAAAAAGCAATGTTATTAAGTACCTCTGTGTCGCTGGGTTTGCGTCATCTTAGTTATTGTTTTGATTGTCTTTTTATTTTATATCTCTTCTGCAATATACATTCTATTCCTGATATTCCTTAAGTCGCAAATTATTTCTCCAACTATATTTTCTAGGTGCGTCATGTATTGGGTGCCTCTTAAATTGGTATGATTCGTATACTTTTGGTTTGTATAACTTGTGCTCCACCCTGTGCTTTTCGAAAATTTTTTATGTGTGATTTTCTTGCTTATTCTAGAAATGTATGTAAATTATTTTACCTTTTGCACATACGAACTCGAAGTGGTTAAAGAGCAGACACACTTCGATTTGATTTCAAACTCTGCTAGTTTGAAAAAAGTGTACAGTATTTCACTTTTTTCATATCTGCAATTTCCAATCAAATGCACAGTTTTAACATGTTAACAAGTTCACAAAGTATCAGTGCGAGCGATATTGTTAAATGTAATTTTTGTTTATTAATTAGCTTCAACGATTAATTGGGAATTTTGTGTTTCAAGGACTTGATTAATATGCATCTTTATAGTGATAGACTGTTTCTTTTTCTACTTTACGTCTGATTACTATAAATCAATTAATATACAGTGCAAAGCGCAAGCGAATTCGTCATGATGTAATCTCTTGGACTCTGTTTCATCATTATTGCCTATAAAAAAAAAAGGTTAAAAGATTTGAAGATTTATTTACTTCAACTCATCCCAGAGTTTCGAACAGAAATAGAATGCTGCTAGCATCATGGTATGTAATTGTGATTACATTTTGTTCACCAAGTTATCGTGGCCAAAAGACAGCGAAGGGACTTTTCGGTCATCGAGTCAAGCTGCCACCTGCGCACCTGTTTGACACACACGATGGAGGCTTCACACTGTCCCTTTTTGTTGCTGAACGGCCATTAGGGAAGCTGTGAATACCAATTTTTCTAGTCGTTGGTTTGAGCCGACCGGGAATCGAACAAGAGTCTACCTTTTTAGTTGCAAACGCTCGATCCATTCGACTACTGATCGATATGTCATTGTCTAGGGCCGTGCGGAAAAATCCCGGCTGGGGGCTCAGCAAGGATAATTTCACCGCCTAGCAGCTACTTATTTCATTCCGACATTAAAGTGAAGACCATAAAAAAAAAAGATCACCGAACTAAGCCTGTTTTCAAAATTTTTTCTGTGAAGACTAAAAAGAAAAAAAGTTATTACCGGATTTCAACTTACTTTACTCCCAGATTTGAGGTAAATACTTACAAAGTCATCAGATCCAATCTTAATAAACTTTAGACTTAGGTGGGCAAGTTAATGCAAAACGTTAGCTTCGTTAACCACTAGTCCGTTAACAAACTTCACACCTCCGTTAACGTTAATCCGTTATTTTCAGCTTTAATTAACGGAAGTTATTATTAAGTCCGTTAATCCGTTAACATTTTGCGTGTAATTTACATTTTGTTTTATTCACTCGCTTCTAGAACACGTATTGACGCTGTTGAGCTGATTGTAAGGAATTATTTATTGCTGTGGTGGTCTTTTTGTGTTTTGAAAGTTACATTTTACAGTCTAACCTAATTTCAAGATAAAAACAAGTTCAAATGCGCAACAAAGCTGCAAGATATTAACGATAAAAACCTTAACGGAAGTTAACAGAACTTAACGGAAGTTAATTTAGTCCGTTAACACGAAAAACTTTTTAACGGATTAACGAGTTAATGAAAAAGTTAGCTTTGTTATTAACGATTAACGGACTTGTGCCCACCTATGACTTTCGATCTTCGCTCCTCAACATTTCTAGGTACATAATTAAGGCTGTTAGACCGGCCAGTTGGTCGATGGTAAGGCGTTCATCTCTGGAGCGGGAGGTCTGGAAATTAAATCTCGGGCCGGTCAAATCGGATAGTGTTGCCAACAGCTCGCCACCGCTGCGACATTTCTTCGAAAGGAGCTGTGTTGCCCGAGCGCAATGACGCGGAGATAGGCCCCGCAAACTCGTTACACGCTTCGATGTAATACAGCGAGTATAAAGAAAGATTTAATTTGATTCAAACCGTTCCGGTTTCTCAAAATTTTCCGGCACTTTTCCCTCTTATACCTTTCTCAACGATCCTGAGTACTGAATGTGTAATCATTCGACCTCTCATCGTCACCTTATTTCTGGGAGCGTTGAATCTCGTTAGAATGTCCATCGTATCGAATGGCAATTAGTGGTTGGAGAACCTTAAACAATCCATCTCTCATGTTTTTCTAGACTTAAAGTTACGCAATTGCTGGGTCGCTCTGGAACTTCTCCGCAACCCCATCCAAGGGGTTACATTGCAGAAAACCAAACGACTATTTTTTGATTTGTTAAACTTAAAAATCAGTTTTCTCAACTATTTCAAGGCGAAAAAAGAATATCGACTTGTTTGTTTCCAAGTACAGCGTCTTTGAAATAGATCGATCAAGTTACAGTTTTTGGCTTTGCTCTGTTTTACAAGGAGGGACATTTTTGCCCCTGCTCTCGTTTTTTTGTTTTTGTGATGAATCCCTTCAGAAAAAAAAATTTATTACAAGTACAGTAACTTTTGAAAATTTGAAGTTGCTAAGGTCGCGGCAAGTTTCCGATTTTTGAGATATTCTAAAGTCACTTTCCAAAGTCTGAGCACTTTTTAGCTACACTTATATAATGACGTCATACGACGTTTTTGTGACATTACTAACTTAACTTAGACATTTTGTAAATCAGTATCAAAAACAAACCTATAAAGAAAATTTGAATCGCTTGTGACGTCATGGTAAAAATTACGTCATTTTTCAAAATTATGGCCGTGACGTCATCAACTGTCACATATAATGATTTCGAATGCTCTTGCACAACAAACTGACGTAAAAAAAACACAAGGAAACAAAAACTAAAAAAAAAAAGACAAAACAAGAGCTACAATAGTAATGTGCTGGCGAAGAGTTATTAAAATTTAGTATTTTTAGAAAATAATTTAGATGATTAAGTTATAATTTTAGGAAGATTATATACGAGTAATTTACAAACATTGTTCAAGTCGCCACTTTATAATTTGAAAATATAGACACAAGAAAATTATCTCAAGGAGTTCAAAAGAATTTCTTTGCTTTCTTTTAAAAACTTTCTAAATGAGAGGTCTTTTGTATTATTGGGAATGGAATTCCAAATTTTCGCACCGGAATATTTAATTGATTGCTACGTTCTTTTGGTTTTGTAAAGAGGAATTATTAAATTTGAGGTTGCCGTAGTACGAGTTTGCCGACTGCGCGAGAATTTGGCCAAAGTGAAATAATTTGGAGATAGACGCTGATTGATTTGATTATGTATAAATTTGGCAGTCTCAAATTTATGTAAATTTTGTAGATTCAATAAGTTAAACTTTTGATAAAGAGGCAAAACATTTTGATACCATCCACTTTTTGTAACGATGCGTAGAGCTTTGTTTTGAAGTGTAATTAATTTGGAGAGATAGGTTGGATATGTGTTTCCCCAAACTAGAAGTCCATAAAGTAAATGCGAATGCACTAAAGTATAATACAGTTTAAACAATGCATGCGTTGGTAGATAATTTTTTAGTTCACTTAAAATTCCCATTGAGTGCGAAACTTTCTTCTCCAAATGTTTAATGTGTTCTTGAAAATTTAGTTTGTCGTCAATAAAAACATCAAGATATTTAGCACTGCTTAGTGCTTACTACTTTAATTGATCCTACGGCACAGCTAAGGTTCATTTCAACTGGTGGAGAATGGAGTTTCGATTTTATTATTATTGCACTAGATTCTGCTGCAGTTAATGTTATAATTTATTTGCAACAATCCAACCATTGATTTTTGCTAGCTCATAGTTTAGAGAGTATTTTAACTCATTTAAAGTATTTGCCTTAACTAAAATGCATGTGTCGTCAGCAAAAAGTCGGGGAGTGCTACTAATACAGTTGGGCAAGTCATTTCTATAAAGTAAAAATAGTAGTGGCCCTGGGGATGAGCCTTGAGGGACCCCTATATCGATATTGGACTTCGAAGAATGATTAAAATCGTCGTCAATAAATAAACTTGAACTTAAACTTGTTATAATTATTTGCTATACTTTAATATTAACGTGACTGCTTTACTAGTTTTGCCGCCTTTTTATTTTAGAATGCTCGAGATAATTTCTTTGTAGTATGTTGTACGATCTTCCACAGTTGTCGAATTATTTGATTGTTTACCATTCTTAATTGCTATAATTAGACTCGAAGTTTGTGACGTCATAATTATGTTGCAATTTGTTATGGTAAGTTCGTATAATTTTTCTATTGTGACGTATCAAGAATTTTTCTGGCATATTCGATAGCTTTTGCCCTAGTATAAATCGGCGGGTCGTTTTATTTTGATTCATTCTCATATCCTAATATTGTAAGAGCGGGAAAAGTTTAGACATTAGTTTCGTAGGCAGTTCAGCCGAGTTGTGTGTCTGTGGTTGGTATGTATGGTCGTTTAGTGGTAAGTGTTAGTGAAGCGGTTTTGCTCAGCGAGAGTTGGTTTGTTTTTTTAATCTTAAATAAAAGTCTTGATTTAAGATTGGTGTGCTGCTTTCTGCAATTCAGGAAGCTAAAGGGACTACCAACTGCCATTTTCGATTCGTCAATTAACATCTTAGTCGTTCTCTGGTTTTAGTCGACGTGGACTGTTATAGAGATTAAAGCAGGGTTCGAAAGTAACGCTTGCACGAGGCAAGCTAAAATGGCTTCGGGCAAGTTGTTTTTCGGCATAACTTGCCCGACGAGGGAGTTAACAAAATACAGCATTTTAAACAACATCAAACAAGATTATTTAGAAAGGCGATTTAGGTCCGCGTTTGTTGCAACAAAATATTATGTAAGTTGAGAAAGATGTTGCTTGACCTATTTTAACACTTTGCAATCATTGCAATGAACACTTTGTTTAATCGTACGCACATAGTTAATCGCAATTAACCCTTCTTAATCGCACGCAAATTTTTCGATACTCAAACGCGCTTTGCAACTTTTTGGCACCAAGTGCTACGTTTTTTTTCCCGAGAAAAATTTTCCCACGCTTGCTGCGTTAATCGCTGTTTCAAATATCCAAGTACAGCTATACCCTGCGCTGCATGAATACAACGTCTGGAATTTTTGCAATTTTTTGATTATGATTATTTTGAAGATCTTTTGTTCCTATAACTTTTGCAAAAAATTTTGGCTTTCTTGCTGGTGTAGTTTCAAAGTATTTGCGATTGAAAATGCATTACAATCAAAAACTCAATTTTTACGTAATGCACTAGGAAAAAAGTTTTTTATTACGTCACCTTACCATAACAATCACGCGCAAAAACTTCATTCTCAACACAGGATATAAGTATTCAAATAGAATATTCCAATATTATTCAGTTATTCATTCTATTTGAATAAGATTGATAATGACTTTATTTTAAGTCGAAACGTCTCGTAAATAGAATGTTTCATTTTACTGTATCTTGGCTCTGTTTTTTTTGTCAAAGCTCTCCACATCGTCCGTTTTTCTGCTCCAAGGATACACGTATGCAAATTCAGTGTTTTTGCCAAGAAGTATACTACTATATCACATTTTTTTTCCAAAGGTAAACAGCCTTAAAATCATTTTTTTTTTCGGGCAAGTTGAAATTTTCTCGTGCAAGTACACATTTGATATCACTTGCCCGACGGGCAAGTGGTTAAAAAAGTTAATTTCGACCTCTGGATTAAAGGTTGTACTCTAGCCAAGTATCAACGATCGCGACATCAACTCAAAAGCCTTTTTTCTAAGAAACTTTGGTGATCACCAACCCGCAAGCCACATTTGGTGTTTCCACGACTTTTAGATAAGGGAGCAAAAATGCCCCTCAGTAGGCTATGCAATGCACTGGTCAAATTCCCCGTGTAAAATGGGTTAAACAAATTTTTCATTTGTAAAAATCTCTAGGCGATGATAAAAAGGTGGCTAAATTCTGAAGAATCGGAAAAAAATTGCATGCAATGGAAGGAAAAACAACTAAATTATTTTGACAGTTAGCGAAGCGCAGCTGCTAGATGGCGTAATGGAGTTCGACCAAATAATCAAAAATCGGTAGGTACCGAAAAGAAACTTCGAAAAATAGTTTTTGTCAAACTTTTCTGAGATCGCATTTAATTTCAACTTGTTGAAACTATGAGATTGCTTGAAACGATTTATTAAAATTTGTAAGTTTAGATTTACGGATTTCGTATTTTGGGATCTTGATTTGTAAAGCCTAATTTCCATCTGTTTCGCTATAACCTGGTGCCCCTGTAATAGTAGTCTACGTGATAAATGTGACTTTATGCTTAAATATAGACGGGCTAATTAATCTGAAATCTTATTCATAAAATCGTGCTCTGCATGCACAAGAGTCTTTATTAATCTGTCAAATTGTGATTGATAAAACACTCAGCGAATTTAGGCAATGACATACAATTTCCGAAGGGAAGTGATGCCCATATGCTACAGCAAAGGTGATTTAGCGCATGACTGCCGCGTATGGTTGATCAACCTGCCTCGTGAAAAACTTTTAAAAGTTTTCATATTTGTGGTGGTAATTTAGATTTTCCAACAATAAGCTTGATATTTACCAGAAAAATAGAGGTTGATGTCTGTTATTTCCTGTTTTTAACTCAATTTCATCAATTAAATGCATGATTTAATGATTATTGCAATTTGTGGCACTGTCGCTCTTGCTATGACACACTTTGATAAAAAGTAGGATCAAACTAAAAGCTAGAAAAATTGGTAATAACAGCTTTCCTGCGTGACGTT
Source organism: Trididemnum nubilum (assembly GCA_963965965.1). Taxonomy (NCBI): domain Eukaryota; kingdom Metazoa; phylum Chordata; class Ascidiacea; order Aplousobranchia; family Didemnidae; genus Trididemnum; species Trididemnum nubilum. The sequence goes on along the minus strand of OZ014471.1, from coordinate 13,394,541 downwards.
CAGCAATGAGAACGGACAGTATGAAGCTTCCAATGTATGTAGTTAGCATGAGGGCCAGTGATATCTTGACTCGAAGACCGAAACGTCCATTCGCTGTCTCCTAGCTAAGGCAACTTGGTGAATGCTGATAATGCTGTATTTCTACAAGTTGTTTTAATCCGGATTCTGTAAAAAAAACAACTTTAGTTTGTTGCTGCCCAATGTTGAGATCCAAAGTTTATCCCAAACTCAATCTGTAAATACCAATTGGTTGTTCTGACCGGAAGTGGAACCCTGTATACTGTATATACATAATAGTTAATAGTGGATTATCTTTCCCCTATCAACTCTGATCCAGTATCTAGCATCTAGTACCTAATGTCTCGCCACCCGCTCTCAAGCCACGTTTTTTGCGTCTTTGACAAGACGCTTTGTGATGATTATCTCCGCTTGGTGGCTTCAAACAAGCAGCAAATTTAATTGGGCAAAGTCAACCGAAAACTTGGGGAATGGTCAACCCCAAGCGGTTGCGGATTCGTCCATGGGATGGCGCCACCGTCTTTTTTTCGTGGCAGGAGGAAAAAATGCATCAATTAATCAAAACCAAATTTATTTTCCCCATTTCTTTCAAAGGGTAGTCAGTTAGCCTTGCGAGTTTGCCATCAACAATTCAGTCGTACGGGAAAGACCTCGAGAGTCGAGACTCTTCGAGTTTTCGCGTCGTCGACGACACTGCAGGTAATTCGATTTTTCGATATTATTTATTTGTTTCTCGTAAGACAGAAATTTGTAGCAGTGCGATAAGATATTTATTTATCGACTGCGACATCTGCTAAACGTGTATTTGTCTTGTCAATGAAAAAGCTATCTCATCTGCGTTATCTTGTCTGTTTCCGTTCGCAGTGTTGTTTCAATAAATAAAAAGTTAAATCAATACTAATAATGTAATACCATTTACAGCATGGTACCATAGTTAGAGGTTTCGCTGGTGAAAGGATGCTGGGATGAAGATTGAAGAGCTTATTGAATAGTCATTTCGACGCAAAAACTGGGATTGGATTATTTAACCGAATGAATTGCCTTAAAGGCAGATTTACACAGTATCCGTTTTTCGTCTGCTTTTGTTCGTTTTTTTACGTTTGTGCCTCTCCGTGAAAAAGTATGCGTTTTTTCAACCGCATTTTTATATGCCCATATCCGCACTAACCAGACTGTCACATACTGGACAAAATTTTTCCGAAAAAAATTGTTTGCAAAGGGGTACAGCTCTATTTTGAAATATCGCTCTTATCGTTCATACACAAAATTTTTGAACAAAATTTTTATCTGTATGTAACAGTCTAGTTAGTGCAGATATGGACTTATAAAAATGCAGATGAAAACGGGCATACTTTTTAACGGAGAACCAAAAACGTAAAAAAACGGACAAAAACTGACGAAAAACGGAAACTGTGTAAATTCACCTTACGAAAACAGTTTTTCATAACTTTTTTTAGGGTGTTTTTTTGCATAACTGGCGATTGTTTTGATTTTTTGGGGGGAGGAAAAAAGCCATATTAACATCTTATGGATGGTAATTCGCACGTTTGTAGAGCCATTTGAACCAACAATTTGTTCAGATTTAAAAGCTTTTCGACAGAATTAAATTACTAACCCTCCTCAGCCCTCATCATCTTCTTACTTCCTGGTCAAGTTCAAAACTTCAAAACACGTTTAAAAGCTCGTATACTTAGGTTAATTTTTCAAACTGATATGGCTGAGGTTTTACACCGCTTAGCCCTCATTCTGGTTACGCAACAGCTTGACAATTAAAATTTGCGAATGAAAAAAAGTTGATGACTATGACAAGAAAAATTGACAATCTTAGTTGAACCTTACTTTTTATGCAAATAAAGCGACATAAACTCGGTTCGCATGTTAACACAAAACGCTCAATGCTGATTCAAACTTGTTGTAAATACAGCCATGACGTAATACCTCGATTAGCTTTTAAATTTAAAGGTTTTTAAAATTATCCGGTTCGGCAGCGTAAAATATAACTGTAATGAAAAGATGTATTAGACAGTGACGACTGTAGTATTTCGTTCTAGTCCTTTCGGGGTTGCAAAAAATAATCAGTTGCTGGCAGTACAGCAAGTTATTTTTCTTTGCTAGGTAAAAAACCTACCGCAACTTGAAAATGTAGTCTCTCTACCACTTGCTCTGTTCATTGTTCTAATTAAGTCTTTTATTATACTGTTAGTACTGGGCCGAAGTTAACGAGTATGCGGAGCCCATTTCAGTGTCATTGCGCCTGTGGGAAACACAGCTCTTTTCGAAAAAATGTCGCAGCGGTGGCGAGCCCCCACAGGCAACCTTGTGTCCAATTTAACCGCCCCGAGATTTGACCTCCGACCTCCCACTCCAGAGTCGAACGCGTTTCCGCTCGACCAACTGGTTGGTCTTTGTTCATTGTTGACAAACGAGAAAAAAAACAGAAACAGCAGCCCACGAGTTTTGTTAGGTGATGAAGTCACTTTTTAATGTCTAAACTCTGAGTAGAAATTGTTTTCGTTTGCAGCAGATGTATATTTTTTCTTATCTGTGGGTGAAAAATGAGAAGGTATTTTAAACCGTTTTAAATTAACTTCATTCAACGCATTTCACTTAAAGGAGGCCACAAAAATGGCCCCCTACCTAACTCCTAAACCGAAATTCATGGAAGTACTACATTCAGAGTTGGCGTTTACCTAAATTTTTTTACAAAAGAAATTTTGATGACGTCATTTACCTTAAATATGGGGCAAAAATGTCCAATCTACATCGGCCTCCGACACACCTCAAAATTCGGAAACTTTCTTTAAATGCTACCAATCTAAATTTTTGAAGTTTAATTGCGTCGAAGTAAAAGGCTTTTTTGGTTGGATATATTACGAAAAGAAGTGGGTAGTGGGTATTTTTACCCCTTCCCATGTTAAATACAGTTAACGAACTTCGAACTCGCGGCCCTTGAGATTAGAATCCAACTCCTTACTCCTTACAGCTGTTTCAATCTTTTTAACTAGCCTATAACGCTGAATTCGTCCAAAAGATGAATTACGTAAGACGGATTGAGAAAGAGGATGTACTTGACAAGATGAAAATTGATCGATTTTGATGTTAAAAATGAGCATTGACTGTCATTTTCTAAAAAGGAAGTGCAAAAACGTCTCAAGTAGAAGGCTTTGTTTAGTCGCGAAAATAGCACAGGCGGTAGATAAAAGAATTGGACTGTAGCTGTGTTGTAAGCCATAGTCTCCAGCTATAATTTAAGCCTATAAATATTTTGCAATCCTCCATTCATTTTAGTGTTGTTAAGGAAAATGATCAGAATTAGAACTGGATTTGGTATTGAAGTAATCTTTTTTTTACGTTGTTTTAATTGTACATTGGTTTCAACCCCCATTTGCAATTCCCAAAAGGACTAAATGGTGTTGATAATAATAATAATTTAATTGTTATGTCTTGGACTAAGGACTCTGAAACTGATATTGCGAGAGTTGGCGAAACTGGGTTCGGACAAGCTAAGCTACCTTACAATTGGATTCAAAATAGTTAAGGGAGTGACAATTTCACTGAAAATTTTTAAGTTAAAGGGAATAAAACAAAAACAAGGAATATTCTTCCGCGCATTTTTTATTTGTTTTTTTATGAGTCAAGATAAGGGTTTAAGTTAGGGTTTGGGTTAGGGTTAGATTTGGGGTTAGTTTAACTAGTTTTAGAGTAAGGATTAGAGCTTGGTTTAGACTCGAGTTAGAACTAATAAAAAAACTACATAAAATTTTCCGGTGAAATAGTCTCTTCCATAAAAAATGCAGTCTTCGTTTTAAAACTATTCATTTTTTGCAGAGAAGTAGGCAGAGATATTTACATTTGAAGCTTTAAGCGGAAGCCGGAATCCGGATATATTTGAGCGTGTATTACATTTATGCCAAAAAAGAAATGGGATTATTAGGAATCACGTAATTACTTAACATGCATAAACTAACTTCTTTACCAAAAGCACTTCAAATGTAAATGTCAATGAATCAATAAAATTTGCTCATCTATCTCGTAATTTATTTTCAAGGAAAATTTTGCACTTAAGTGTCATAATTAAATGTTAAAAACTTTAAATTTGAATCGGGGTCCAATAATGTTATCAGTGCAAATAGGTTAAAAAATTGAAAACAATAAAAAAAATTCTTTCTGGGTGCAAAATTATTCAAAGACTTTAGGCCAAGAGTTTTGCAAAGTGCAAAGGGAAATTTTTAGAACGATTTGAACAAACCCTTACTAAATTTTGTTTGGAGAATTTTGTTCGTCAATTTTAGCTTAAATAAAATTAAAAGCTAAAATTGATAAAACTCCCGCTAGCTTAATTTTTTAAATATTTTGATATTCGAATTTTATTAAATTCAATTTTACTCTTTCTAATTTTCATTTTGTCAAAGATTACGCTTTGTTTTCAAAACTTTTCTTTCATGGAATTTTTACACGAGATTGGCATAATAATGTTCTCGCAAAAATCAAAATACACTGAGAATGAATAATTTTGGCAAATTCTAAAACAAAATTTAAAGTCTGTGACAATGTTGTAGGATATACTTTTACCACAGTATTTTTAGCCGGATTTTTGCTATTTTAATAGGAAATACCAACATTTGAAAGTCATTGGACCCAATTTTTGCATAAAAATTAAGCAATTCAATTATCGTATAGCCAGACTTGTAATAATTGCTATGGTTTGATTAAATTGCTCATACCGTTGCAGGCAGTGCAATGCAATCTTCCACACGAGATATCTGTGAACATAGGCAGTCAAATTTATTTGTTTAATAATACTGGCTACTCCCAATGCGACATAACTTGTCTGTCAAAACGACGGTGAATGAAAATGCCTTCAACTTCAATTGAAGCAAAAGTTCGTGAACTTTTCTTCCCAACTAAGGCACAGCAAAGACGTTTAACTGCGAGACAGAGTGACTAAGTTCTGTATGAGCAAGTCGTGAAATTGTCGCTGAATTTTAAGGCTTTGTCTCTGTGGTATCAGCCAATTCGCGCAAATTTTATTTTGTCCACATGGAACTTTTAGAGCATAGCCTTACCAGGACAGAATCTGAAAGGCAGTTTTGTTATTTCTTATGAGAGTAACGACTTATTTATACTAAATATACTTGTATAACTTCGAGTCATGTTTGAGTCCCCTCCGAGTCAAGCTCTAGTCAATTTCGATTCAAGTTTTCGTCTGTCCAGCACTTCCGGTGGAGGATCCGCATTTTTCCTTTCAATGCGGAACGTCAAGTCGGGAAGCTATTTTCAGAAAGAAAAGTTGTTTATTCAGTTTTCACGCATTTCGTTGGTTTGCTTTTTACTCATTGCAGAAACGAACAAAACAAACTCGAAGCCAAAAAAAGGGTTTCCCAGAAGCGATCGATACACTAAATCTGTTATGACGTGATAGGAAGCATATTGCGTATGGTATAGTTCGTTTAATGAACAGGAATTAGGCTCCGCTTTTGTATAAATTTAGGTGTCGGAGATAACCACGAGTTATGGTCGAACAGCAAGTACGAATTTTATTTTACTGAAGTTAAGCACTGCACACAACAAGAAGCAAAAGAATGTGACATTACAACTTTTTACGGAGTTATAGTACCGCATAAAAACCTTGCGTTGAGATTGTTCTTCTTTTAAAGAGGTACCTAAATATTAAACGAAGAAAGACAAGTAGGTAAAGCTGGCTGCTGCAAGAGAAGTTGCTATTTACTGAATCATTTCATAAAAAAAAGTAACTTAAAATTGCTTGACTAGCTTGCTAGTACAGTATAAAAAAAAGAGCAAAATCATTCGGGCTTTTATATTGATATAATCTCGCATCAAACAATCGATTGCACGAGTGCATTTGCATCAGTACAGTATGGATAGAGCAAAGTTTGGTTGCTTTTTTCGTTTTTGTTTAAAGCAGAATGACGTCAAAACGACAAGTTTTTGCTAGCCTAAACCAAAAAAAACAGAGTTGGCGGTTTTGCTGTTTACAAACATATAGTAAGTAGGCTATGAGTTGTTGAGTTTTCAACGGTATCTGACAACAGTCTAATTAAAGAAGCCTCTGACAGAGCGTTATTGATCTGCGACTCATAAGGGCTACGTTAATCGAGTATTTCGCAGCTGTTATGCGGCGCTCAAAGACGCTGCACCGTACTTATTATAAATATTTTGACGCTATGTATTGTCGTATATACGCTGAGGATTTAATTAGATTTTGACCGTTTTCTGTTGGCTTGCTTTCAATTCAAAATGAAGAGTTTTTAAGTAGCGTGAGAGCACTTAGGTTTGGGTATTCTCCTAGTTTTTATTAAAAATTAAAACGTAATTAACCACCACTTAATACTTGATGATTTGAAAAAAACGTGTATAACGGAAAATGTCTGTATAAAAAGGGTGGGGCCGCATAGACATTACAGCACATCAAGCTTTTGTAGCCAACTGAATTACTGGAAATGAGAGAAGAAGCAAAATTAAATGACTAGAGACTGAGGTACAATTTTTTCTGTTAGAGCGTTTTATAAGAACTTGAGGCTAATTTTTTTGCTCAAAAGCTTAGAAGAAGTTAAGAGCATTGGTCAGCCTCAATAGTTGTTCTGCAACAAGTACGAAAACTGGTCTTCGAAAAATTAAAAAATTGTTTGACAGTCTTCACGCTAAAAATGGTGTTTCTTACTTTGTAAATTTGCAATACAGCAAACAGCGCTTTTTAGATGATGGAGCAGAAAAGAATTTAGCGGTTGCGCATAGTTTCATAATATCTATATTGTTTTCAATACCAAGAACAATCAGTCTCAACTCAAAATCAACCTGCACTGAAAAAATACGTGCTATGCAGCAGATATCTAATAAACGACTAGCACGGGCTAGCTATATAAAGTATTACACTCAACTGCTAAAAAGTACTTAAAAAGATAAATAAAAGATATCTTTCTTTCAAGGGCGTCGGCAGAAAAATTTTCAGGGGGGGGCACTAAGAATAAATCCAGTATTAACTACTAAAAATGGAAGAATTTTTGAAATTAGGGAGGTTTAAGAGAAGTCTATGAAAATTCAGGGGGGCCATGGCCCTCCCCTGCCCCTCCTTGCTGACGCTCATGCTTTGTTTGGACTGCTACCTGATGTCTTCGGAAAGATTTAGTTTAGTTTGAAGATGTTTCAATTGGGCAGCGTGCTGAGAAAAATAGTACAACTCGCACGCCCGTATCACAAACGCTCGTCTGGAGGCGAAGCTTCGTAGCATAAGGCCTTGCTATTTGAGCCATTATCAATTCGTTCGTATTCTTATTAAGCTCTTTTGAAAATGATCAAAATTTTCTTTCAATGGCGAAATTAGATTTCGGCTGTTGTAGATCAATGGTGAAACTGAAAATTTATATTTAAGCCATACGTAACACCAATCGTTGTCAAAATGGTAATTTGATATGATGTATTGGTAACGGAATAACTACATTACGACGATGATAAACAATTCGAGGCCAAACCAATGAGTTGTAGTTTTGTTTTCATTTGCAGTATTGCAAAACTGCAAAATTTTTTGGTTTATTTTAAGCTATAGTTTTCAGTTTTTCGGTTCAATATAGTTCAATATTTTGTGGTTCAATATAGATTTTGCTTCGTTTGAAATTAAACTATTGGAGGTTTTTCTAGCTATCTTAGGAATATTTAAATCGGTCACATTTTTTTGTTTATTTCAACATCTGATCGTATTTTAAAACTATGGTGCAATAAGAATGTGGATATTTAAAAGGTTGCTCTGGCAAATATTTGCTAATTCGTTTAAAATAAGAACGCAAGTGAAATGTACTGTACTACGTCGTAGTTTTTATTTTATTTTACATTTTATGGCGGTTTAGATAGCATAACTGAAGTTCTAGCCAAATTTATCATCGAAAAAATTTTTTTTTGGTTTTCTAACCCCAGCCTTAATCCTTAAAGTGCAAACTTTCTATTGATCTTATATTATTTTTTTGTTGATTTTGCGGTAAAACAGTTAAGTTTAAGTTATTGCTTTAGTTGAATGCTGTCAAAAATTCGGTTACGGATTACCGTTTTTCTTTGTCTTTAGCTAATTTTAGTGATTACGTCACGAATCAAAAGCGTGCGAATTACAAACACAAGTTAGTCACTTTTTAGGAAATGAGTTTTTTGGCATAGTTTCAAGACTCACAAATGCTTTCGGTAGAGCAAAAAAGACAAAGAATTTTATTTTTGCTTTTTTGTGTTGGTTGAAAGAAGTATTTTGAAGTAGTTTTAATTTTAGTTGTACATGAAAGGCTAAGCTGCTGCATGCGGTTGAAATGAATAGTAATTTCTGGTCATTACCAATGGTCAAAGAAACCTAAGTAGGCCTGCAGGGCATTTTGTTATTTTTAAAGTACAAATGAACTTTTGACACAATTCAGGTTAGAATAGCTTTTTTTTATGAAATAAATGTCAAATTGAGAGTGTACTGTAGCAGTGGCGAATTTAGGGGGGGATGGGGGGGATGCATCCCCCCCCACCAGCCTAAAAGTAACGATTTTGGCCGAAAAATCAGCCTCTGTTTCGAATAATTCGGCTCCATTTCGGGATGCATCCCCCCCCACCGACCTAAACGTAACGAATCCGGCGAAAAATCAGTCTCAATTTTGGTGAAGACCTTTTTTTTTTTGGAGACCACCTGAATTTGGGCGAAAAAAACGTTTGAATTTCCGATTTCGGCCGAAAAATCACTCTCAATTTTGGTGAAGACCTTGTTTTTTTATTTTTTGGAGACCACCTGAACATGGGCGAAAAAAACGTTTGAATTTCCGATTTCGGCCGAAAAATCACTCTCAATTTTGGTGAAGACCTTTTTTTTTTTTTTTTTTTTTTTTGGAGACCACCTGAATTTGGGCGAAAAAAACGGTTGAATTTCCGACTTCGGCCGAAAAATCACTCTCAATTTTGGTGAAGACATCCGAATTTTTGAGGTTTTGTGCTTCAAATCCCCCCCACCAAAATTTTCTGGATCCGCCACTGTACTGTAGTTGTAATATATGGTCAAAAAACGAAAGTTATTGCTGTAACTTTGATTGAAAAGAAAGCAATATCTGTTTTGCGCGCATCGAAGTTCTGCTGGAAAATTGCGTTACTGAATAGGCAATCTTTGTTTCTTTACTGCCTGGCCAGTTCCAATTTCCGTAAGCAGTATTGACACGACTATGATGGAATGGTTTCAAATCACAAAATTTTAAAAGATAAAGAATTATAACGACAATGTCGTAGTCTTCCCGAAAATGATTCATTTTGTGAATCTGGAAAATTTGGACTTTTTGTGCCATGAGCTGTTATATGGCCGTATGCTGGTATGAGCTATGAAAGGGGCTTATTCAAAAATTCAAAAATTCCACTTTCGTTTTTTTTTTTAGAAAACTAATTCAGATTTTTTGGTTATGTAGAATTAAATTGCTTTAGTTAATAAACTGAGGCAGGTTTTTCACATGCAAATTGACTCAGCATTTTATCAATTGACATTATTGTGAAAAATTGAGATGGTCTGGGCACATAAATTGAGCTGTCATAACAGTTTAGTAATTGTGTTGATTTTAAGCAGACGCGTCTAAATAAATCTCAATAAAATAGCCAACAAAGCTTCAACCATACTAAAAATAAATCATCAAAAATCGAAAGGAAACTGAATAGTTTCGGTATTGAATGCTGAGCAAATTCCGCGTTTTTGCTTCCTTATTCTGCTATCACTTGATAAGAGCGTTGTGCATGCTTCTCAACCAAGCAGTTTGCAGCAGTCTAGCTCTAACCACCTTAACTCAAAATTTAAGAACAAAACCAGAAGTCTGAGTATGAAAAACAATTTAAGAACACTGGCTATAGTATTTGCAAGTATCCAGCAGAATTTTCTTGGCAGTTTCTCTTTTGCCGTTGTTGATTTTGCCTGACAGCAATCATATTCCACTCTATAACAAAAGACAACTTTAGGCCTAGCACAAATCAATATGTGTCCCTTTATTCCTCAACAAAGTTAAGAACAAGTGAGGCTGAAAATTAGTGAAAATTTAAAAACAGACAGCCTCAACTCAAAATTTACTGGTTCTACAAATATGTAAATGCTCATATTTTTTATTTGAGACCCAAAATTGTAGAAGTCTTGTGATGTACATGGTTAGAAAGGCACAGATTGCTACCGTCATGGGTGTAAACGATCGAATTTATTCTGCAGTCACTAAGCTTAGGTCCTATCCAAATATCTGAGTCTAAGTAAGGTCTGTTGGTTTAAATCTTTGTTTTTGTTAGGTTTAGTTTATACTGGTGAGGTTTAATTTATACTGGTGACATAAATACTCGGAAAAGTGAATCAAGTCGTAGGAATGTGATAAGTACCCTTATCGGGAAATTCGCTATACGCATTGGTTTAGTAAGTTTTTGCTCCAAATGCCGAATTGAATTTGACAATTTCATCTCAATGATATTTGGTTATCCCTTTTGATTTAATTTCGATTTTGTTATATCAAGTTACAAGAAGCTTGCTTCAGTAACTAAATTAGAGGATTTTTGAAACAGCTTAGATACACCGACACAGCCATGCAATAGTTGCCATAAAGCTTGTTTTCCTGTTTTGTTAAAGCGCCACCCACAAACATATGATAAAAATAGCAATTGGGGCGGATGTTTTCATGAAATGTTAAAATGAATAACTGCATCATGTGATACGTCAGGGGACAACATGCATTTAGTTTTGTTGATTTCAATATATAAGCAGCTAAATCCTGCATTAAGCTTTACGTAAGGCTGCGGTATTAAAAGCTAGTCATCATTTGCAATATGCGCGCAGTCAAAGCCATTATTAAGAGCCATATGATTCTAGTCACACTTCCTGAGCCGTTTAAAGTCAATTAGGTTTAAAGCTGAGCAATTAATTGTATTAGAACTGTCGAGCGGTGAGCTTGTGCTTTGACTCGCTTCGCTGAGACCTCGTCGTTTAAGTTTATTAAATTAATTTTAAATGCTCGTTTATTAGCCTTGAGTGGAGCCTAAACCTGACAATGGTGTTTCAGTGCTTAGCATCTTTGCCCCTCGAACAGGAGGTTTGAAGTTCGATTCCCAGACAGGTCAGATCAGAAACAGTGTTGCAAATGTCTTGTCACTGTTGTAACATGTCTTTGTGTGAAACTCTGTTGCCCGAGGCGCAATGATACGCAGACATTTTGTTCAGAAAATGTCATAAAATAGACAGCATTGATCTTATTTACTGTATGAAATATGGATTGAATGTCTGCTTTTAAAATGTTAGACTCGGGTTCGATTGTTGGTCGGGTCAAACCAAAGACAATAAAAAATTGTTATTCACAGCTTCCTTGCTTGACGTTCGGCATTAAAGGGGCTGCATGAAGCCTCCACCGTGCTTTGTAGATGGTGAGCAGTTGACAGCTTAACTCGAAGACAAAAGAGTAAAAGACCCATCGCCTTTTCCTCGCCAAACAAACCAACTTGGTAAATCAAGGTATAATTACAGTTATTTTGCTAATACAGCTAGGAAACTGTAAGCTTAATGAAATAGTTTCATTATTAATTTTGAATAGACGATGTTATAAAATTCAAAGTAGCGTCAGACATATCATAATAACAGTTCGCTTATTTGACTTCCGTTGTTTAATGATTTCAAAAGTTATCGGGTTTCTATTAAGGTCATGATATTTCGTTACGAAAATGCCGGGTATTGCCGCAGAAAACGTTAAATAACTCAACAGCTAAAGACTAGGTATTAAGCTTTTGCTTTGAGTTGCACAGCAGCTGTCTTTTTGTCTTAAATTTTATAACGTTTTTTGAAAAACTGTTGCTGCTAAAGCATATAGGCAGCAGGTCATTAAAATATCATACAAAATTACTGGTTTACCCTGGATTTTTCCTAGTTTTTGTGGGAAAGGAAGAATTACGAATGAAGTGTCGTGGCCAACAAATTGGAGAGCAATCCAAAAATTTTGCTTGCCAGTTCGAGCTTCTACTTTTTACAATTTTGGGTGTAACATTATATTGGACCCGGTCTACACTGTGCGTGAAATCGTGAACGTATGAGTGTAGTTTTTGTTTATATCAAAGAGTAATTCGGTACGCCCGTCTTACCTCCTGACCAGCGTACAAGTTGCCAGGTGTTTAAAATAAACGAAGGATACACTCGTATGCTCGCAATTTTACGCACAGTGTAGGTCGCAAGAATTCTGTTTCAAGCAGTGCTGCCAGTTTAAAACAAAATTGCGATTATTAAAAATGTTACAGTTAAACTTCATCTTTACTTACTGTAATGCTACAGCCTCAAGGTCTAAATCAGGGGCGTCCAACCTTTTTCAGCCGCGGGTCAAATTTGCTGTTCCAAAAGTTTGGCGAGCCGAAATTTATAGTTTGTCGTTTATTCTGCCAAAATGTAGGTGAAGACCAAAAAAAAAAAAGGTCTTAAAAGTCTTCGCTCAGATTTGATCAGTGTTTTCTGCCGAAATGCTGGTAAAGACAAAAAAAAAAGGTCTTCGCTCAGATTTTATCTGTGTTTTCTGCCAAAAAGTAGGTGAAGACCAAAAAAAGGTCTTCGCTCAAATTTGATCGGTGTTTTAAAAAAAGGATTTCTGCAACTCACAACCTCAGCGCGGAAGCATCAATCAACCAAAACCAACCAACGCCAAAACCTTTGTTGGGCCATTTAAAAACCTTTGGCGGGCCACTTCTGGCCCGCGGGCCGCGGGTTGGACGCCCTTGGTCTAAATTAAGCCAAGTTGAAGCTAAATATTTCAAAGTGATTTCAAGTCAGGATACCTCAAGTTTGGCCAGAGTTGAGGTTTATTTTGATCAGTCAGTTGTAAGCAATACATGCCGGCTTTGTTAATGGCAGGCAGTAGGCGTATCTAATTATACTACTTCCCGGTATTGATTTACATGCAGTAATCAAGGCATTTAGCCTGGTATTTGCATAAATTGCATTTACCGCATCGCAATTACGTTTGCGATTTAGTTTGGGCGTGCAGTTGGTATTGATTTTGTTCTGGTTTGATCTGTTCAACGTTCAAAAACATTATGCAGCTATTTGGAGATTTTTGAAAAAACAAAGCTGTGGTAGAATGTGTAAGTAGGTTTGGTAAGTTTAGCGTTTGAGCGAGTGAGGCCGCATAAGATTGCCGGTTTTTGTATGGGAATTAGCTGTGTGAGTTCTACAAATGCTGGCAACTGTTTTTATTCCCCATTTTCACTTTCCATTTCTTTTCAAATATTTTTTTTCGGATTAACTTCAAAGAAAGTTTTTGGTAACCCATGTGGGCTCATTTTGCAAATATGACCCTTTTTCAAAATTTTTGTACTCTCTACCACACCATTTTGACAAAGCAGTGTTGAAAGCGCTTTCACAATGGCAATTCAAAACGCTCATATCGTAAAAAATCCAAGTAGCAAATTGAAGTTTTGTAGAGAGATTTGAAAAAAGATAAATTGTTGTAACTTCATTTGCAAAACCTAAACTGCGTCCAGGCACCATCGAATTGATTCAATTAGTTTTAAAATTTGCGCATTACGTCTATCGAATAATATGCGTTATCAAAGGTTAGTCATAGCAGCAGAAAAACTTTTAAATTGCTTTTTATTACTCGCTCGTAAAGTAATTGCAGTTCGAATAGTGTTTCTCTAATGGCACTCTAATTATTGTGCTTCTCAGTTAAACCGGTATTGGCAGATTGCACTTGCCAATAAGCAGAAAGTACAACACTTTCCAGGTTTATTTCGACACTGAAATAATGTTCAGCAGACGAGTTTCACCGAGTGAAGAATAAATGTTGAGTAAAAGTCAAAATGCCGCTCGTATTGAAGAAGCGAATCCGGAAAAGCGAAAGCTTAGATTTAGTAACAGTATGGCGGAGTATGCAGTTCTTCTTCTTTCAAAGAAGTTCCGTCTTGGCTGGATATTTGGCACCATGACGATCCACTTTAAAGCGCAGTTCCAGTACGTTATCACTGATGACGTCACGGGTTGCCATAGCGGATTGACATGGTGTCAGAGATTTACCGGGACACTATCATCAAAAGACTGCAGAAAGGCATCGCGGCGAAAGGAATTTCGGTAATTTTTGCGGTACAGTTTAAGGAGTAGAGGAACTTTGGATTGCTTTCTGCGAAGAATTTAGGGAGTCCGCGCTGCGAGAGAAGAATAGACGAATGTTCGACAGATTTGTAATTTTCGGCGCCATTGTTGCTGTTGTAGTGCCAAGCAAAGTTGACGCATTTCGGATTCGGTTAATTTCGTTGACGACTCAATACCATGCCTATTTGCATGACGTAATGACTCTAAAATGCTCATTATGACGTATTTGCTCTAAAAAATCTCTCGTTTACGTTTGTGCGGACGTAGTGATCAGAAGTACATCGATTTTCATTACGTAAGCGCGATTTACCTGGTATCCCACCATTACGCCATTGTGACGACGTCATAACTTGCATAAAATCCCTCGAAATTAGGCTGATTTATGCCACGTAGAGCGCATCTGTTTCATTAAAGGTGAATGGCACAGCCAGTTTTGAACAAATGCGGCCAAAAAATTGCGGACATCCGCAAATTGTAGAATAGAAATGGGGAAAAAGGTGGAAATTAAAAATTTGGCTGAACCTTGCGATGCTTATGCGCTGAACAAAAAGGATCTTAACCCGGAATTGACTATGCGTGAAATAAAGGGAGAACTAAGTTTGCCGCGTTGCCATTTGTAAATCTTCTCGGCTTGAGTACAGTTCCGCGAATCGTTACATGAACAACTGAGTAACGTTCTTTGGTGTTTGCCGTTTTAGCAGTTCCGTTAACACTTAAAAACTTCAAATTCTACCCAAGTAATTGAGCAGCAAGTTAATGCAGGTTAATTCAATATCTTTCACCTGCTACTACTTTTAATGCGCAACGAAGCAAATCATTTTACCCGAAAAGCATACGCAATGGAACAGTTACGCTGAATAATCTACTCAGTGACACTTAGGTTTTATCACTACTTTTAATATTTCCATTGTACAATTATTTATTTAAAAACTAATACAAGTTTTTATTTTAGTCATTCCGTGAAGCAATTAAAAGGGTCATGATATCTCAAAATTGATAATTTGGAACTTTGAAGCATGTAAAAGAGTAAGTCTCTGATAATTTTCGCAAATCCCATCACTTTTGCTTTAGATCTTGGGCCGTATTGAAGGCCGGGCATTGGGGCATTTGCCCACGTCCCCTTGTGAAGGGGTTCCCCTGAAAAGCTCGGAATTGAAAATAAGTGAAGACTAAAAAAATGTTCAACAGCAGCTTTTGGACAAAATTGCGGTTCGAAATCAGAATCGTGTGGGTTTTTACTGTTAACCTGCGGCTAGACTCCATGCTGGATCTGATCATCGCCCCTCTCCTGTTTACTATTGCCTCGGGCCCCTTGTGCAGCGCTGTTCAGTTTATTAGTTTTGCGAACACAATAAATAGCTGCAATACCCAAAAGCAATTTGGAAATGCGAGCACTGATACTTGATAGTGTGTAACCACTTTTTGAAACGTGGTTTACGTACAGATTTACGATTTACGTACTGTCAAATTAAAGAGCAAGTTTTATTAAAAAAAGGAAACAGCATACCGGATTTAGGCTACCCTTATAGTATCGTTTCATAGCACCTTGGTTTATTTGACATCACCTATGCATCGGTTAATCCAGAATTTATTGCTATAAAGTTTACAAACGAAAGTTATACTGCTTAGTTTGGTTAGTTTAGAAAAGCAAACTGTGTTTGGTGACGTCATTTGTTTTTGATTGATCCCTGGGAAAAAAGTTGAGGCTTTTCATTTCTCGTTTAAAATTAAAAGTATTGGTCATAAAATGGCAATTAAGTAAACAAAAAAGAGACAATGCTAGCTCATACTTTCTTCTCTAAGCAGGCTTAGACGGGTCTGAAACTTAAAATGCTAGCGGATTAATATTTGATAGAGCTTTTTTGGTCTGCATACAATAAGCTACTTCACAAACAAAGAAAGCAAAAGATGATCTGATTTTTCAAAAATAGCAAAAATGAATCAAAATCGTGGTTGCAGTGGGTGTGTATCTAAAACTAGTAAAATATGGCAAATAGATTTAATTTAGATCATTGACTGTGTTTCATAAATGGAAATATCAAATGCAAGCAATTGGTAACTGAACTGCATAGTAGTATATCACTTCTGTGACCTGTGTTATGTCGCACGTACGTATGTTACAGATAATGTGGCCATGTTCTGATGACGCAGTTTTGTCTTTCATGACCTCTTTTATTTCGAGTACTGAACTATTCATGCAACAATGTTCGACAGCGTGTAACACGCTTGCAATTTGGATGTTGTATTTTGAATATGTCCAATTTTGTTCAATTGAAAAAAATTAAGCTCAAACATTTGTCAAATTTTTAATTTGGCAACAAAATCTGGCATAGATTGTAGCCATCATAGTTTTCGACAACAAAGTTTTGCATCTTAACAACCAAATATATCAAAGCCAGTTGTAGATACTGTAATGTAAAAGATTTTTTTGACATATTATGTTTTGTTATAAACGAAAATGGTCCAGCAAATGTAGCCTAATTATAGTGTCTGTAAGTTTTCAAATTTCAGTATAAAACTTTACATTCTAATCAACGCAATTTTTGTCATATTTTGGAAAAAAATTCTTGCCAGGTTTAAATTTTAGCAAATAACGTGAAGCTCGATTTGAAAATTTTCGTCATATTTTGAAAAACAAGATAGTCAAAGTTAACCACTACAAATGTTTTTGGCTATGACATTTACAAAGTTGAAATATAGAGAAATAGTTTAGAGATCGCACAATATTAAAGTACGACTTCAAGCAAAGTTAACCTTATTGTCCATTAGCTACTCAAACAAAACTTGCAGATCGTGGACGTTCGTTACAAGAATGTGCTTGATCGAACGTAACAGAGAACGTTTCCAGAGTTTGTTGCAAGAATGCTACTTTAAACAACGTCACAAAAACGTTTCCGGAGAAGTACTCTCTGCAGAGACGTTTCTAACATTCGATAACGTTCACTCTACTAAACCCATGAATGACACTATTTGAAAATTACAGTATGATTTAAACATATTTTCTTAATATTTATAAGCAGAAGTTAAATGCATTGATTTTTGATGAGTCTTTCATTTAGCTAGGAATTAATTTTAGTTCTCTATTCGCTTAAAATGTATATAGAAAATGGTTTGGAAAGTTACAGTTGAAATTTTGCATATTAGTTATCCTATGCAAATGTACAACCTATTGAATTAATCCATTTACACTTAATTTGAAATAATGAAAAAAAGGTTTTACAAAATTTCGGTAAAAAAATAATAACGCACATCACTCATAAAAGCTGAACCATGAAAACTATCATATGCTATTATTGCTTGGCATCCCTCAAAACAGCTTGAAAAATTTGTTGATGAAATACCCAACTATTCATCTTTTAAATATAACGAACTTTTGACGATCTAAAATGCCAATTATTTTTTGTTCAGTAAGATTTTTCTTCAAAAAACAAACTCAACACCTCACTGACGGAAATATTTACAATAAAATTAAATTACTCGGGCCCCCATAAAACCACTAAAACATAGATGAACGCTTTTATCAAATGGAACATGATGAAACGCCCGTGTCCGTAGGACTTTTGATTTCTACCCAAGTCAGCCTGTTTGTAATACAACGGAATTATACCGCATTTGTTTTATATCATAAACGGCTAGACGTAGAAAACGGAAATTCGAAAGCAAGATGAAGAGGAAGATAGATGACTGTGTCACGCAAACCAGTTTTAGGGTTGTTTGATGACGTGATCATGAATTTAAGGCGGAAAACCGAGAAAAATGGCTACATCAGTCACAGTATATCATTGAAATTTTATTGATTTACGTGTAACTTAAACAGATGTATGTAGAAAACCGACATCCAGGCCAACATGGGAGGTAGAAGCTTCAATGCTTACCAATTTGGGAGCGTTAAGTCACGTAAACAAAGTTTTGGCGCCGAACACCGAAAAAAATGGCCAACTCAAAATTGGTAAATCTCAGTCAGTATCGAAATTGAGAAAAAAAATGTTTGCAATGAATGCACAATGTAGGCCAATTTTTTTGATGCTTTAACCAAAGTTAAGTATATTTTTTTTTGTTTCTCTTATTATCAAGTCAAATCTTTCATTACACTTGCTGTATTACGCCGAAGCTTGTAACGAGTTTGCGAGGCCCATTTCCGCGTGATTGCATCTTTGGGCAACACAGCTTTTTTCGAAGAAATGTTGCAACGATGGCGAGTTGTTGGCAACATTGTGTCCGATTTGATCGGCCCGAGATTTGAACCCCAGATCTACCGCTCACGAGACGAAAACGTTACCGCTCGACCAACTGGCCGGTATTGTTTTGTTTTTCTGACTTTAACTGGTCTTGAACCGTTGAACCTTAAGTGTTTTTAAATTTTGATTGCTCATAGATATCAGGTATATACCATAAAACCTCTGCTTGAGTGCCAACTTTATTTAAGCGCCACCTCGAATAGAACGCCACTATAGGGGAAGGATTAAAAAATAGAGCCACCCTCTAATTTAACACCACCGCTAATAGACCGCCACTTTGGCATTCTTTATGCAAATGAGGATCAAAGGTTTTCTACCTCTCAAATTAATAATTGCCCAATAACAATTTACCGGTATATCAACGTCAGCACAAAAAAATGGATATGTTAGTAATAGAGGACCATTGCTATTTCAGTCCACGTTGTAGCCTATAATAGATGTTAGATGTACACTGTGTTAGATGTTTTTTCTTTCCATTAAATAAATTTATCTTCTCAAAATTTTGACGAAGTAGTCTAAGAATAAAGCACCACCCTTTAATTGATCACCACATCTAATAGAACGCCATTATAGGGGAAGGGTTGAAAAATAGAGCGCCATGACGCTCAAATAGAGGTTTAATGGTATATTATTCCCTGGAATTGATGGATGTGTTACTTTGACGGGTTTTCCTGGTTTGAGATTTTTAATCGCTTGAGTTAGATGGCTAAAATATTCACGAAAGTACTTATTGATACCAAGGACAGATGAAGTTTGATAAATTTTAGGGTGCTACATGGGAGGGATTTCTCCCACATGGATCTCCGAAATTTGAGAGAAGGCTTATAGAGTAATTGTTGAAAAAAGTGAGAATTAACTATTAGTGCCTATCGTGTCCCCCCACCCCCGACAGCATTTGTGCTATGATAAGTTTGTAAATCATTTAGTGACATATGATCAAATTTCGTGGTTATTTCGAATCAAACTTTTTAAAATGCTAGTTCGTTCGTGCTACGTTTGCATAGTTTTATCTCTCTCAAAGGTTCAAAAAATGCTTTAAAATACTTTAAAGACTAAATTATCGCAAAAGACCGAGCCTATGGGTTAGGGACTGCCTATATTTCTGATTACTGTTTAATATCCGTTGTTTTGACAGTAACATTGCTAGGACAATTTTCTTTCTTCGCTTTGGCGCAATTTATCATTACGACCAATTCACAACTGTATTAGCGTATTCTGTTTCATAGTTTAAACCAATTTATATCTTATGATCAACGGTATCACTTACTAACTGCCAAACTTGTAGCGTATCACAGAAATTGACGTAGTCAAATCAAGCAATGACTGCGTGACTTTTTATAGGGTCAATTACGTAATCGCATTTTAGATATAAAGAATAGTAAGTTAAACAATTGATGGTGTAAGATGGAAACAATTCAAACGGATGGGGCTATGGAATTGGAGTCAATTACAAAGTGTTAAAAGTTTGGGAAGCCTCTAATATCTAATCATTTGTAGACTTTTCCATATTCAAAACATGGTAAAATTGGAACTTATATCTTATTCAAAATTGAAATTTTTAAAATATTCAAAAATATCGCAAAAGACTCAAACTGTGGTTGGCCACGCTGAAACGATAAAATCCTTAAAATTTAAAAAAAAAAAGGAATCTTTGTAAGATAAAGCAAAGTCCTTTTTCACAAAAAAATTTGATGCTTTTTACCATAAGAAATGAAAAGCCAAAAATAGTGTATTTTTTACTAAGACAACACACCAAGGATATCAAGTTAAGTGCTTTTAAACTAGCCTGAAGTCTTTCAATACTAAACGTCTTATGCCCTGTCTACACGGGTCGTAGAATCATGAGCGTACAAACGTATTTTTAATTTATCTTAATGAGAAATTCGACACGCCCAGCGTACCGCGTTACAAGCGTAGAAGTTGCCAGTTGGTTAAAACAAACTAAGGATGCGTTCGTACGCTCACGATTTTACGCACAGTGTAGACCGACCCTTAAAGTGCGTCTTCACTGGACACGAATTAAGCAACCAAAATTTGACGTCATCGATAACTTGCGCAAGGTTTTTACTGGTCGCAAACTTTGCGAGTGGTTGCTTAACTTCACTTAGACAAAACTGTTGATGAATGGTTGGCTATTTTAAGCACGTGACGCAAGCGACCACTTACGAAGGTTGTGAAGTTTCACTTCGCGGCCAGTGTACACGTACCATAAGTCGCTAATGCATGTAAAAAAAAGCGACAACCTTCGACATGTTTCAGGCGTTGCTAAAAATGGAGAGATTTAGTGCTTTTAGCAAAAATAGAACATTTCAGTTTACCACGAGACAAAATTGCCAAATAAGTGACATTTTTTGTTGGCAGATAACCAGTCACTTGCGTTTAACTAAGACGTCAGTAGTGAAGATATTGATTTTCGAACACATCGCGAAATTAGATCAATATTGAAGCCTAGTCATTTTTTACTCTTTCGGCCAACTGTCGACTAGAAACTGAATATTGGTACTTGAGAAAAGCTAACAGAATCTCGGTAAAACGTGCTATTTTTTCTTTCGGTTTGAACCTTTTTTTTCGGTTTGGGCGGAATTTCTTTGCTATTGAAAAATATTTATCGCACGGTCACTTTTAAAAAAGGTCCAATTAAGTTTTACTGTGAAAATTTTTTTTAGGAGAGTGAGTATTTGTTATTAAACAGTATCACTGGAGCCCCTTTCCCCCATTGGGCTACTCTCTTTAGCTAAAAAAAAGATTACCAAGTTTTGTTTTTAGCACTTCTTTGGCCTCTATGAAACTTTCAAAGTCGTTAAAATCCGCTTTTTCAAGAAGGTTAAGAGTTTTCAAAGCTAACACTTACAAACTAAAACTATTAAAAGATTTAACAAACTTCTGCGCCAATTTAGTCATATTTAATGATGAGGAATGAGGCCAACCGTCACAATACATCCCGGCAAGTCAATCGTCAAAACAAACTCTGAGGATGGGATTGGAAGGTCAATCTACCTTCGACCCTGACGCAGCTTCATGTCAAATCTGCAGTTCGAGTAGGGGCAGACTTGGAGACCCCCGGTCTTGGACTGGACCCATGGTCTTTTGCGCCTACTCAAGTGACTGATAGCTTTTGCATTATTTATTTTGTGTGTAAATTGTGTGTGTTGTGCAGCGTATAGTAGTAACCAGGCCCGGCGCCCCAGTAGCGTGACTGGGGGGGAGCAGAATTGGGGGGCACAGATATATCTTTCCATCAAATTTGGGAGTGAGACCAAGAAAAAGAAAAAAGTTTTTATCCCAAACTATGCCCCGTGAATACGGGCCGTTTGCCTCATTTCGGGACACAATTCTCGCTCGGGGGGCACGTTATTAGCCTGGTGGGGCGCGATGGAATCTTAAGATGCGAATTTAGGTTCTTTCCCACAAATTAAGGGGTGAAGACACCAAAAAAGTCTTCGGCGCGAAATCTTAGGCTTCGTCTTGACGTTCACTCGTGTTTTTCGTCCTAGAACGAGACTTTACTTACGCTTGGGAGGCACAAGCAGTATTTTGGAGGAACAGGCCCCTTAATGCACTCCATTGGCACCAGGCCTGTTACTTTCTTTTCGGGCACAATCCTCGCTTGGGGAGCACATTTCTCGCTTGGGGGCACAGGCAGTGATTTGGGGGTGTGGCCCACAAATGCCCCCCGTGGTGCCGGGCCTGGTAGAAGCAATAAACCAAATCTCTCTCTCAGTTCACAGAGATGGACAGTAGAGAGCACTGCTACGGACTGTTAGTCCTCATTCCTCATTGGTAACAAACCCCCTCTTAGCCAAAATAGGCCTACAAGCTCAAGGTAATCCCAAATACAAACGTTTAGACGTGTTTTAAATTTGACCAGTAATTAGAAGAGCTGAAAAGGCTGAGCAAGTCAATTTTTTCTAATGACTTCAAAGTTTTAGCTGCTCAATTCTTTCAAATGACTTCAAAAACGTAAGAAATGAGATCCAAATGGCTTAAAAAGGCTATTTTTGCCAAAAAATCACAAAAATTGCCAAGCGGCCGGGGGCTCTGCCCTCATAACCTCGTAGCCTATGTGTTACCCTTAAGCTGCACCAGTTTGTTCACTAAAGTGTCAAAATGACGCAATTTTCAAACAAAATATTTTAACTTTTGAGTCGAGCTTCCCCTTTTAGCAAAATCCTGGTTGCGCGCCTGGCACAAATCAAAATGATTTAATCCATTCTAGTGATCACAACAACTCATAAACAAGTCAGTATTCCAACCACTGCAGTAAGCTTTTTAGAGTTCAAACCATCGCGGATTTTTTATCTTTAGTCTTGTTTGCTAACAGGTTACGTATATGTATCGTTGTATCCTTAATTGAAAAAGATGCGTTGCATAGCAGTCTCTTTTACACGTAGTGGTATCCAAATACGACATAGAATTTGAAGACAATTGTTGCTTTATGTTTGACTTGGGTGATGTTAATACTCGAACAGCACACTATTACTTAGATGAGAAATTCTGTATGGTTTTAAAACAATAAAATGAGTTAATGGATTTTAGTTTACTTTGGCCCACACGCTTTTCGAAAAGTGGTGTAACATCACCCTAAAAACATTTCTGATCTATTTTGAACAATCAGCCACCTATACCGCATGCACTGGTAGTTAAAACTAATAGCTTCAAAATCAAAACCGATGGAACCTATACCTATTTTGAAACCTTTAGGTATTAAAGATCTCAAATTAGAAATAAAATGACAACAACGTTACTATGCAAACCATCACCAATTAAACATTACCAGAAAAGAGAGATTTTCAGATTTGCTTTCTAACCTCTTTTCCTCAACAGCTTTTGAGTTAACCAGAGGTGGAGTCGAGGACACAAAGCACGAGGCTAAGGCCAAGAAACACAAAAAAGTCAGAGGCCAAGGCCAAGGACAGCCCTTCCGAGGACAGACCCTCTCGAGGCCAAGGACAGGAATGCTCGAGGCCAAGGACACAGGCGCTAGTATTCTCCAAAAAAAAGGTCTTCAAAAATTTTTTCAGGCGTTCTCCAAAAAAAAAAGTTGCCCATGGTTAATCTCGTCGAAACTTCAAAAATTGACCAAAAATCGGCTGAACTTGATTTAAAACTTTTTGTAAAAATTTGAAAATTTGCCCATTGTTAGTTAGCCTTGCACGAAATATCAAAAATTTACAAAAAATTGACTTAACTAGATTTTGAATTTTTTGGCAAAAATTGAGAATTATTTTGCTCATGGTTAGTTAGCCTTGCCGAAGTATCAAAAATTGACAAAAAAATTGACTCAACTCGTTTTTTAGTTTTTTTTTTCAATATTTGAAACTTTACTAATTTGCCTTGACATTTTTTTCAAACTTTGCAAAATGTCAGCTAACCTGTAAGTTACTTGAAATTTTCTGCCAAATGTTTGCATATTCGCCCACGATTAACTTTAACTTTAGCTAGAAATTTAATTGTTGGAGTATTTTTAACTTTGCTTATTTGGTGCAATATTTATTCTATAAATTTTATCAAAAATCATCTGGTACGTTCTAGACAAATTTGATAGATTAGAGTATCTCTGTATCTGTGCTAAAGGAAAATCAATATGATCTTTTGACGTTTTTGTCAATTTGTCATTCTAGTACTGAGTTGGACTAATCATACTTTTGTTTATAACTTCGTAAGTCTGCGTAGTGTAATTTCTTTGGCATGATTATTGCTATTTTTATGCAGTTTTTCGTTAAACTGAATATTTTTGAAAGAACTGATATTTTTCAAATGGTCAAATGCATAGGTGGGCAAGTTAATGCAAAACGTTAGCTTCGTTAACCACTAGTCCGTTAACAAACTTCACACCTCCGTTAACGTTAATCCGTTACTTTCAGCTTTAATTAACGGAAGTTAATAAAGTCCGTTAATCCGTTAACATTTTGCGTGTAATTTACATTTTGTTTTATTCACTCGCTTCTAGAACACGTATTGACGCTGTTGAGCTGATTGTAAGAAAATATTCATTGCTATGGTGGTCTTTTTGTGTTTTGGAAGTTACATTTTACAGTCTAATCTAATTTCAAGATAAAAACAAGTTCAAATGCACCAACGAAGCTGCATGGTATTAACAATAGAAATCTTAACGGAAGTTAATAGAACTTAACGGAAGTTACTTTAGTCCGTTAACAGCACTTAACGGAAGTTAATTTAGTCCGTTAACATGAAAAAACTTTTTAACGGATTAACGAGTTAATGAAAAAGTTAGCTTCGTTATTAACGGACTTGTGCCCACCTATGGTCAAATGTGATTTTTAGAACATTTTTGTAACTAAAATTTCTTTCTTTCAAGAGTTATTGCACGCACTGACTCTCTTGTTATGATTTAAGATTGCAATAATCAATTATGGTATTCTTTACGAAGACTTAATGACTTCAACAAGCCTTCAAAACGAGACTTAACCTTGGACTTAGTGATAGCTAGACTGATGATACACTAAGCACAGGACCAAAAAACAAGAAAATTATTGATTCTAAAATCGCTCGGTTGAAGTTCTACAGTAAAACCGATCACTGGTCGAGCGGATAGAACGTCTGGTACTGAAATGGTAAACCAGGGTTCGATTCCCGGTCGGGTCTATTAAAAGCTTCCCTGCTTGACGTTCAGCAAAAAAAAGGGATAGTGTGAAACCTTCAAAGTGTGCGGAAGACAGGTAGCAGCTTGACTCGAAGACCGAAAGGTCCCTTCGCTGTCTCTTGGCCACCACAAGTTAGTCAAATTAATTACAGGTAATGACAACGGCTTTTGTGGTCTGCTTCTTTGACTAATTTAAAATGGCTTAATAAATTTTGCGCAATGACTGTAAATTGTAATCGCATTATATACAAAAGACCGAAACAAACGTAAGAAGTAGAGGAAGACCGAAACAAACGTACAAAAGCAGGTACAGAATGAACAAAAATTGACTGGTGATTGGTGAAAGAAGATGCATGTGATCGAGCGAAATGGCGAGGCGTGGTAAAGACAATGACCACACGAAATTTGGTCAACTCCGTCGACGGGGAAAATACCAGGTCCAAAATGAGATGACAATAATACAAAATAGAATAAGTCGGAACTAAAAAATACCAACTGAGCAAATTTTTTAATCGTTTTGCGTGCTTCTGGTCTAAAGGCTACCAGCTCGGAAGCCTAAATATTTAAAACTCTGGCCTGCAAACGTCAAAAAACATCTTAATTGACTTATTATTACAATCATACTACAATGAGCAAATTTTGTTTATTTTTGCTAAACCGTGTGGAAGCAGTAAAACATCAAACAAGTTTTTTGAGGTGCTGAGTTAGAATAAGATATGACCCTGCTCAAAAACTCAAAAAATGCTTAATTAGAAAAATTGCAGGGTCAATTTACATTTTGCAATAAGCTAATGGCCAATGGCAACCGCATACCGAGTAGTGTATAGTTGAGGAAACTAGAATCGAATTCAACAGCAAAATTTAGAAAAAAGGATTTTGAGTTTTTGAAATTGATTAATTTCAGTTTCAAATTTCAAAATTTTTAATTTATTTTGCCTTAGTAATAAAAGTGTTGCTGAAGTCGCGACAACTGATAAATTCCATAATTGCAATTGCTATTTGCTAATACTATCACTAAGTGAAAAGTCGTGTATCTATGATATTGTACAGTTCTGATCTGTCAGTGTTTATTTGTTGAAATATCTCGTAATAATGAACTATTGATTGGGTAAACTTTACAAACATAGCACAAGTAATTAACCATTTGATGACAGCAGGAAAATGTCAACATACTGTATCACATAAACTTGAGACTTTCAAATAAAATAATAAAACTACATTTATTGCATTTTCGTAAAAAAACACACTATCATATAGGTAATAACAATGATAAGATAGGTAAATAATTCACAGTGTCAAAGGCTTTCGCGAAGTATAAAACTGCAACATTTCATTAGCACAGTGCAAATTCATGGAAATAAATGCTGTGCACAAAAATTATAACTTCAAAACTTTTATTTGAATATTCGTGCCAGAATTTAAAAACTGCAAATACTGAACGGCAAAAATGTTCTACTTATGCAAAGACATAGCATGCAATAGTGCAAAGATATATTTGGTACAGCTAAAATATAACTACCAGTAGACTACAGTTGACACAATGAAAGAATGTTCTTTGTTATATAGGACATTTATAAAACGTGCATTTTCACACGGAGTATATGAGGTAAAAGCTTTCAAAATTCACAAAATGTGTAGCTTTTTTTTTTAAACAGGGTATAACTTCGTACTACACAAAACGAGGTTTGGGTTGCAGTGAGACAGAAATTTGTTGTTTTTGTCAGTGAAATCTTGCTTTGCAAGGGCTTAACTTGAAAAGGTTAGTTTTTTATCTTCTCCGTCACAAGCACACGTCTGACTGGAGAAACAGACCGAGGTCGAGGGATACACTTTACGGACCTGTAAAATAAAATGGTGTCAGCCACTAGACTTCTTTTTATAGGAGCAATTTTATAAAAACATGAAGCTCATTTTTGCTCAAAATTAAATTAAGAACAATGCCAGCTTCAACATAAAATAAATAACTAAGAACATAAAGTAGCGCACCATATTGCAAGTAACCAGACGAGTTTTTAGTCTTTTGTTTCTTGCCATTGCTGATTTGTCTAACACTAATCATGAACGAGAGCAAAAAACAACTTTATGAATTTGTGTCATTCTATTCTACAACTAAGTTAAGCACAAATGAAACTGAAATTCGGGAAAATTTAAGAACAGCCGTCTCGACGCAAAATTTACTGGTTCTTATAAAAACGTCTTGGTAATGAATTTAAAAAACCAAAACGTTTAGTGAAATTCATTTTCAGGTTTGATTTACTGCTGTTTGTTTTTTTTTTTCACAAAAATTAAGAAAAAAGTTTCAGCGGATAACTTGCTCGCTTTTGAATCGGAAGGTTCTAAATTCGACTTTTACGCTCGTCATATCAAACAAGGGCTGCCGAGGTATCCCCGCAACTTCGGCGATTGTTCGTAAAACGCCTTGGGTTGCAAAAAGCTTTCCTGACTCAGTAATTACAAGAATTTCAATGGAAAACTGCCCAAACTTACTCTTGGAGTTGTTCTCGCTGACATAGTGCTGTTTTCGGTCTGGTAGTTTGATTTTTTCCTGAAAAAATAGAACCATTTTTGAAGCCAATACAGTACAACGCAGTCTGCATGCCATGAGACCGATTTGGCAAAAATTATATTTGTGTTAAGAAATAATCCAAAGCATTAAAATTATTAAATTTGGTTTGAACAGCAAATAAAAGTGAAAATTTTATATATGTCAAAAGGGACGTGGCTGTCTACCGAGTTGAAACGATTTATACCAACATGTGACATATTCATTTTCGGTTTTTTATATTTTTTTTTGCTCGCTTGTGACTTGTTATTTTCACATTGTAAAGCTTTCACTTTTGCTTTTGATACTGGCTTTACGCTGTATATATGACCAATCAAAACAAACAACAAATACGCAACACAATATGTCCTCACTTGTCCTGTTTTTTCAAAATACTCACCATTACTACTTTTCTCATCCAATTCCGTATCAGTCGAAGCAGTCACAGGTATTCGAGATGTTTGTAAATGGTAGCTTGACTCAAAAGACCGAATGATACCCTCGCTGTCTCTCAGACAAGGCAATTAGGCAAATTAAAGTGCACTTAAAGGCGGTGAATCATCCAGCCAATTCCGGTGGTTTACTATAGCTAAAAATGAACTATAATTTTTAATATTTTTTGTTTTGATTTTGGGGCTGCGGTTGCAAAGATATTCAACAAATACAAAATGATATCCCCCGAAAAAAGTTTTTGGAAACTCCGAATTTTGTTCTTCCCGCCAAAACCACAGTTCTCTAAACTATTAGGCCTACTGTGGTTTTGGCGGGAATAACAAAATTCAGAGTTTCCAAAAACTTTTTTCGGGGGATATCTTTTTGTATATGTTGAGTATTTTTGCTACCACAGCCTCAAAATCAAAACAAAAAATATCAAAAATTATAGTTCAATATTAGCTATTGTAAACCACCGGAATTAGCTGGATGATTCACCGCGTTTAAACTTATAATTTTTGTCACTGAGAAGCTGACTAGCCAGTGATACACAAAAAAGGAACGACTACTGTAACTTGGTGTACAAAAGTTACTCCTCCGCGGCCAAGCCAATTCGTACCACGCTTCGGCGTATTACAGTACTTCAATAAAGTTTTAATTTTTTGGAGTTCCCATACTTACTCCTGGTTGGTGGTTTTTCTGGTATAGGCAGACCTACAGTTGCTTGTCGTTTGAATTCGGCTAAAAATTCCTCCGATATTTTCCCATCCTCACCTAAATTATTCTGCAGGGATTCGTACACTCCCTTTGTCCCCCTACAAGCAGACATAAGCTCTCGACTAGCGGTACGATTGAAAGAGAGATACCCTGAAAAAAAGATAAAATTTGTCGGCCAAGAGACAGCGAATGGACTTTCGGTCTTTGAGTGAAGCTGCCATATATACACTGTACGTGGTGGAGACTTCACCTTGATTTTTTTTATTGCTAAACGCCATACAGGGAAACTGTAAATACCAGTTATTCAGCCATTGTTTAATCCGACCGGAAATTGAAGCTGAGTCTATTGGGATAGCAGAAGCACTACCCAAATATGGATTGATCATATCAAATCCACTAGACTTTCCAATTTTGGTCATTTCTATATCGCCTTTTCATTAGGAAATTTTGAGATTTTTTTACTTGCTTCGTCAAACAACTTCACTCGACAATACTGTCAAATTATCCAACCGTCAAATCAAATCATAGTTCAAACAAGTTAAACGAGTTTTAACTACAATTTAGCAGTTGAAGAGAAAACTAATATTTTTGGTACGTGGCGACTGGCATTTGACTTTATTTTGTAGTGGCAAAAACTAGCAACAACAACAACAAGTGCAATGTCTTACCCAGAGCTTGAGCGGCCCCGATTCTGACCAAATCGTTGTCTGATTTTAGAAGATGTAAAAGTTTGAAAACCGCTCCCGATGATACAATGGCCTCCGGTACGCCTGCTCTTGTATGAGCTAAACTAGTCAAGTAGCTTTCTGGAAAAAGTGAAAAAATCATACAGACATTACCAATGAATATGTAACTTGGACAAAAGGACCCTATCAGTGATGAGGACAAACTGTTTGCACCTGCAGTATATAACAAAGATATAAGAACAACTAAGAACTTCAAAGAAGCAAGAGGAAGAACTGGAATGAACTTAAAGCTGCTGTTCCGAAGCCCACAAAAAAACAAACATATATAGCATAAAAATACTCTTCAGCGAACACTACAAACGTATGTAGCTTATTGTAGTTATACGCAACGATAAAATGATTACACTTTATTGCATCAAACTGCTTTCCAAATCAAAGCATGCATTTTAGCTCAAATTTTAAACTACAGTTAGGGAATTAAATAGCTTATGCAATTACCAGCAAACGTCACCGTCTGCATAAAGTAAGGTGGCCTAAGACGAAATAATTACCTGACGCAATAATGACGTCATCATCTAGGCTATGTTCCAGCATTTGTAGCAGAACAATAATGCCTCTAGCGGATGCATCAACGACGCTCATGTGCGACACCACGCGGGCAAGTACAACCAGTTGGAAAGCAGCTCCAGCTCTAATGATCGGGTCTTTCGATTCAAGCAAAGTTTCCAATACATGATAGGAGATTCCCCCTAACTTTAAAATCTTTTGTTGTTGAGGTAATCGGTTGAAAGAGAACAAAGCCAGAGTCAAGGTAGCACGGAATTTGACGATCTGAAATGATAATTGACGTAAATAAGTAAGAAAATGATCTTTTTGATGCCAACATAAGGCAAGGTTTTTGGAAGCAATTTTCTAAACCATGGGTCCCATAGGCGCTAGGTCATCCGATTCCAACGCTTTTTAATCAAAATAAACCCAAGTAAAAACAAAAACGGGCATTTTAACAAGTTTGCAAAGTACGATTAGTAACCTAATGATGGAATGCAATCCCAGGTTTATCCAAATCGCTTTCAAACATTTTTTACATAATTGACTCGGATAGGACAGCGATTTTCAATAGGAGTGAACAGTTTAAACTGTACCAAGGTCTGCAGTAAGCTCGAGATTCAAATCCTTAAAGAGCAAATTTTAACTTAGTATCTACCATTCCAACCTGATTCACAGAGATCCCCGCAACTTGATTTTGGCGTGAAAAAGTAAGTACATAAAAGCTTAAAAGGTCGGCAAACTATCGATTAAGTAAAATAAATACGGTCTTTTAACTAATATTTGACTTACTATATCTGCAGAATTAAGCAGTTCCATTGGTATTTCGTATCCAAAAGTGTCAATATCAGCTAGTCTAGTTTCATTTTTCAAACAACCAGTAACCACGTAGGCCAAACACAAAAGTAAATTAACCTATAAAAACAAAACAAAAAATGTTAAGTTGAAACCAATTTTCACCATTCAGTGCAAAGAGGAACGCTCCTCTTTCAATATGATTTGGATAAAAAAACCCAGATTAGCTTAATAACGTGCGAAGCACTTTAACGTTGTAGGGTTTCAAACAGAGTTATTGTAAAATTTACTGCGTGTTTATGCACTCTCCATTCAATTTTCTATGTGGCTTATATACGGTCAATTTTGTCAGCTTTTCGTATTTATGCCGTTTTGTTTAGTTAAGCCGTATTTCAAAACAATGAAAATGGAATGCGAAAAAGGAAAGTATCTGCATCGCTTGAGTGTTGCGCTTAAGATTTTTAGGGTCCAATATACAGTATTAGTACCCGGTTAACATCTTAATCAATCAAAAAACTATGCAACCTGCATAGATTCGTCACGTGTCGTGAGCCATATTCGATCCAGAAGTAACTCAATAGCGCCCTCTTCCGCTATAGCTTCTTGGGATTTTTTGTTATTCAGATGGGCAACGCCTACGAAAAAAACAAACACGTTTAATAAAGCAAAGCTACTATACATTCATAACTACTGTATTTAATTGCACTTCCAAAACACGAATCGGTTAAAAAATCAAACTTTCAAGTTATGGTGTACGAGTCTAAACAGCACCTTGTCAAGAATAACTTAGCGCGATGGTCATAGCTTTATGGTCATCCTGCATTGCTTTCACTAAAATCTATGTCTAAAACACTAAACACTTTTTGATTTTAAAAATATGCTGACCAAAGTCCCAAGTTTCAAAATTAGCTTGACGTTGATCACTAGGAAAAGAATCTAGTCGTGATGCTACCCAACCATTTTCGAGGGATGGAAGGTCTGCGGAGGCCCAACGGTTGGGTCACGTCACAAGGTCAGGATCAGATGTCAAAGACAGAGAGGAACAAGCCGAAATAACTCTTCGTATATAGAAGCTCAGAGACGGAACGCCCCAAAAAAGATCTTGCAGGCAAACGAATTTCACTCATATCACCAAAAGTGCAAAATATAGGCTTATTTTTGCAAAGCTAAAACTAGCAAACTTTGAGTTTGGAGTAGTGCTTACTTGTGCACATGCTTTGTATTGCATCTAGAGTAGCTATGGTAACTTTTCGCGACGTGCGAGAAAGTCTAAGCAGACGGATCAAGGGATAAATTGTTCCGTCGTTCATCAATCGTTCCTGGCCCGAAAAACTGTTCCGGCTGATAGCAGCAACCGCCTGGCAACCTAAAACAAAGAAAAGCAAAAAACGCAGAGTTAGTTAATTTAGTTAGATTCAATAAAAAAAATAACCAACTAAATTTTAGCCCATAAATGTTCTTTCTAAAAATTGATAAAAATCAAAACCCTTATTGTATCTAAAGTTTAAATTTTCTTTTGGTGAAACAAAAGACTCTGGGTGACTTAAGAAAAACCAAAAAACAAAACAAAAACGATGAAACGTGGCGGGAGTGTTTGAACAGCCACCAAGACAAAATATTAAAAAAGGGGAATTCGGCAAGTTAGTCTACCTCTATCCCATCTTTTTCAAATTTACCTATAAATTGCAGAATGTCTGATTTGCTGATTAGCATTTCAATAATTTGCTTTGTCCCGATTCGGTTCGCGATTGCTCTCTGTTGCTGCGGATGGTCGCCGGCTAAGGACCACAAAGCACAAGCACCCCGCTCCTTCACCGTATCGTCCCAAATCTGAAATCCAACTACAAAATTTAGCTCTGACTTTTGGGCATTAAGTTCTACTCAACAAAAAACAAATTTCATGGCGGCTCTACAGTGATTTAATTCGCAGTAAAGTCGCAGAGCAATTACGAATTTATCCCAAATTGGTCGCCAATCTATGCTGAATTTCTCGTGCAATTCGCCATTACTTAACATCTCATATTTACACAGCAAATCGTAAAAGGAAATGGCTTGCCAACAAAATGCCTATCTTCTTTTTGACGTAGCCTATCTTTAATCACATGTTTTAGTCCACGATAAAAACATACCTGTTCGTAGGAGGCCTACATGAAGAAAATACTGCAAAAATTTGCATGCTCGAAATAATTGGTATTCTCATCTGTTTCATTAGAAAATACTTTGTACTTGTACTAAGATAGTTTTACAGAGAGTACTGGGCAAATAAAATTTGTAATAATCATTTCGAATTGGATTAATTTTCAAAAATTATCGCGCTTCTTTACACCTGATGTTAACAACTAGTGAAAGCAAGTGCCAATTCAATCGTATTGTTGAAGCTAATTCGAACAAGTTGATACAAGATTTTTCCAAAATCGAAACGTATCCATTGTACCTGAAACAGACGACATAGAGCATCGGGTGCCCCCTCAAATGCAGCTTTCTTCTGACTCTCGTAATTGCATTCAGCAATGGAATCAATTGCAAGAGCTGCTTTCATTTGAGCAGCAATGCAATGTCCTCTTAAGATAGTAACCAGAGGCTTCAGAGCTCCAATTGATATGAATTCATTCTAAAATAATTCCTTTAATTACACTGTATGCGGTATTTCATACAGTCGTTAACACTTTTTGATTTAAAATTGAAACTTGCCAGAGTATGATGAAAAATTGAACACCGATTGTTCAAACAATAAAGGCTTCATCTACGAAATCTAAAAATTTCAAATATTTTCTGCAGTTTTGGACTATTAAAGAAGTTTATTTTTCCACTGATCCTCCAAAAGTCACAAAATCGGTTATTGCATGAAAATATTGAATTCAATTGTCCAACGTCTCCTTAACTTACGAGGCCAGGTTCGATTCTCGCTTAAAGCCTCCTCAAAATCTAGCCACCAGAAAAAGAGTGGTTACACAACATAGGCTAAAAAAATTACCTGAATTGTTTCGTTTTTGTCGCAAACAGCAGCTATGGCGTCCGCAGTCGCTGTCTGAAGAGCATCGTCTTTAGCCCGGAGAAATTCGACGAGAAAGGCCGCAGCACCGCACTCCATTATCCGGCCTTGGATGTCGCCGACGCCCAATCTGTCGCCGCGGCACAGAGCAGCAAGTGTCGATACAGCATTAACCAATACGTCTACCACCTAAACATTTAAAACCATTAATTTTGGTTCGTATTTTAGCAGCTAATGATCATGTATCAATTTAGCCGATCAGTGATCGAATGCATAAGCGTCTGTTACTGAAACGATACACTTTGGTTTGATTCCGTTTGTGAAATCAAAAAACTATAAAAATTGGTATTCAAAATTGCCCTGTTGATATTCAGCATTAAAAAGGCAAAAGTCGGACACCCAGTCATATACCGTGACAGCATGGCAGACGGCGGCTTGACTCAACTACGGCAAGGTCCCTTTGCTTCTCTTGAGCTAGACTAACTTGACCATACTACGACAGTTAATACAACGGACTGTAAAAATTACTAAATTAACTTACATCTAGTTGTAGAAGATCTACAAGAGGAGGAATCCCACCGTGTTCAGCGATACTAGGAGCGTCGACATGGGCTAGATCGGACAATACGACAGAAGAACGAGATTGAAGTTCAAATCTTTCGTCCAAGGTCTCGTCCAATTCGTAACGTATGTGCTTTGCCCTTGGTGTCAAATGGGCTGGTTTTAGAAGTGAAATGAGAGCTGTGGAAAAGTTCGAAATTTTTTGGCTGGGTAATGTTGTAGTTAAATACATGAATGGTGTTCAAAAATCAAATCTTCAAGTACTCTTTCTATTACGCCAATTCGTGAAACGAGTTAAATAAGTTTAGATCGAGATCGGTAGACGTCAGGATTGAAGATCATACCACTACTATGAAGCGGCAAAACGTTAATCCCGAGCAATTTTTCCAGATCCTCTTTCCTTAAAAAAGTGCTGAGTAGCACCAACAGTACCATTATTTCTTGGGCTACATAGTTTCTTCTAAAAATTCTAACAGTGATGCTGAGGAGTTAGAAAAAGGCACACTATTTTACCGCAAATTTTTATCCACTTTTTTATTAACTTTGATCCAAACTCAAATCCTTACTCTTAAAGCAACCCCAAACCTAACCCTAATCTTGACCCTTAAAAAATAAATAAAAAAATGGATGAAAATTCATCGTTTTTTGTTTTATACTTTTTTAATTAAAATTTTCCGTAAAACAGTCACTTTCTTAGATGAATTGCGGGTCAATTTGACCAGCTAAGGAATTGAACTTCGAATCTCCTGCTCCTTTTTCAACCGCAAGGGGCTAGGGTTAAGACTTACTCGGAATAGCTCCTGCATTAGCGACTTCTCTTCTGACGCAATCCTGTTCGGACATCAAGCAAACGACAGAGCAAGCTAGGGATCTGATAGGTGAAGGAGGTGGTTCGTCTGATTGCTCTGGAAAAGATACCGACTAAATTACGAAAGCGAGCATTTAAAGAAATTCTCGAGTCTTATTCTTTAATTTTTATCAAAAATTTAAATTTTGAATCAATCTAGATTTGGTCTCAAGTTAATTATATTCTTGTACCACAGCCCATGGATTTCAGAAATCACGTTTTTCTCGCGCGACTGTTTCGATACGGACCGTTTGGCAAACAGAAAATTCGTCGCAGCTTGTGAAATTATCAATGATTCTTGCAAAATATTTTTGAGTCAAACTATCACTCAACGTGGACTGGACACTCCACACCATACCTTAAACCGCTGAACGTCAAGCAAGGGAGCTGTGAACACCAATATCAAAAAGTATGGATTTACCCGACGGAGAATTGAACCCGAGTCTCCTGTTTAACGAATCAGCTGTCTTACATAACATTACTCTGAAACACAAACAGAAAAAGCTACCTGTGCCACCACTGGAAGCAGATTTTGGTCTTCTTTTGTTACTTTGTAAGAGAGTGACTAGGGGTAAAACTACAC
Organism: Trididemnum nubilum; assembly: GCA_963965965.1. Taxonomy (NCBI): domain Eukaryota; kingdom Metazoa; phylum Chordata; class Ascidiacea; order Aplousobranchia; family Didemnidae; genus Trididemnum; species Trididemnum nubilum. The sequence goes on along the minus strand of OZ014471.1, from coordinate 13,358,879 downwards.
CAGACTCGCGCAAAGGCTGCCAGTATTCTGGTGCTCTGTGCAGCAAAACCTCCAAGCATCTCAAAGCAGCATCTTGGCGAACGACTGACGATGATTTTAAAAGTCCTGCAGAATGTTTAGAATTGTTTTACTCATTTGCAATTGATTTACATCCTATAATAAGGTCCATAAATTGCAAGTATTCGTGTTCTTAACAATCCAAGTTGTCTCAGTTTGCAGACTAAGAGCTGAAATGTGCATTGTTTAAGTAATCTCAAAACATGGCATCTAGCCAAAATTTGAGCGAGCATTTACTCAAGTTTTTTATGATAAAACTTGCACTATAGTGTTAGGCAACAGAGTTAGTTAGGCTTTTCAATCAGTGGTCAAGTGGATAAAGAGTCTGTGACAAACACACTGGATTCGAGATCGATTCCCTGATGGGTCAAACCAAAGACTAGAAAAATTGGTACACACAGCTTCCCTCAGAGTTGTAAGTCGAGCCGGGGTTTTCGGGTCGGGATCAAAGTTGACAAAAATTTCGGGCTTAGTTCGGACCTGAGACGTATTTTCTGTCGCAGGTGCACAAAAATATCATCAAAATAATTTGGCAACATTGCTAAATTCTTTACACGTAATTTTTGTTATTTTTTGGGCATGATTTGAGCTTCAAATTAGTTTCTGGGTTCGGGCTTATATTTTCGGGTTCCCACGGGTTCGGGCCTGAACTAGTTGGCCCGTTTACAACTCTGGCTTCCCTGCTTAACGTTCAGCATTAAAGGGACAGTGTGAGGCCTCCACCGTGTGTGGTAGACAGGTGGCAGTTTGACTTGAAGACAGAAAGGTCCATTCGCTATCTTCTGGCCAAGGCAACTTGGTAAAGAAAGATGTAGGTTGAGAATTCTTGAATGAAAACTGAAGTTTATATGTCAATTTTGACTGCAGATGCTTCAATGTTATTTCATCCATGGACACCTGCTGATAGTCAGGTATCTACTTTTTTGTCTAAGTCCAAATAAATACAAAAAGTAAACATACCCACTAAAGTGTCCCATACATTTAACTCTTCAAATTTGGATCGAGTCAATCTATTGTTCAGTCCTTGCACAAAATAATCAACGATGTCAGCGTGAAAGTTTAGGACAGCGCTTTCTATGACGCCATCTCCTGTGACGTCACGAGCTGTGACGCAAGCCCCTTGGTGAATGAGAAATTTGAGAGCAGGTAATGCGCCACTAGAGGAGGCAACAAGCAAAGGAGTGGCGTTGTCCCTAAAATGAAAAATGACAATAGAAACTAAAGTACTTATTTAAAATTCAATATGTCAGTGCATACTTTCCAACATTTTGTAGATTTTGGCATTAGGGTTACTTGTGCCAAGAGATGAACTCAATACTTAAATATAAAAATTTAAGCAACTCTACATTTGGATGGAAGCAAAAACTTTAAACATGAATAAACATTGCAGCAATGTAATAAGCAAAATGCATTACGGCAGTCATTTTAACTCTACTAGTTCCTGCTGGTCGAAGCAAAAAGATGAGCGTGCTGTTACACTAGAGCTATTGTACTATGGTCCAAATGCTTTGTTGCATTGACGTAGAAGTTCCCTAATTAGACTTAGAAGTGTTTGTAATAATTGAGCTATAAATGAAATGAGGATTATTAGGCTACATTATCACTTCTTTAAACTTGCGCTATCTGTTAAAAACTTATTCAGGCGAACAAAAAACGAACCCCAAAATGGCTAAATAAAAAGAAAAGCTATAAATTAAGAAGCAAAAGCATTGAATAATGCTAACGATGAAATGCAAGTGTAGTGTGCGACCTGTGCAATAGGAAGCATATGATGTTAAAACGAAGATGTACTGTATAGCGCGACGTGAAGAGTTAATAACCAAATTAGTTAAATGCAGTTGTGGAAATAAATGAGAAAGCTATGAAGCTACAGAATTGTAAAAATACCATTCAATACTTCATTGAAGGGGATTAGCCTGCAATCTGGGAAAACAATCACATTAAATACAAGGCCACAAACCAAACCTCCAAATGGCCTGGCCTCTGGCTATGGGAGTTCTATTTAGAACATTGTTCCAATGTCTGCATGCAAAAGATTTTTCATGTTGAGCTAATAGCTTGAAAAACTGAGAAAAAACAAAATACCCGGAGCTTCCGCGGAAAAGAACAATGAAGCCGCCCGCCCACTGGGTCGTAAGAGGCGACCCATGGGTACCCATTAGCACTCTGCACTGATCACAAGCGTGGCGATGCTGTGCCAACTCTTTGAGCGGTGTGGAAACGGACTTTTCTCCCAGGTTCTCCAGCATAACATTGGGGTTCTATTATGAGACATTGCAACGCACCATGCCATCATCCACAAAAAAGACTCCGGAAGAGTCAGCCAATCAGCCAAATAACGAATGCTCGATTTATTTATGCGATACGATTAGTGGTCCAATGGATAGAGCGTCTACAACTAAAACGATAGACTTGAGTTTGATTCCCGGTCGGGTCAAACCAAAGACTATAAAAATTGGTATTCACAGCTTAATAAAAAGGGACAGTGTGAAGCCTCCACCGTGTGTGGTAGACAGGAGGCAGCTTGACTCAAAGACCGAAAAGGTTCCCTTCGCTGTTTCCTGGCCAAGACAACTTGACGAATAACAATCACAATCATTGCTAGTACTACATTTTCACGTCTGCAGCGCTAAAATTGACGCTGAAACGGGACGATGTAAGCCACGAAATTTGTTCTAGTCCCTAACCAAAAACGAATAAAAACCTGGAGGTTTACACCAAACTTGCTGTTTAAAAACTCACCCTCCAGCTGGCGTTTCTAAGAGATTTGGGTGGCGTCTTAATAGAGAGCGCAAAATGGGAGTTTGGTCTGCAGCAGCAGCGTGGTGAATCGCTGATCTGCCTTGCCCGTCGCTTAGTACAGTTAATACTCGACTGGCTAGTAATGCACTCACACACTGGAGTGCGCCACAGCGCGTAGCAAAAATTAAAGCAGTTGCACCTAAAAGAACAAAATAATTGAAAGCTCAAAAGCAAACCTTACCGAAATAACGATCACTCTATTAAAAAAGTATCCGCAGTACAAATAGTACAATAACTCAAGAGTAAAACAAAGTTTGATGAATGGAGCTTCTGCTGGAGAAACACTAACTTTGGTTTCGATTATAGATCAAGATAAACGAAAAACTTAAAGTGGCATTCACAATTTCCATGTTGAACGGTGGGTAGGTGGTCTCGTAGTTAAAAGACAGGCACGACACCAGGATTTCCATGTTGGATGGTGGGCAGGCGACAGTTGAACAGTCTGATGTCAAAATGAAGAGAGAGGCGTGCAACTAGAATTTCGCGAAGAGATGGACTGAACCCAAACGGAAACTCTTCTTACAAAAAAAGAGTCAACAACTCGACAACTGGCATATTGATGGCATTGCAAGTAGAGCGAAAGATTGGGTATGGGGCCCCCAACAGCCAGGTTGGATGGGAGCACCAGTCTTAGGTGATTATTTGCTTTCATGAAAAAATATCAAGTTTTGATGTAGTTTGAAAAACATTACGAGTTTTTAAAGCACTTTCATAAAATAAATTTTAACTTAAAGGGATAGTTGATGCAAACTTGAAAAGAAGCAAACCCAAAAGGCACACATAAAATAAGTAATGTAATAAACAGTACTCAAACATCTAACAACAGAAGAAAAATAATTCAGAATGTTATGCGTTTAATACGCGTGCAAACACAACAAACAACTGTTAATAAAACGCTACATTTTAACACAAAACCTGAAAAAACAACGAAGAAACAAAGGGTGAAAGCAGATATTTTAGTAAAAATAAAACCATTCATGCTGTAAGCCACAACACTTTACCGCTTTTTTCTTCCAAAAAATCCCCTATATCAGAATGGGTGCCGTTCGGCTCGGCTGCGAAAGATTAAAATGTTACAAACACCGATATTAAATTGTACACACGGGTTCGATTCCCGAACGGATCAAAACAAAGACTATAAAAAATGATATTCACAGCGCTCCTGCTGCAAATTTAGCATCAGAGGAACATCGTGAAAAAAGGTCCAACGCGTATAGTAAACAGATGGCAGCTTGACTCGAAGACCACAAGCTCCCTTCACTGTCTCATGGCAAGGCAGCAACAAGGTTGTGATTGCAATTCACCCCACTATAACCCATTATAAACAGTGACAACAACAATATAAAATTTGATCTGGTTTTTTCTATAGCCGGTAGTTCTATCTTTACTTGTTGAAATTATCCCACCCTAAAATTGACCGATGAGAGGAAGAATATAGCTCGCTTATTTTTTTCTCTTTTTTTGCTTCCTTAAAAACAAACGTTTGGTCTGGAACCTAACCGAATTTTATACTGCTGATCTAATTGTCTCAAAAACTTCATCCAAAAAAATAACTATAAATTTTATTTATTTATTGTTGGATATTACAATTGTTTGAAAAGTAGTTCAAGCAAAAGAAAAAATGGGTGTAATACGAGTATATACTACTAAGTTTTTTGAAGCACCAAATACAAAATAATTTGAAGCTGTTGCAAATCATGTCTTTTTCAAAAGCAAAATAATTCTTTTGTGATAATTGAGGTAGGATAAAAAAATTTTTAAAGCTGGAAGGCCTAGAGTAGAAGCAATTAGTTAATTTTCATCATAAAATCGCTTTACTCTTTCCCGCGTCTACTTGTCCTAATGTTGACGAGACCTAGTTGACGTATTTGGACTGTAGGAATTTACCCAAATCGAGAATAGATAGTGTAAAACTATCTCGTGCCAAATTGGACACGCCACTACGTCATAATCCTTAAATGACGCCGTCTAAGAAAGTACAATAGACACAAGAACGCACTAACTCAAATATACATAAAATATTGGAGTTTGAAGTGTTATGAAATACTCACGGGTAGATTTTGCTTTAATTTCCGTTCTTCGGTTATTGAGGTTCGGTTTCTGGCTCAATAAAATACTCAAAATATCCTGGCGGTTGTGTATGCACGCATAGTGTAAAAGTGTTAAACCCTAAAAATAAATGTTGAAAATTCTAGATGTTTACAAAAATGTCTATTACTGAAACAAGGTAGCACTAGCCCATGACCAAAACAGTCTCATTCAAAATTACAGTTTTATTCACCATGTTGCCTTGGCCAAAAAGAGAGAGAAGGAGCCTTTGCGAACTTCGAGTCAAGTAGCCACTTCGCTAGTACACACGGTGGAAGTTTCACATAGTCCACACTAATGCTGAATGTCAAGCAGGAAAGCTGTGAATACTAATTTTTATAGTCTTTGGTTTAATCTGACGGGGAATCGAACTTGAGTCTACTGTTTTAGTAGCAGACGCTCAATCCACTCAACAACTGATTGGTCAAAGAGACATAACGTTGACAATGGTACAGTGTTGAGGGCCAAAGCGTTTGCAATGAACAAATTTTTATAGCATTAGCTACGATTTTCCCCGAAGAATTGATTTTGGATTACAAAATCGCTTACATGGCCTGAACATGTGAGCAAATATTGAGCATTCATCTCAAAATTACGTCAAAATCCAAAGTAACTTATCAAAACAAAGCTTTTCGTTATAATCCTAATCGCGAACTTAAAATAACAAAAACGTTAGAACAAATCCGTTGTCAAAATATATTTCAAGTCGTTGCCCAAAATAAAAGACATCCCAAAAACCGTAAATCCCAAGGATAAACGAGCAACTGGAATTTAATAATTTAGGTTTAGCGTTCTATTCTAGCTGGTTGCAGAGTCAAAAAGAGTACAGCACTGTGTGTGAGTGTATGTGTAGTGTGACTGTGTACTTAAAATAGAAAGTCAGACGACAACATTAAAAAAATCTAAAGCTCTCTAAAAAAGCATAAACACATAAATAACTTCAAAACTCCACCTCCGGCCAGTTGGTCAAGCGGTAACGCGTTTGCTTCCAAAACAGAGCTGTTGGGTGTAACGAGCCGGGAAAATCGTACAGAGTGTTGACAATGGCTCGTCGCCGCTGCGGCATATCTTCGAAAGAAGCTGTGTTGTCCAGGCGCAATGAAGGGAAGATGGATCAGCCAACTCATTACACACTTCGGCGTAATTCAGCGAGTATCATAAAAATTTGATTTTTTTCCAGTCTTGTTCATAAAAAACCGTGTAAAAACACCAACAGCCTCCACCGAACGGAGAACTCAAGTTAAAAACCAGTAGACCGCTGTAATTGAGTGACCTAAACGTAGAGTGGCCCAAGTCGACTTGGACCGAAAATGATTTTATCATATTTTCTGATAGATTAAAGCCTTAAAAATTTTTTGTAAAAATCTTGAAGTTCTTCTACATAAATTAATTTTGGCTCAAGTTAACTTGTAACAAGTTAACCAAAATGTGAATTCAGTATAATGGACCATGCCAATTTGGTCCACTACAATGTAGCATCTTAACCAAATTTCTTTCCAGTGTAATGGACTAAGTAAAACTAGTCCACTATTTTGTTTACTTTTTATGAAAAACCCAACTTTACTACAGTGGCCCAAATTCACTTGTGTCGGTTTTCGCCAATCCATCTAACAGTTATTATTATTTAACACAAAGAGTATTCAATGTGGATGATGATATTTCAGTTCAATTCTTTTTCATGAAAGGAATATACGCTGCACAATGCCTAATTGGCTTTTAAAGAATGCATTATTTCACTAACACTACCACATAATAAAAAGTTTATCCTTTAAAAACTAATTGCATATGTCTTAGTTAGCTTTGTGTGCATCTGTGATATGAGTAGTTTCTAATCTGTGATATTGGTAGTTTCTAATCTGCTTAACGCTTCTTATTTCTGCTCTCTTTCTCTTCATTGCTCAATTTTTCGTAAGGGTCGCAGAGGCAGCAGCTCGAGATTAAGCTGCCACGCTTCACAGTCTTTCATGAACTCCATCATTTCGCTTGTGTAAAGTCCCAAGCGATTCCATCCAAGATCCACAATCTAGGTCGTCCAACTGGTCTTTTCCCATTATTTTGCCTTGGCAAGTAAACTGAGGCACTTTGCTTACAATGCTAAATCGTTTAGGCTGAGATAGATCTTTTAATTCGGAGATGTAGCGGCTCGATGTTTCGAGGTTTTCAAATCACAGAGCTATGCACCTTGCTAAATAACATAGCTTATTCGATTTTTCATAGAAATCTCATTTCAAACTCTTGCACTTGTGATCGCACTCTTTCGGACATTGCCCAAGATTCATTATAATAATTGAGAGTGGAAACAAAAACTGTTTTGAAAATTGAGAGCTTTGCTTTTTTTGACAATTTTTTGTTTCATGACGACCGAAAAGTGTTGCATTACTGTACCACTTAAACCAGCTTTCTTTATTTTTCGGATATCTAGTTCCTCATCTTGTCTACCGTCTCTAGTGAATGCAACCCCAAGATACTTAAACTTCTCTACCTGTTTCAGTGTCGCTTCATTCACTTTTAACAAGCACTGATCGTACTTTAGGTTTGGCCGTACTTATTTACTTATATTTCATTCAGCTGCAAGCCATTTAATGTGGATTGGAGGCTAGACTGTTGAAGAAAGCAGAACCAAATCATTATCAAATAACATGCGACTTATTTTGCCATTTCCAATCGTGACACACTCAGCTGGATTTGTCGATCCAATTCATGTCAATAATGAAGAAGTGAGGTGACAAAACGAATCCTTGCTGGAGTACAACGCCGACATAAAATGGCTTTCATTACTTGCCATTTACCCGAACACAAACCTCCCGTCAGCAGTGGAATGACTTTATTGCACTAACAACTGACTATCAACTCCATATTCCTGGAAAACCTCCCAAAGTTTATCCCGAGGAACTCGGTCATATGCTTTTTCGAGATTGACAATGCATGCAAAGAGATCTTTGCCATCTTCCCAAGATTACTCAAAGATTTGTTTCAGAGTGAAAATCTGGTTCGTGGTGCGGCGACCCAGACGAAAACCGCACTGACCATCTTCCAGTTTTGATTCCACTATTTCTCGGCATTTATATACTTTCCCTGGCAAATTAAGGAACAATATCTTTCTGTAGTTCGTACATGCTCACCTGTCAGCCAATCTCTGGAAATATTGCTGATCTTCCGCGCAACTTGACAAGGCTTTCAGAATGGTGCAAATCTAATAAGTTAACTATTAATCCCTCAAAAAGCCAACTCCTCGTTATATCCCCAAGAAATATTGAGTTAGAGACGGATTTTGATGTGTTTCTGAACGGTATTACTGTCCCCCTTTCTAACTTTGTCCAATATTTGGGGGTAACGTTTGACTCTAAGTTAACTTTTGAGATTCACATTAAAATCTTAGAAACCAATTTTTCCACAGCTGTTGGTATTATTTGTAAACTAAAATTATTTGTTCTTCCTAAAGATGCATTAACACAACTATATTATGCACTTTTCCACTCACATTTGTTATATGTTCTAGTTATTAGGGGATCAACGTATCCGTCCTATTTGATGAAAATAAGCACTCTTCAAAAAAAAATAGTTAAACTGGTAGGGGGTGGTGCCTTTCAAGACAGAGCTAGCCCATTTTACTACAAACTTAACATTCCAAAATTGACCGATTTGTACAAAATTGAAATATCAAAACTAATGTACAATATTGTACACAGGCCTCGATATCTTCCGATTAACTTTTCCAAATATTTTGAAAAGGCATGCAAAATCTTAGAGAGATCAACGAGATCTACCACTCACGAAAATGATGCTTTATATATTTCACGATTTTTATCTAACAGATAGCAAAATAGCATTAGATACCAGGGCGTCAAAATTTGGAATTCCATTACTTATTCAATTCGTTTGCTATCTCCAATTTTTTTCAAAATAAAGTTGAAAAACTTTTTTGTGGAATCATATGAGTCTTAGAATTTAGGATTTCAACCTAACTAGCTGAATTATTTTAATAATATAAATCACACTCTTTCTCAGGTATTTTTTATTACCTCTATTTATTATCAAAAGTTGTATTACATTGGCATTTGGGTGGCTGCTTGAATCGATTACCGATAAGGTCTTTTCGCAGCTTCCTTGTCGTGAAAACTGATTCTTAAGAGGTACATGAGCCTTGTTTATTAATATTGTATATTGTTGAGTTTGTGGTTTCTGTTACCGTAATATTTTAGTTACAGACAAAAATAAAAAATGACTTGACTTGACGTAACACACTTGCGTTAACCAGAAAGATCTTGTTCGGTCAGCACTTTTAACATCTTTGGTCTGATTTCATTTTCACCAGCAGCCTTTCCAGATTTTATCCCTTTAATTGTCGTTGCCACTTCTATAGCAGCAAAAACTTGTTCTAACTGTATTCGTGTACTTCTTACACTAAATGTATCATTTCTTATGCGTCATGAGTTGATGAGATGTCTTCCCAGGCTTCAAAAGATCTTCAAAGTATTTTTTACTTCGTGAAAAGGTTTCATTCTCAACCGTTAGATTGTTACCTGCAGAATTCTTGATGGAGTAAGTGACAGTCGATCGCTTACAACGTAACGGCTGATGGTCTGCCAAAATACTTTGTTTACCAATAAATAGTTGGAATTCAACCGACGACTAATCTGGGATTTCTTGGATTTCGATACTGCCAAAATTGCCGCTTTTCATGTCTCAGTGTACCGGGATTGCAAATTAGATGACAATCTGTCCTGTAGCCAGGCCATTAACAAATCTTTTTTTTTGTTTGAATAGCTTCTTTAACTTCTTGGTTCCACCAAGGGTTATTTTCTCACGATCCCCTGCCACTCAAGAGGCTTGCACCCACAACATTCAGCAGCAGATGAAATGTTACTGATCTGACCAGCAGCTATTCCTTCTGCATGTCCTCAGATGTATAAGGAAGTTGTCTGAACTTTGATGATATACGGGATGCAAACTGTTTCTTTACTAGTCTGTCTTCCAAAGCCTCGAATTTGATCATGTAAGTAACAGAAGACTTGTTGGATTTCCTGTTTGGCCAAGGTTTCGCAAGTTGCAAGAAACATACTACCAGATAGTGATCAGTTGGCAATTCAGCACCTCGCTTCACTCAATCGTCCAGCACATCCAAAAACAAATCTGACGAAATTTTTTGATCCATACTAGGTCGATAACATGTCTACTTGTGAGCTTCTCTGTGCTGGAAAAAGGTATTCATGATGCGGAGTCCGTTGCTACTACAGAGCTGCAATAAATACCTTCTGTTCTTCATTCTAGCGACTCCATGCTGTCCGATCACACCCTTCTACGTATCTGTGGTAATTAAGTTACCTTGGTCGGGAGACAGCGAAGAAACCTTTTGGTCTTTGAGTCAAGCTACCACACACGGTGAAAGCTTCACACTGTCCCTTTAATTGCTGAACGTCAAGCAGGGAAGCTGTGAATCCCTATTTTTCTAGTCTTTGGTTTGACCCGAACGGGAATCGAACCAGCGTCTATCGTTTCAGTAGCAGGCGCTCTATCCACTCGACCACTGATTGGTTCCAACATCGGCGTTGATTTCAGTTGGTGATATTTATAGAAGAGCATCATTTGTTTCATCCTCAAAAGCCTGATGTTCATTCGTAACATTGGGGGCATATACCTAGTACAGGCACAATGACCAATTCAATACTTTGAGCTTCAACATGTAGAGTCATGATCCCAAAGAAACCTAATTTACCTAAAGTCTGACAAACGAGAGCTCGTAAGAAGCCCCATACCCGCTTGCGCAGACATACAAGGAAGAATCAGCACCAGAATAGAAAAACTTCCAGCCGCCACCCAGATCCACAGTTCCAGAGCTATATCTCTTGGTTCAAGAAACTCAAATAATATCGAGATGATACTGCTTTGATTCCTCAACCTATTCTAACTCTTTTCCTGTGATGGTGAGGATATTCCAGTAGGAATGCTTTTTGCTGCTTCCATTCGCCTCTCCAACTGTGGGGCAGGCACATTGGTGGAGCTGCTACAAGAGCTAGCTTTTGAAAATTGTCGCTTATTTTCGAACGAGCTTTTCTATCTAGGATCCAAATGTCGTACGAGTTTCGCTTAATGATAACCTGGAAAGCTACTAAGCGCTCCCCTGTCGGACGAGGCTCCAACTGTAAAGATGAACTCATTAACGTTTTACATGTTATTTTCATTATACGTACACATCGTGATGTTTTGGCAGTTTGACGTAACTTCGGAGAGGTTTTATAAGAGTTGTCCTTCTTCTAGTTTATGCGCTTACCGCAGCTAATGGACGTAACCAACCAGAGTTTAAAGTTTTCCATCTTGTTTGGTTTGAACTATACTTCGTCTGGTCTCTACCCTCCGATCTCTAACTGCCTATTCTTTTCCTTGGGATCTAACCCTTGTTGTCCAACCCCCTTCTCCTAAAGGCGTCATATGATATTTAAACGGCCCCTGAAATTATTATTATTAAAATAGCAGAGAAGAATAAAATGTGCAATCATTTAGTACTTTGTAGTGGAAACACTTCATATTTTTGAAGTCTTTTTTAAACAAATTCGTCAACTATTCAGCAGAAAATATATGTCCATACAACTATTTGATCAATTGTTTGACCGAGTAAAATAATATCCGTGATATGTTTCCATTCCATACCCCTTGTTTTTTCTTTTTTTAGTTTTTTTTTTAACTTGGGCCATTACACGGTACTAGAAGTTTTGTACCAAGTTAACTTGAATCCGCAAAACTTGGAAATATTGGAGTAGTGTAGTGGCCCAAGTTCGAAAATGATGTAATAAAAAAAAACATGGCGATCACGTGATCACCAAATTTTGTGAAAAAAATTTTGATCACCCCAGTAATGAACTCGTAAACGTACGTAGTTCTAACGCTTAAATGAATACATAAAAACAATCGTCAACTTTAAACGCAGTTTTCTCAAAATCACCAATTTGGACTTCGGCCACTCTACGTTTAGGTCACTCAATTTATGTGCATATACCAAACAAGAGATAAAATGTATAACTGACCAACGAGTAGATGAAAATTCAAAAACATACTTGCAAATCTGGTGACAAAAGAGTGGAGCTAGCTGTTTTTCTCATTAAAGCAACAAACGGAGCAGATAGACCTCTACAGGCTGACAGCTTCAATCCACCTTCAATCGTCTAAAAATAAGGCAACATTAGCAGTTAAGCATATAATACGTAGTATTGTTAGACTGTGAACACTTAAACAAAAATCTGAATATCCTCAGAAAATGTTGTCGTAGGATTATTTTTGTCAGGACCGGAGGTAAACCACGAGTTACGTTGGAATAGATTAAGCAAAGGGGTTGGGGAGCTTTAGTTAGGGTTAGGGTTAGAATAAACGTAGGAGTGGGATTAGACAAAGACTTTGACTTATTTAAAATCTTAATTCAAAACTTGATCAAAATTGGTTAATTAGACGTTTCTATAATGCACTTTGAATGTGAACCACAATAATCATGTACCTTGTTTGCTAGGGCTTTTTTGAAACCAAAAACTTGTTTAAAGAGTTCAGAGAGTTGAAGGTCAGTCATTAGGAGTCGTTTCGGTCGTAGACTTGCCAACATCTGATACCGGGCATGCAGCCAGCCTGGTTGAGGAGGAGCGGCAGGATAATATGTAGTTAGTGGTATATGGATGACGTAATGGTCTTTTCCGTCTGAAAAAGTATTAAAAAGCCATTAACTATGCTGAAGAATGATATTTCTCAAAAGTTAAACGAAAATTCAATTTGTTTAAGAAATAAGCATGTTTTGACAGACAGAGTCCGGTAGTAATAAAAGCCTCCGATTTGTATCAATCGGATTAAAATTTAGTCAATTTACTCCGAAAAGACAAAAATCGAAGAATTCGTACCTAATTGCATTGTGGTGACGTCATATTCTTGTCGTGGCTTTTCCATCAATAAATTCAAATATTTTATCGCATTTGATTGGACCGCTTTGCACCAATCATTGTCAATCAATGGCTAAAAAAAGAACTAGTATGTGTTGTTTGGTTTCTAACTTATAGTATTCCATTTTCATCAGGCGTTATCCTTGTAAAAAGATGATAAAGCTTGACTAAACCGTTTTTTTTCTTCTTTTTATAATTTAATTTGAACAAACCTCTGCCGTATAGTTGGGTCAGAGGCATTCTCTTATTCAACTCAAACTTTTTCACATCTTCTTGAACCTTGCGTTTCATGGCTTTTTGGTCTCCCTTTTTACGCAACCATCGACAAAAGAATAATAAAGGCACAAAAACACAAGAATAACAAAAACACAAGAATAATAAAGCAAAAGCTGACCAAAACGTCAAACAACCAAAAATAGACACTCAGTGCAATTTTCGTTCATCAGATGCGAGAAAAAATATGTCCTGTATGAACGTACCTGTCCGAATATTAGATATACCAGTTAAACCCTCAAGATGTAGTCATACCTCAACTTCTGGTGAATCGACATCAAATTGAATTTCTCCATGACAGTGAGTTATTGATCGTCTTTCTCCTTTAGCGTTTACAGTGAATGTTTCGCAGGGATGATCTCCTAACTTCCCAATCGCAAAAGGAGGAAATTCCGCTTCAGTCCGCAGGTTGTCAACTAAAAGTGTTCCTTCACATCAGCAACTTACTTTGGGCAAAAAAGTAAATTTTCACTTTTTTGAGTTTAAAATTCACAGCTGTTTGGTGACGTACCACAACACGCTTGTTTGTCTAACTACGTCACAATGCTAAATTATCTTCAAACTGGTTATTCGTTTCTTATTCTTGTCGCAAGTCATGGTAAAATGTATGATAAAGAATACACTCTGCGCTGATCATGATACGCATTGCTTACACGATTCACAAAGTTTACCCAGCAACAACGCTGTTGTGATACCTCATTTACGGAACAGGGCCGCTTTTGAAGAAAATTCAACAATATACGTATTACTCCACAAAACTAAACTTTGAGCAATTTTGCCATATAAAAGTGGGTTTGCTTGTCTTATTACGATGTTCCTCTAAAATGACAAAGTTTTTATGAAAAAAGATGACAAACTATCAAGTTACCAGACGAAAGCTTACACCTGCTTATAAAAACAAACAATCCACAGTTGCCATCATCATTGAAAAAAGCACATAAAAGGTATTTCATTAAAAAAAATCTGGTTCACGCCCCAATGTCATCGGCATATGAGAGGTTTTTAAAGCAATGACATAGTTTTAATTATTTTTGACAACGTTCTGTATAGTGAATAAAAATAGGCGGTCTGAAACGAGCAGAAAAAGTTTTGAAAACGCGAATGCGTTTTGAAATAAATCAAAGAAAATCAGCAATAACCTTGGGATTAGGATTTGGGATTTTAACCACTCGTTCTGGCACCTGGGACATGCAATCTTTCAACAGTTCAAAAATTCTTCAGCACAAAGTCGTAAACAGGCCGACTAGCTCACACCCGAACCTGAAAATCATCTAAAGCCCAAACTAGACCCCCTGAACAAAGAAAGTACATTAGGTCCTTTAAATAGCTTGAGTTTGGTGAGACCAAATAAAGTCTTTAATAAACGACGCAATTTTTTTTTGATTATGTTTTTATAGCTAGCTAAAACACAAAGCACACATCAGGTCTGAATTAAGCCCCAAAATTTTGTCTATCTTAAGCCAAAACACGACCCGAAAAAAACGGCCCGACTTACAACTCATATGCAGCATAAAGAATACTTGGCAGCACTGTGCCCAATTTAAAAAATCAAGAACCAAACTATGAACCTTCGTTTCCAAAAGAGAGTACGGTATTTACTCAATCCTAAGCCAGTACAAAATCGATTTTCTGATTTCGATGCTTAAGAACATCAGTAAAATATTACTCGGTTTCAATAAAATTACCTTGTATTGGAGGAAGCATATTGTCGATGTCAGGTACACGCATTAACCGACGTCGTAGTGCAACCAGGACCAACGATATTACTGAAATAAACTTGAGGAGAGAGATGTTACGTCGCACGTGGGGGTCCAACATTAAGCCCTTGCGGATCATTTTCAGCTGAAAATACACATTGTTTAAGCTCCGTCTTTCAGTCTAGCTGTGCACCAGGTGCGAAATTGTGTAGTGTGCCAATTTTTTGCTAGATCATCATGATATTGTACCCAGAAACACTTTCATTTGTACTGTCCTAACGTTCGGAAATTACTTTGATGAATCTCAAAATAATTACTTGATGTCGCAGTCTTCGACGCAAACGTTGCAGCTGCGGAGGAGCTATAAAATCGTCATCCGGGAGTGTGATGGCGGAAGTGAGGTCATAGATTGAGTCGAAGGCGATAACATTCTCCTCCGAGTTAGCTCGGATTTTCGAAACACTGAAAGCCATAACACAGCGCACAAAATCTGAAAATAAAGCACGTTGTAAAAAACCTGCTGTATTCTACATTTGACAAGTTGAACACAGTCCGGCGGCATAATTCCAAAGTGTACCCTACTTTTTAGCACATCGTTTTGCTCTTTTTAAGGCTGGCAATGCTACGATTGCAACCCAAACCCAAACTCAAACGCAAGGTTTTGCAGAAAAAGAATAAGAAAACATAACACGAATTAAACACAAACGCGTTTGACCATTACGCCACAGAGGCGAAGCATTCACGTTGAGACACGAGAAAAACAAAACGTGGTAAAAATGTTGCCTCACCAGCGTGCAATCTACAGTTGATTACAACAGAGAAGACTGCGCAAAATGCACATTAGGCCCTGCCTATTAAAAAAAGTACCTGCGTAAGAATTGAAAAACTTGTTTTCTCTCGCTGAAGCAAACGCACTTGGATCTACCTCGTTCAATTCTTGATAAACACCGCTGTACGCTGGGTTGCTGGATACAAATTCCTGTCCTGTATATAACAGAATCCAGTACTTAAATTGTAAAATTTTGCACGGGGGGACGCTTTTGTAGCCTTTGACTGAACCTTAGTGAAAATCAGGCGCGTAGCCAGGATTTCGCAAAGGGGGGGGGGGGGCTTTTTTTGGAAGTTTGATCCAGCCGTAAACGAACTTGACCCAAATTTTCATTAGTCTTGAATTGGATTGAGGCGATTTTTCAGTGAAAATTAGGTGATCTCCAAAAAAAAAAGGTCTTCGCCGAAATTCAAAGGCTTTTCCTGGCCGAAATCAGAGATTCAAGGTTTTTTCCGGCCAAAAACAAGTGATCTCCAAAAAAAAGGTCTCCGTCGACGGTTGAAGTGTTTTTTCGTCTGCATCACTATTCTCGCGGAATTAGCGCTCAAATCTCGATGGGGGATGCCTAAATCTCGATGGGGGGACGCGTCCCCCCCCTTCCCCCCTACAATTTAAGTACTGACAGAATCAATAAGTTTCGCGCAGAATTGTAAAAACAAAAATTAACAAATTGTAATTAAAAAAAAAAACTCCAAGTAAACACTATTTCAGTTAAAACGCTAAGCGTTGGGACCTGTCGAATTGTTCCTGTTGATGAGGCATGATGCGGAACAAATGCTACAGCACAGAGCGACTGAGATAGAGGACCAAAAGAGAAAAAGCGGCCATTTCGGCACTATTTAAAGAGTGAGCTCTAAACAGTTAACACTAAACATCCCATCACTGTACGCGGCCCCTGCGTGGATAGAATAGATCAGTGGTCGAGTGGATAGAGCGTCAGCTACTGAAGTGGTTTGATTCCTGGTCGAGTCAAACCAAAGGCTATAAAAATTGGGATAATTACATCTTCCCTGCTTGACGCTCAGCAACAAGGGAGAGTGTGAAACCTCCGCTCTATGTGGTGGAGAAATGGGCAGGTGGTAGCTTGTCTCGAAGACCGAAAGGCCTATCGCTGTTGCCTCCTGGTCGAGGCAACTTGGTGAATAAAATGTAATTACAATTACTGCTGATAGTTACTCTTTTAACGTCTCTTACAGGGAGGAAACTGGACAACTTTTCTTTTCTACGCCAAATGAAGCTTGGATAGGTACTTGGTAGTGCGAACAAACACTCAAAAATTTCATCAAAATCTTACTCGTATTTTCGAACCATTAATGTCAATAAAGTGTAGTAAACATCATCGTTAGACAGTTGTTTCTAGAGTAGTTAAAAATAAAATTTAGTTAAAGTTACTTATTTCTGCAGCAGCAATATTTTGGTTCAGACCAGGGTTCATTAAAGGCTACCTGCAGTATGAAAGTCCGACAGCACGTTTTTTGAGGAAGCAGTGCATTCTCCTGTTCCCGTGTTCACGTTGAGTAAGGAGCGCCATCTTTCCGCCAGTTTGATCCGCATGCTTCGCGCCACACAAGCGCCATGCCAAAGTGATTTCATTGCATAGTCAACGGAAATTAACACTTGACCTGAAAAGGAAAATCTATGAAATCTAAAGCAATGGTTCGAACTTCGTTCAAGTTACTACTGTAAAATCAAACTCCTCCGTTAATTCAATCAATTTTAAGTTTTTAGTTGGAAATACGAATGGAGTAAAAAAACGTGACTATAATACTCCAAACTTCTGTTATTATCAAACATTATCAAAAAAATTGATCAAATTTGAACTTGAGTGAAAGATAAAGCAGCAATTTGTCCGCTCCATTCGTAATTTAGTTATTTCAAAGACGGCCTACGATTTACCGGCCAGTTGGTCAAGCGGTAACGCGTTCGTCTCTGGAGCGGGAGGTTTGAAGTTCAAATCTCGGGCCGGTCAAATTGGACAGTACTGCCAACGGCTCGCCGCCGCTGCGACATTTCTTCGAAAGAAGCTGTGTTGCCTGGGCGTAATGACGAGGAGATGGGCTTTACTCGTTACACGCTTCGGCGTAATGCAGCGAGTATAATGAAACATATGACTTTGATTTGTTTCTACGATCTGAGATTTAAAGCTCGGTGATTTTTGATTAGTTGTTAAAATAGAGTAACCAATGACTTCAAATAGAAATTCTATTCTTACAACTATACTTAAAAAACTGCCTAAAAAGAACGTTATGTACTTTTTTTAGGTGTGAGAAAACCATTACACAGCTTTGGTAGCGATGGTTATGAGATTTTCATTAAATTTCTCCCAAGGTTTAATTGCTTGGACACTGCCTTTGTTTTGGAAACTGATATTACACTTATGATACGCGGGCGGATACTTGATTCACATAAGTGATGACAATGGGGGTATTGTAGCGTTCGTTAGTAAACATTATAGCGTAGGTTTTCATTGTAGATGTAACAAATCAACAAACAAAAGACCTACCGACTTTTGTGTTTTTGTAAGCGACTGGCAAATGGCACGCTGAGCTCAGATCAAAATTCGGTTCAATACGTAACAATGGCATTTGATTCACACCAAATATTCCGCTTGTTAATTCGCGAACTATCTAAAATGTAGTAATTTGATGAGAACGTGGGAAAAAGCACTGTAAAATCATGTAAGACATAAGTTTTATAAAACGTTCATTCGAAATTCGTGTGACCTACAAAATTCAGGTTCTGTCAATGATGATTTGATTGTAACGTGTTAGCACACAATAAAACGTAGAATTAAGAAATCTATAAATTTACAATGTTTACTAATAACACAGCCTCTTGGAAAATAATGATTTTCGAGTATTAACTGAAACAGCTGAAATTAATATTTTAGTAAGTTATTTATCATAGACAGAAACAAATTATACTTCTTCCAATTTAACAAAAAATTTTTTTCAACAAATATGAACAAATTCTGCTTGTCCCAAACAGTTCCAAATAAAATTTCCTTTTTCACGATGGCATCATAAACAACACACTACAAGACAAAAACACAAGATGGTGATTACACAGTTGCTAGAAATTTCTGAGTTTGCCACGTCTAATTCAAATCCACTAAACATCAAAAAACAATCGAACTCAAGAAAACAATACTTCTTTTGTTGTGATATGTGGTGAAATCAAAATTAGTTATAATTTGGTCAAAAAATCAGATATTATGATACAAAAAAGTTTTTTTTTGATACGCAAACAATAGATTAGAATAGATAATTACCTGATGGATTTCACGATATTCTATGTCAGGGACATCTTTTTCTTTTGGAAAGAGACAAGTCAGCTGTTGTTTTTGGCCGAGATTTAAGTTGGAAATTAATCCACAAGGCAAACCGGCTTGACCCCTAGTAAATCAAAGTAAACAGTTAAATCGAAAATCCTGTTTCACATGTAAAAAAGCTATCATAAATGTTTTCCTTAACTTTGGTGGAAGATAGTCAGTTTGGCAACCAAAATAAATTGGCTACGTAAATAAAGCGAAAATTTTCAAAATGAGGTCAAGCGATAACACGCTTGTCTCTGGAGCGATAGGTCTAAGCTTCAAACCTAGGACACAGTGTTGCCAACAACTTGCCACCACTGCAACATTTTTTTTGAAGAGCTGTATTGTAGGTAGGCACAATAATGTAAAGTTGAGCCCCACTAACTCGTTACATGCTTTGGCGTGATACAGTGAGTACAATGAAGAATTTGATTTTGAACAAGGAAATTGGCAAATTAAAAATGATGCTGAATATCAAATTAGCTGTAACTGATAACATTTGACAATGTTGACACATCCAACATCAGTTATATATCTCAATTATCTATCAATAACCTGTTGTCATTAGGTTGCTTACCGAAAATCAGGGGAGAGCAGCCAACTAGCAGTGCTCTGAGCAATTAGTTCCCTTTGTTCTTCTTTCTTAAAACTATCAAAATATGATCTCGCATCTCTATGAGGGGCTGTGTCAACAGTCTAAAAGTTAATAAACAGACAAAGCATTAATATGCTACATAATACTAAATTGATTGTTTACATAAAATAAGAGTTGAATCGACTCACAAAAAAAAAAAAATTAAATTGACTCACAAAAAAAAAATTAAATAGTAACCGTATTTTTTGAACTATAAGGCACAGTATCAATAAATGACCTTTATTGCTTCTTCCTTATATAAGGAACATCTACTAGGCTCCAGGAATAGAAGAATGCACATTCCTGGATCAAAATGATGATGGTTTTTCCTTATATAAGGTGCACTAAATGAAATACAACTTGCAAGGGCCTGAAAATTGTAACAAAGCTCTAAATTAAATCATAAAGAGAAAAAGAGTATATGCTGATCCATAATAAGATGCACCTTCAGTTTCTTTGAAATTTTAAGTATGTTAAGTGCTCTTTAAAAAAATTCAAAACTTATGAAAACACAATCATTAAAACTCAAAAGCTGTATACAAAAAATATGGCAACTTAACAAGCATGATTTTAAGTCTACATAGCATGTTACTATCTAAAGCCAGCAAATGAGTCCTAAATTAACAAAACTTTATAAATAATGCGGCAATCAGTGTTCTCTCTTAGGTTTTGCAAACTTAACTTGTGCTCAAACAATTAACGATTTTCCTATAGTACACAATGGAAAAGCAAAAAAGGATTTAACACATATCTAATAAAAACGCTGATAAAATGCAGCTTAATAGTTAAATAGAATGTACTATTTATAGACTGCAATAATGCAAGGAATCATTACCTGCACTGGGTATCTTGGTGATAAAGAATGGGCACTTGATCTTGAAGTTGCTAAGCCTGCAGTGGCTGGACGGGGACTGATTTTTACACTAAAAAATTAATAGGATTAGTAAATATATTGAATATAATAAGCATTCCAATTTAGGAATTCACACTTGAAATTAATCACAGGCCCTCAAGTTGAATATTGGTCAATATCAGATATTGGAATAGTAAGCTAAAACAACAGGAATCATAACTCAACATTTCATGAAAACATTTCCTCTTGTCAAAAGTATCGAAATGAATGACAAAAAATGCAGAACACATACATTTCCAGCAAAACATAAAACAAGGTTTTATGACATTTTTGTCAAGTTTTTCATTAATTCTGACTCAAATCAATCCCAAACTCTAAAACTAACCCCAAATCTAATCCTAACCCGGACTCAAAACTTAATCTTGACCCTTAAAAAAGCAAATGAAAAATGTACAGATGAATATTGCTCCATTTTGTTTTACTCCCTTCAACTTAAAATTTTTTGATGGAAGTCACTTCAAAACATAAACCAACAAACGGGGGTGCAAATCTTTGGCAAGATTGCTACTCACTGTAGAATGGCAAGATTGCTACTCACACTAATACAATCAACCAAAAAAAAAAAAGACAATAAATTAATATCCGAAAGATCTATATTGACTATGACTGAAAGAAACACATACCCACTGCTTGCAGTTGCTAGTGGTGGCACACTTAAACCAGAATTAGATGAACTTTTTTCTTGTGCTCCTGCTGCGCTCTGAGGGCGCATCTTGACTAAACTGTGATTGTGAGTAGTGCAGTACAGAGTAGTTTAAATTAAAGTTTTAAAGCAGCTAATTAACATCTGCATGTAACATTAGTTTTGCATCAATTTCTATTCAGGATCAAACCCTGAGCCAGTACAGATAGACAAAGTAGCCTTAGCTTTGATTGTACAAGAACACAATACTTTCTAAAGCCTATTCAAGATGGAGGTATCAAAGTGTAACTCAGCGTACTATAGCTGATTATTGACAACTATGAGCCCTTGGTTCTTTTTCTTTAGTTTTATTGTTTGACTTTACTTTTTTTTTATGGGTCTTGAACCAGTGCAAATAATATTTTTACCTGGCAAAACGCCGTTCACAAGAGTCCTGGGTGCAATTTTTACTTAGGTAGACCTACCATATATTTTAATAAGTAGGCCTATCGTATTCATTATTACCAGTGCGGTTACCAGATCAAGTGATCTAAACTTTTTCACTGTAGTGTACCCACCTGCTCATGTTTACTTATAGCCAACTGAATTACAGTAACTAGAATACTACTGCTCAGTGCTGGGGTATTTCACCCAAATACAATACCGGTAGGTGGGCCTATAAACATACAACTCTACTCTCTTACTGGTAGACTAGTACAGTAAGCTATTGTACTTTTAGTGAGTTAGATCTTCAGTGTTTATGCAATACACCTGACATTAATCGATTAGCTAACTTTTTGTACCTCTCTACCTACAAAGCCTGCGCTGATAAACTGCTATTCTATCATTCTACTGGTAGTGGTACATTGTTGAATGAAGTTTTCAAAAATTGCATTGATTCGAGATGCCCAAGAGTCAGTATCAGTATCACGGGATACATGTTAGAGAACATATTTCGTTTGCTCTTGGAAGCGTTTTTGGTAGCTTGGTTACTCGATTGGCTTCGTCCGGAGTAGTTTTTGATTTAGCGGAGTAATTGTTTTTCTGTTACGACTTTTTTCTAAAATTCAATGGTACCAGTCAACCTTTTTGCATGAGGTTTTGCAATGGTGTTGCTAAAACTTTTCAACACCATTTCATCATAATTATTGGTTATTGCATCACAAGAACTTGTATCACGAATAGTATTATCCATAGGTGGGCACAAGTCCGTTAATCCGTTAATAATGAAGCTAACTTTTTCATTAATTCGTTAATCCGTTAAAAAGTTTTTTCATGTTAACGGACTAAATTAACTTCCGTTAAGTTCTGTTAACGGACTAAATTAACTACCGTTAAGTTCTGATAACTTCAGTTAAGTTTTTTATTGTTAATATTTAGCACCATTCACTCATTGTACCGGTACAAACCAGTTTGCACCGATAACACTTCTTGCGTATTAGCACAAGTTTTGTAGAAGAAAGCGAAGAAAGGAGCTCTTTTTGTTGCAAATAACAAGCTGCAACCTCATATATCTATTAATTATCGCTGTTCACAGTTTCCAAAGGTTTTCTGATCGCAGCTTTGTTAGTGCATTTGAACTTATTTTTGTCTTCAAATTAGATTAGATTGTAAAATGTAACTTCCAAAACACACAAAGACCACTATAGCAATAAATATTTCCTTGCAATCAGCTCTACAGCGTCAATACGTGTTCTACAAGCGATTGAATAAACAGATGTAAATTACACGCAAAAAGTTAACGAATTAACAAACTTTATTAACTTCCGTTAATTAAAGTTGAAAATAACGGATTAACGTTAACGAAGGTGTGAAGTTTGTTAACGGACTAGTGGTTAACGAAGCTAACGTTTTGCATTAACTTGCCCACCTATGGTATTATCTTATAAAAGTCTTCGTAACAACCGTGTTATCTTTTGATGACGAAATGGTGTTGATTTTTTCATAAACATCATCGCAAAGCCTCATGTAAAAAGGTTGAGTAAGTAGCCCTAATTTAGGATAACTAATTACGTTTTTCGTTGACATTGAAACGACGAAGAAAAGTTACTTACAAATTACTACGAGATTTAAACATTCCATCAAAAATAGTGCCAACATTTATTAATTTCGATTATTTTTTACAATTTGTGTCTTTGATTTCATTTGAATATTAGCTATGACTTATTACAAAAGAAAAGGCTTTTACCACGGCTGCTTTCAGTAGCGTACGCAGGATTTTCGAAAGGGGGGCAGGAAATTCAGAAAATTTGAGAATAACAAAGACCAAAATGAAAATTGTTCCTCCCAGAATCAGTCCTTTTTTCCTGTCCAAAAAAGACCAAAAAATAAGGTCTTCACTTAAAATTAGTCCGGTCTTTGGCCCAAAATTTGGTGAAGACTGAAAAAAAAAAAGATCTTCACCCAAATTTAGTTCGGTTTTTGGTCTTCGCCTACCGTTTGTGTGCTCAAACCTTCTGCCCAAGTTTCAAAGGGAGGCCATGCCGCAATTTTGCATATTATTCTATGCTAATTATACTATCTTGGCGACCCAAAGGGGGGGCATGGCCTAATGCCCCCCCGTAAATACGCCCCTGGCTGCTTTAACAATGCTTTTTCTTTTTGACCTAGAGTCTAAAAAAAGAAAGAAAATTTAATGGAAACACTATGCTGATGACAAGCCGTTTTTGTCGATTTTTGGAAAATGCGGCAGTCAACTTTTTGTTATAAAATGAGGCTTTGCAATAGTGATCATGAAAAAATCAACACGATTTCGTCATAAAAAATATCGCGGTTGTTATGAATGCTTTTAAAAGGTACCGTAATAGGCCTACTATTCGTGATTCAAGTTTTTGATGCAAAAACCCATTGGCCAACTGGTATTTTACTATTTATGACGAAATGGTGTTGAAAATTTTTATCAATACCATTGCTATTTGCAAAACCTCAAGTAAAAAGGTTAACTGAGAGGTAGCGCACGTCTTGGCTCTTCAGGTAAGTGCTACACTAATAAATAATTCGAAACAATGATAAAAGTGCCTAAAAAGGTAGAAACACAGTCATTTTCGATTTTGAAAATATCTGAATGAAGCTGGTTAATCTGGAATACAGTAGCTTACTCAGTTCTGTTTGACTCAGGACTGTAGTCTAATCTGTGAGTAATAATAGCCTCTTCTTTTTTTTCAAAATGCTATTTTGCCTCTTAGGCAAAATAGGCACTACTGTCGACTAGGGTGTCTTTGCACAGGTGGGTGACTTGACACAAAAACTTAAAAAAATTTTTTTCCAGCAATATAAAAATAGAAAAGTGTGCAAAACTTATCTATGATTGTCAATGCTTTATGTTAGTAACAATTGAATTTGTACTGCAGATTGCCTATCTAATGCTAACATTACTAATAGTGTGGCTTAAAAGCAACTGTAAAAAAGTGCCAAAAAATACATTAAGCTGAAATTGCCTATCTCAAACTGATGTTCACATGTATCGAGTTTTCTTGCATTCTCTATGTCTGAGGTTATTGCTTTAACTCTGTTTATGTTTGAATTGCAATTGGATCAGAGTGAAGCCTTACCAGATAAAATAACTTTTTTATGCTGGTCATATAGTTTTTGATTTTGTGGGGTGACTTTACTCATCAAAATTAACTAGGGTGACTTTGCTCATACAACCAAACAGTAAGATATACTGATACGGTAAGAGTGAAAAAGATGTTATTGATTGTAGATGCTTAGTATGATCTGCTTAACTCCAGCAGCAGCATAGCTCAGTCAGTAGGGTACCAGTATGTTGACCAAGAAATTGCTTACTAGTTCAAAGATTGCACTGGGCATATTGTCATTTTGCTCTTGGAAAAGACACTTAACACTAATTTCCTGATTTGGTCAAGCAGCCTACCCTTCGAGGTTGTATTTGATGCAAGTGATGATGAAGTGGGTTGTTTTGATGCAAGTGAATCAGATCTGAGATGCAGATGTTTCGACTGTGGCAAGTTTTCTTGATAGTTCTGATGATGACATTGTTAGTGAACTGAAAGACACAAATGACTTGGAAAAAGAAAGCATTGTAAAAGTTGTATATAGCAGGAAATTACGAAGGTTACTATGCAGAAGTGATTGGTACATCTTAGGGAGATGAAGTTGAGGCACAGTGTACAGTACCTAGAAAAAATTCCAGAAGCAGGAACAAGAAATTCTAGCTACTGTCATTACAGAAAAATCCCAAATGATTATGATTTGAGAGAAAAGGAAGAATTGCAAAAAGTTCTCAGCAAAGATGTGTACAGAGAAGAAGAAAAGATATACATTTTGTTAAAATAATAGAGTGACTGCTAGCATCAGCAAAAGCAGATAGCAGTAACCAGTACCAGAAACAGCAATGAACAGATAAGCTTGATTTCTTGATTAAACTAATGTTGCTGGACTGTTAAGACTTAAGGTTGTACTATTGACTTTCAACAAATATGGATTGTTTTGCATAGTTTCTATTTAATGGCTTAGGCAGACTTCTGCACTAATGGTAGTTTATCATGTAACCAATGATATATGTTACTGTTGGAAAAACAGATCATTGATGTATAAATTATGGTGCATATTAATTGATAATGTAACATGGCGTAATTAACCTCAAATGAATCTAACTGTGTTATACACTGGTTTTGAATGTTGTAAATATGATTTTCTTATTATCAGCTTTGCTTATGTACCTTGCAAAGTTAATGCAAAAATGTTGTATAAACTCACCCCAACCTGGGGTGACTTTGCACAGAGCAAACTTTTTATAAAAATGATCGGTATATGAAGAACTATAAAAATCAATGTTGTATGTGTACGTAGCCTTTACATGTCGCACCACAATGCAGCAATTGCCAAACCCTTATCATAACTAATTAACTTGTATGAGATACAGATGTGTCAAAAATGTTCAAAGTCACCCCGGTCGACAGTACCTTATAAAATTGCTTAATTTGTAATGCTTTGTCATCTTGAGTAAATATTGCTTTTTTTGCTGGTTTTGCAGCATCCTAAAATTGCAAAAGCTGGAAAATTAGTTTTTTTTAATTTCAACAACAGCCAAAAATTTATTTAGCAGTCTGCACAAAGTGAAGCAGCACTCTATAATCTTGGAATTGTTGCCATTTTGCTTGCAAATAGGGTAGGTACTTGCAAATCACTTAAAGTTTATCATTTTGAATCAGTAGAGAATTTAGTCGTTTTTTTAAGTTTGAAAATTCATTCTTTTTTGTTCTCAATTTATTTTAGATAGGGGTTGCTGTTACATAGCACAAGAACAAGAAAACTGCTACTGTACCCCAGATCCTAAACCTATTCAGTATTTCAAACTCGAACCCAACTGTTGATCCTTAACCAAACCTTAACGATAATTTAAAACACAGTAGGGTAAATGACTATGATCGCTCACTCTTTGCTCTTATATTCTCTCTGTGGTTGTTACGTACTGTAACACAACACTTGCCACTTCCCTTTGTTACTGCTGAGGCTGGCATTGTTTTTGATTCAGAAATTGATTCTTGTATTTTGAGAAAAAAACAAGCCTCATGTTCTTATAAAAAAGTGTAGTCTGAATTCTTTTAAACTGTGAATACGTCATTCGTGCAATTCTGTTTGAAGAGATTCAGCATGAAATCAAGTTTAATTTAAGAAATGAGAACTAACTGTACTCAAGGTAATAAAGATGTGCCCCAAATGAAGCAGCGAATTTTGTCACTTGGAACTATCATACTGGTTTCAATCATTTAAGTCTTTAAATTAATAGGGTTGAAACCAATGGTACTGTAGCTTATATATCAATGAAAGATCACTAAAAAGCCTTTTAATATTATTTATGTTTTTTGATGCCAATAACCAGGTCCTAAACAGTAAAATATTGGACGAGGTAATACTTTTGCAACCAAAACCGGATGCATCCTGGAATGCAGCAGAAATTCATTTACACTCATATAACATGTGATGACAAAAAAGAAAAAAAAGGTTTTCACATCTGATTCAGTCATTTTTCATACAATCTGACAATAGGTAAAGTTCAGCCAAAGAAAAAGTGCTGCCATCCTAAATAAATGAGTTGGCTCTCTGCAGCTGTGTCAACAAGACAACAAGTTCAAAGCGTAAAGCCCATAGACTACACATCTGAAATTGTGGTCTGCGTAAATTTTGGCAGTTTGTCCCATGCTAGGTTTTTTTTTTCAAAATTTGTTTTCCGTCATTTGACCGATTTGTCAGATATTTTTTCGGTCATTTGAATTATTTTTCAGTCATTTTCTTATCAAAGTAAAATGTACAATACTTCGATTTATTGAGTTTTTATTAAAAGAAAACGAACACAAAACATAATTTGCAAAACAAGACCATAAAAGCAAAGCATTTTAGTCCAAATTACTTCAAGCATCCTTAGCTAAATTGATGCTACGCTCTACAGCGTTTATGATATAAACAGCCACTACAGTGATGCAAAAAGGCTTAAAAAAATGCATTAGATAGCGTATATAATCAAGTTGCCAAAGTCACTAAACAATTCCGAATTATTGTGATTTAATGATCGCAGAATGATCCGTCTTTAACAAACCTAACCTACAAAAAAAAAGACTTAGGATGAACGACGTAAGGTCGGAGTTGTGCTCTTTCACAATGCGAGAACAACTAAAAAAACATTACCTGTAGTTGTAATTTTTTTAAATTATCACAGCAACCAAAACCTTATAAGCGGGTTAAAATTTGCAAGACAGAATCTTTAAAAAACTTTAGACTTAAACAAACTGAGGAAAAACAACTTTACACAAAATTTAGCCATCCATATTTGTTCTTCTTCAGCCATTGGCATGTTGGTCTGTGAAGAAAAAGCGCTGGAACCCCTGCTCCTTGCGCTGCACCTGGACCGCATTTAAAATTTTGACCAATGGCTGTATGCCAAACTGTAGTCGTAAGTTTTGTACGATTCTGCGTTCACGGTAGCCACATCAATTTGTCACAAGTGAATAATAGTAGGTGATTTCTTGAGGGCATTTTCAGTGTAGCCAAAAGACTAAAGCTTTGTTCAACAGTTGCGTTTTCAGCTTTCAAACTAAATATTGCTCTGGCAATCTTGGAGAGAGTGAGCCAATCCAATTCCCGCTTTGCAGCGATTTTCAAAACTGTTCGCCAATTGTCATCAACATGCAACAATTCTGTAACACTTCAAACTGCACCATTCATCTTCTAGCGCCTCCGTTTCGATAGGGTCAGGGCTAATTTTGTAAAACTTAGCTAGGGCAATGACTTCCTTTGCAAATTTTCTTCATGCAAGCTGGATTTAGTTATAGTGCTTGTTTTTAACAAAACTTAATTGAACTCGAGAAACTTCTACATTTTTGCCGATCTCGAGAAAGAATAAAAATAAGAAGCTCAGAACTTGAACTTGCATAAAAATCAAATGAGTTTGTTGCCGTTGTTACTGCATATTATTATTTCTCTGCAATGCATTGTGCAGCTGCAGCGGTATGAACTTATTTCATAGTTAAGTGCGCGATTCACAACCTAAATAAAAATATGAAAGAATTTACTTATGATGAAGCTTGCTTCGTTTCTTCATCATCTAGAGTAACCATTAAAATCAAATTGCTATGGTCTTCCACATCGCGCAACGTTAAACTTGAAGACGAACTAGATTTGGCTTTGACAACATCTCCGCTGCTAGGTGACTTAAAAAATAAACTCAAGTTCGACTGCTTACTGCAAAATTTTGTTTTCTTCTTTCTGGGCTCTAGTTGCTCTCTTTTACTAGAACAACTCAGCATACTCCTGTCAGTTGAGATGCAATCTTGTTCTGACTTTTAAGACTAAATAGAGTGAACTGAATAAACTCAGCGCTAATATTTTTATCAACCGCTGCATGGGTGGGTATTATTTTTCGTTTTGTCGCTTAACTTTATGTAGCAATTTACTTTGTAGATAGCGTTCTGCTTATTCATTACTGTGGGGGATGAAATAATAACAGTTTTTCCATGAAAATCTTTTTTTTTTGATTTTTTTATTTCTGCTCTTTCAACATGTGGGCCTACCACATCAATTCCGACATTCGCGGCATGCGCAGTTAAGAAAAGTGCTTCAAAGCAATACTTGTGAAGAGAAAAAATCTAACAACAGATTGTTTTATTTCTTGGCATTTGCTTGTAGTGCTACGAACCCGTGATAAGTATGTTGGCCGTGGTGAAAAAGTTTTCGGTCATTGTGCAAAAAAATCGGTCAATGACCGACAAATGACCGAAAAAAAAACAACAACCTAGGTCCCATGCAAAAACTGTTATATACAATTTAGAAAACAGAGTGTGGTGTAGTGCAACAAACAGACTGTTGTTGAAGCTACAGTATTACCAGTTTACCATGATAGCAAGATTGATGGTTCAACTTCCATTCAGCATTTTTGTTGCTTCCTTGAAATTTTGTTAATGATTAAATCAATAACATAATTGAGATTCTACATCTAATCCGTACATAAACAATGTCAAACTTCTGTGAAAATGCAATAGTGCTGCTGCACTTGCAACTACACTGATGTTAAGTTGGATGGAACTGGTGCATAGTTATTCAAGATTTGTGAAAATGGCATGCATTTCTGTTTGGGTTATACAGTGGAATCCTAGTAATGTGACCACCCTGATCAGACGACCAGTTTTTCATAGTCCTAAATTATTTTCTATCACTTCAAACGCATTAGAAACTTGCTAACCTGATCATCCCGATTTTCGGTCTATGACCGCCATGTTTTTGTCCCAACTAACTGTTTTAACTTCGGTTTAACACAACCACCTGTTGTGCTATCCTCATTTTCAAGTTCTCTGAATGATATGTTTACTGCGGTT
This sequence comes from Trididemnum nubilum, assembly GCA_963965965.1. Taxonomy (NCBI): domain Eukaryota; kingdom Metazoa; phylum Chordata; class Ascidiacea; order Aplousobranchia; family Didemnidae; genus Trididemnum; species Trididemnum nubilum. Next base: position 13,328,904 of record OZ014471.1, on the reverse strand, counting down.
TAATCAAAACAGCACATTAAAGGAGTGATTACGAGTGAAAATAATTGCGTGATTGTGAGAAAACTGAATAAGAGAGCTAAATTAATGAGCAAAATTAACTAACAGAACAAGCTTTGACTAATCAGTACCTTTATGCTTAATTAAATATAGCAGCACTTTGAATTCAAATTATGATACAAAATGGTTCGATCTCTGTAATGCAATCACCCCGGTTCGAGGACCAGTTTTCAATGGTCCCAAAGGTGGTCATGTTTCTGGGGTTCCACAGTACATTTTACTTTATGTCAAGACAGAAAAGTGCTACGCCAGGGTTGGGCAAACTTATTCAAAGAAAGAGCCAGTTATGGAAAAGTATAAACACCAGCAAGCTGCAAAATCAGTTTACACAAAAAACATAACAACAGCAGGTGCTTAGGCAGAAATTCACTTTGGCAGTAGTGTTTCGGGGGTCTGGGGGCAGAGCCCCCAGTGCTTGAAAAATTTTGCATTTTTTTGCAAAAATAACTTAATTTTAGGGATATATGATAAAAATTAATGCTTTTAAAAAGGGGCATAGAAATTGGCAGTGCAAACGTGATTAAACTGGTTGCATAAATGGGCTACATGGAGGTGGCTGATGGTAAAATTCTAGTTCTCTTGTTTATATGCTGGTAAATCATAAAATCCTATTGTTCAATAAAACTCACATGGAGTAGTCTATATTTTGTAGAGAATAATAATTCGGGGGGTCTAATGGAAAAATATTTAAGAAAAATGATTGGTAAATTAACTAATACTGAATACTGGTAGCTCCCCCTCCTTTCTTAGTTTATAATATATTGGTTGATGAAACTTATGTACAGCATTTTTACACTAACGATCAAATTTGATTGCTTATTTTTGGCCATTTTTTAAAGTTTATATTGATTTGTGAGTTTTACTTTTCTCAAATTAGCCTTCTCTCCCTCCCCCCAAATATATGTTTCAAAAGATGCTTTACATCACTTTTTAGTCTATTCCAGTGCAAAAAAAAAAAACAGTCTTAGAAGCGCTAAACGTGATATTTTCCCTATTCTTCATTTTTGTCTACAGGCCAATGGAGGAGGGGGGCTAAGCTCCCCCCCTCTTATTGCTATGCTACTGAAGAACACCATGATTGTTACCCTATAAGGCAACATTTACACGTGACTGCGTTCTTTGAAGTATTTTACGACTCCAGGAAAATTTATTCTACCTTTATTCTTTAAAGTGTTTATATTGCAATTCGTCATCACAGTTGGTATAACCTTGGTTGACAGCACTATGAAAACTTATACTTGTTTTCTCACTCTAAAATACACCTATAAATGAAAACAGTTTCAAACACGAGATAACATATTTATAAAGTATAATCTTACTTTTTTTGTAATATTACGATTCAATACAAGAGCCACAAAATTTACGTCCGCGAGCCGCAGTTTGCCCACCGTTGCACTACGCTTATGCCATAGCTAAAAAAGTAAGTAGGTCAAGCCCAGGGGCGCACCCACAAATTTTTAAAGGGGGAGGTTTAAATTTTTCAAAAAGCAACCAGTACCCAATTGTAGTTCTTAGTTAATCTAGCTATAGTCAATCAGGGTTTCGCAGTAATGGTGGCATCATTACATTTGTTAATTCAAAAACCTTGTAGTAATAATTTTGAAAGTTGTTGGTTGTGAAGATTGCATGCAAGATAACAATTTACCCCTATGAGGGCCTGGGGGCAAAGCTCCCAGCCGCTGGGAAATTTTTGCAATTTTTCAGAAAAAAGTAGCCATTTCAACGCCATTTGGATAACGTTTTGCACGTTTTTCGAGCAATTAGAAAAAGCTCAATTACTATCTTGCAATTTTTCAGAAAAAAAAAATAGCCATTTGGATGACGTTTTGCCCAGTTTTAGTGCATTTAGAAAAAGCTAAATTGCTAAGATAGTGGCCTAGGGGGCAAAGCCCCCAGCCACTGGGCAATTCTTGCAATTAAAAAAAAAGCCATTTTATACCATTTGGATGATGTTTTAATCATTTTTGCAGCAATAGAAAAAGCTAAATTACTAAGATTTGGGTGAGTTTGAAAGAATTTTTTTTGCTCAGTTCAGTCAGCCCCTGCACACTTACTGGTTGAGTCCAAAATATGTTTAAATGCTGAAATATCGCAAACTTGGCTTAACTTTTTTAAATCAATGCATTTTTTAATTCAAAGAGCTTGTTTGTTGTACAGAGTTTTAAAATAGCTTTTATTAGGGTTGGAGCTATAATTTTCACTTTTTGAGTTGTAGGTAGTCTTGAAAAAGGCTGTTTTAGATTGTATGTTTTCATCCAGCTCTTTTCATGAATTTATGCTGAAATGAAGAAAAACTAAAATGCCATGGTATATATAGAGGTCGATTACACTGAAATAGACAATGGGTTGTAATTATGACGAGTGATGCTGCAAAATCACCTAAAATACTATAAGGTTAATGCAAAAATATAAAAAAAATCATTAAAAAATGATAGCTCCATTGCTATTAAAAGCTGCTTTCAAATTCCTGAATTCGTTTGCAGAATAAAAATCTCGACGTTTGAATGTAATTTTGTCGTGGTTTTCGTCTTCAAACAGCAAATTTGTTGGCTTTTTTTTTGCAAAAGTGCATTTCGCTCAGTAGTTTTTTTTTTACACATGGGCGACTTTTTTTACTAAATGGCCGTCTGTCACTTTTTAGTGTCAAGCTCTGTTCTGCTCAAAAGTTAATGATCGGGTATAATCTTCCGTATCCATTATTCAATTTCTATGGATATATCAAACACACATAGTTACACAATGTTTCTGTAAGCAATATTGTAGGTGAAACAAATGCAAAAATCTCGATTGCTTGGTAAATATTCTGCATGATCAAATTATGGCCCTAAAACAACATCTAAAGTGATTATCCACAACTTAATTGATTATTTAGTCAAAAGTAAATATAGCAAAGTGTTACAAACTGCATTATATCAGCAAAATTACGTTGTTTTTTGAGTTTTGAAAGGGCCAGGTTTCGACCCCCAAACCCCTTTTTGGGTGTGCTATTGGTCAACTCTATCCTGAACAGCACCACTGGGAACATAATAATGTGTTTGTAGATAATTCCCTAGTACAGTTCAGAATTGGGCCCAGAAAAGTGGAGTTAGTATAATAATTGAACGAAATTAGAAACCCTATTGTTTTTGCTAGCTGTACTCATTTAATCATGAAGCATATATTATATTACCTTTGTTTTGCTGTCCTATTTTGCATTTCTTTAAAGTTTGGGAATAGTTGGTACTTATATAGCTTAATATAGAAAATTTGATACGACCTTCAGTACAATCAACTTTATTATCAATATAATTAGGGTCCACGACAACTGACCGCGAACAAACTGATTGCGAACCAAATGATGCCAATTAGCTGAGAAGGGCGACCGCAAGCATATTTTACTATCCTCAGAGCCATCTTTTCCAAATCCTCACTTTGTGACGAAATCAGTGATCAAATCACTGACAAAACCGTTGGCTCGCAGTCAGTTTGTTTGCGGTCAGTTGGTCGTGGGCAGTTGACCTGGTTCGATATAATTGCACTGCATTATAATTACAAAGCTTTGCTTATAATGCTTGGTCATCTTCAAATTTTGCTTTGCTTCAAAATTGTTCCAAATATGGAAAACTCAACATTTTTTCAACTTTTAACACTGTGCAATGTGGAATTGTTAAATTACTGTCCTCTTATATTACTGTTGTTAATATCATCAGATATAGATTTGAATTAGCTTTATACTTTAATTAGTTGTAGTTTTATATCAATATGATTAGCAGTGAAAAATTTGAAACAAAAACTTTCAAATCTGATGCTGGAGGTCCATATGGTGTACAGAGCTCATTGAGAGCCGGACTTACGACAAATCGTGGAGAATTGAAAGCTCCACATCCACTTAGCACTTCAGAAAAAACTTATGATGTTCAAATGAAGCAAAGAAACATGACAGCTTTAAGAAACAGTCAAGGCATTCATGCTCCTTTAAAAATGCAAATGGAACTTAATTCTGTGGGTAAGGCAATCACTCGCTTGCCTTGTTTACCATCGTCAAATCTTGCTAAAGATATTCTAAATGGGACTGATGATATCCTTCTTCCTGAAGATGTTTTTGGTTTCAAAGAAGATAGTGAAGTAATGGGTGATCCTCATCTGATGATGGAACATAAACTTGGCCTTGCTCCTTTGTAGGCCGTGATGAAAAGTACATTAGATATGTGCAAGATTTTTTATGATTTTCTGTTTCAAGTTGCCACTAAACATGAGACCATTATTCAAAAAAAAACTGTGAAACAGCATCTGCTTTTTGTTTATCAACAATTATATTTGGCATTTAATTCCTGTTTAAAAATTATCTTGACCAAGTTAAAATCTTTTCTAACGCAGAATTGCTGATTTTGCTTATTGAAGTTTGATATTTATCAGACTAGACTGCTTTTTGATGCAAGCTTATTAAGTTTAGTCTCAATGCCCATTTAGGTTGTAGCTGCTATGATAATAAATGTAAATTTTTTTTCAATATATTCTCATTTTTATTTATCTGTGGTATTAAGAGTTAATCAGATAATTGACAACTACATTACATCATATTACATTTTTCACAATGGCTTGTTGCCATTTCTTTTTCAATATACATTTTTGGATGTGCAAACTGTTGACTATTGAATGCTTTACCAACTTTTCTGACGAAACAAATATGGAGTACATTCTAACTTAAAATCTAAAATTGGCTTACTGGTAATAATGTTATGGAAGAGACTATTTTACCAAAATTTTTTATATACTTTTGTATTAATTCCAATGTAAGCTCAAATGCTTACTTAAATTTAACTGAACCTAACCCTTAGAAAAGTTAACAAAAATGCATGAATGTTATTCATTTTCGTTTTATTTTTCGTAACTAAAAATATTCAATAAAATAGTCATTCCCTAATTTTGTCGCTCCCTAATTTTTTCAAATGAAGTCAAGCTCTGTTTCAAGTACTGTACGATTTTGCTAAGCTTGCACTCTTTTCAAAAGATTACTTCCACATATGTTAATGCCAACACGATATTCTTGACTATTGGATCATAACTATTACTAATCACATTTAGATGATTTTTGTAGTCTATTAGTCTTAATTTGAAGTAACTGTATCTCTGATATGTTTCTGTATCAATTCATGACAGATATCAGTTGCTATGTCTTAGCACATCTTGCTTAAATGTTTGGCACATTTAACTATCAAACATTGATCAAATTAGCTGGTAACAACTTTCATTTTTGCTTGTGGTACTGATTGTGGGTTTATGTTAATTTGTTCTTAATCATTATTTTCTTTTTGGGAAGCAAAAACAATACATTTTCAAATGCTGTCATCTCCACGAGCACAATATTTGAAGTTTCAGACCTATCTTAGTCCAGGCTGATAGAAACTTAAAATTTTAAAGCACACCTTTCAGTCATTTTGTCAGAAATACAGAAGTAGAATTTCTTTGTACAACTTGTAATCTATGGTTAATTTGCAGTTGTGCATATTCAAAATTTCTATGGTTTTTACATGGTGTACTGGTGTGCTACGATGTAATATCAGAAACTTACTCGAAATTTTTTTGTATGTGATAGTTGCTTATGATGTCTTTTGTTTTTCAGGTAAATTAAATTACTCAGTTTTTAGGCTCATCTAACATTGTAACGGACAAAATCAAAGTAAAATGAATGGTAATGAAGAATCTAATTCCACTGCATCTGCAGTAAGCGCTACTGCTGCTCAGGCTACTAACTCTGTGGACAGTGGTTATGGAAGCCAAAACATTACTGACAAGAGCCAAATGGACACTTCTGACTCTAATTCTCAATCAGTCATGTCTGAAGTTGCCGAGCCAGATGATACTTTTGAAATGCCAGTGGCAAAACGCCGTGCTCCTGATTTTCTCCCCAATGAAACTGCCGATGGCCCTAATGTTCCTGCAGTTGTGTGCTTGATTGAACGTGTTTTGACCGTTTCATGCTCAGAAAAAAGTGAACCTTCTTTCACAACCCTGCCTGCACATGTGCTTGAGAATTTAAACCAAGAGAATCCTGATCTTGGTGACTACAACAATTTCATTAGTGAGTGTTTAATGGAGATGATGATGACACTTGAAAACTATAACAGTGGTTCTCCTGAAGAAAACGGCAATCTCAAACATGCAATGTTCAATGGGCAAACAAACAAAGACGTTCCAGGTCATCTAGGATATTTATTGGCTTGCTATTCTCGTGTCTCCTCTGAAGAGTCTATGAATAGTGGCATTGATGAGCATGCCAAGCTAGTTTTAGATGGCATTCGAAAACAGTGCATTGCCTATACCTTTTTGCTGCTGCAAGGAGTTTTTCCACAAGAAATCACTCAGCAGACTATAAATGCTCTTAGTGATGCCATTTTAAATGCTAGGTTTCCGTATGGATTTTTAGTAGATTTTGTTAATGCTAGTGATGAAGACAATTCATTGCAAGAGACCGTTGTCCCGATTTTACGCAAAATCCGTGATTCTGCTATTGTGGCATCTTTAGCTGATGACAATTTCATGTTGCCTATATCAGCCCTGTCTGAATTGTGTCAGATTGTGAGCAAGAAGAATCCCAAAACTCGACCTGTTTGCACTGCCATTGCTGAAATGAAAGAATTCATGCCTCCCTTTGTGTCTAGAGCCAAAGGTCAAGAGATGCAATTTCTTACCTTTTTGGGTCCATTTTTGAGTTTATCGATCTTTGTTGAAGACGATGAAAAAGTGGTTAAAAAATACTTCACAAATACTTCTTTGACTCAAGAAAATGTGCAGTTTTGGAAGACAACACTGCAAGAACAGCTGGCAAAAGCCCGAGAAGAAATGTTTACCGTTTTCCGCAACATGCTCTTAAACGTAGCCTCAAGGGACTCAGTTGTGCTATTTTTCAGCAACATTATGAACGCCAACACAAAATGGACTCAATTTTCTCCCGACTTGTCCCTTCTTTCCAAACCTGGTTTTATGATGAATGTACTTTCCTGTTTGCAGATGCTATGCGTCAAGGTGAAGCTCGAAAAAGTGGACCTAAATTACATATTTTATGACACCAACAAGATCAATTTATCGTCTGCAACCAAAATTCGAGCCACTGATGACCAATACAACAACTGGCGTGGGAAAAATATTGATTCTTGGAAGCAGCAAAACCCAAGCTTTCCTACTGAGTGCTTTTTTCTCACCATGCAAGCTCACCATTTATCTATTGTTCCACTTTCACGTACTTTCAACCGCAGACAGCGGGGAATAAACGAGCTTCAAGCGATGGTGTCAGATTTGGAAGGTTCAAGAAGCCAATGGGAAGGAACAATTGCAGAACAAAGGAATATGGATATGCTTAAACGATTCAAGCAGCAATTAGGCCAACAGCTTCGCCAGCGTGCATGCTACTTAATTGGAATTGTTGACGAAAATATCCTCACTCAATCTTTGCAGTTCTATTCCAATTTTATTCGCTATCTGCTCAAATTGGCCTGTGGTGATACAGCTGACATAAAATTGCCTTTGGCTACTGAAGTTCCAGAGATTTTCTCTTTTTTGCCTGAGTTTTATGTAGAGGACATAGCTGAGCATTTGCTATTTGTTATTCAGTATTCACCCTCAAGTCTTGAAACTGTAACGGTCAATGAACTTGCATTGTTTTTGATTGTATTTATTTGCTCCTCACACTACTTCACAAACCCCTACTTAGTGGCAAAGCTAGTGGAAGTGCTGTTCGTTCTAAACCCTTCCATCCAGCCCAGAACAAAGAACCTCTACGACACTATTGAAAATCACCCTTTAGCCACTCAATATTTAGGACCAGCCTTGATGAAATACTACACCGATATTGAATCAACGGGCAGTAGCAATGAGTTTTATGACAAGTTCAGCATTCGATATCACATTGCAATTTTGTTTAAGAGCATGTGGCAAAATCCCCAGTATCAAGATGTCGTGATTGCTGAGAGTAGAGCTGGCCAAGAGTTTGTGCGCTTTATTAACATGCTGATCAACGACACAACGTTTCTTCTGGACGAAAGCCTTAACTCTTTAAAAAGCATTCACGAAGTTCAAGAAGCAAAGAAAAATCGGGTGGCTTGGGAAGCACTTCCGATGGAAACAAGGCAATCTCGCGAAAGACAATTCCACCAAGATGAACGACAATGCAAATCATACCTTACGTTGACCAAAGAAACCCTAACTATGATGCATTACCTCACGAAGCTCATTCAAGAGCCATTTATGAGGCCCGAATTGGCTGACCGCATAGCTGCTATGCTGAATTTCAATCTGCAACAATTGTGCGGACCAAAATGCAAGGATTTAAAGGTCGAACAACCTGAGAAGTACGGTTTTGAACCAAAGAAGTTGTTGGAATTACTTAGTGATTTATACCTGCATCTTGATTGTCCTAAATTTGTGCACTTTCTAGCCAGCGATGAGCGCTCTTACAGGAAAGAACTGTACGAAATTGCGATCAGAAGAATGGAGAAGTCGGCTATCAAAGCGCAAATGGACATCGACCATTTCCGAGACCTTGCTCAGAGAGTAGAAGAGTGCAGAATTAAGCTCAACAAGACAGAGGTTGACTACGGAGAAATACCGGACGAGTTTAGAGATCCCCTAATGGACACCTTGATGAAAGATCCTGTTCGTTTACCCACGAGTGGCAAAATTATGGACAGAAGTATCATTGCTCGCCATTTGCTGAATTCCTCGACTGATCCGTTTAACAGGCAAAAACTCACAGAGAATATGCTTGAGCCGATGACAGATTTAAAAGAAAAAATCCAAAATTGGATAAGTGCTAAAGAGAGTGCCGCAAAACAATTCAAGGAGTAATTTTTGTTTTTTTAAATTATTTCTTTGTTTTGATTTTGATGTTGCTTACTGTCACTCTAATTGTTGTAATTTACGTGTTAATTTTAACTACAGTAGACACGAATTTGCGAACAAGTTTGGAAAGCAGCTGTAAATTTATCTTGGGAAATATGGAAACCTAATCGGAAAGTTTTCATGTGCAGTCTTATTTTTTTGCTGTTTTCAGAATTTTAATGTTTTATTGTATGTATATATACTGAATAAGTTGTTGTGCTGTCTCCACAAGTGATAAATTTTGTGTCAATATGGCAACATTGATTGATATGTTTAATCATTTGCATGGTTTTTGGCCTAAAGGCTAACTGCGCGGAAGCCTAGTGAAAAGCCACCAGGACGGCGGCTGCTTAAAACTAAGCAATGCGAAAAACTTGTCCTCCCACAGGGTATTTTACTCTTGCATAACTTTTTCGCATTGCTTGTTTTGAGTAGTCGCCGTTCTGTTGGCTGTTCCGTAGGCTTCCGCGCTGGTAATCTTCAGGCCAGATAGCACGCAAACGATTTAACACAAAAACTCTGACTTGCAAACGTCAAAACATCACAATTAAATTAGTATCAACATTGATTGATATATGACGACTGGAAACTTTGCCACGCTCTGTTGTATATCATCCCTTGGCTGTCTCTCATCAGTTAAATATTTTTTCTGAACTTGCAGCATACTAACATGTTGCGAAACAGTTTCCAATCATTTTATTTAAAAAATAACACTAGGTTAAAGCTGACTGGAATGATTTGAATTTTAACTGTTTAATTGAAGCATTTTCTGTCTTCGAAATTTGTACCTAGAGATATTGTTTTGGCATGCTAGTTGCAGCATCATGCGTTTAACAGTAAATTCTTCACGTCCAAAAGGATAGATACCGGTATCAAATAACTGCATGCTTAAAAAGTGTGTTAATGAGCAAATATTGGATATGGTTCAATGTAGTGTACACGTAATATTACGCCAGATTCTTTTTATCGTTTTTTGGTTTAAGTTACGATTCTGGCATATTGTCCGGACTTTGAATGGGTGTTATCTTTCTGGTGTCGCAAACATCTGCTGCAGTGTCACTTGCCAATAACTAGATCCATTACCGGTACCTTTGATGTCTGCTTCACCTAAAGTTTCTTGACGAAGTCAACACACATTCGAGCAGAACTTGATTTTGTAGTTACCACGGGCAAAATCCCGACATCATTTAATAGGGTACTAAAATTGGTAAGTACTATTTTGTGTTACTTCACCAACTGTTCATAGATGTTCTACTTTAAGCACTCTTTTAACTCCCCCAACTTTGGAGCAAACACTTAACAATTTTAGTGAGGTAACGGATATGTCAATTACGGTCTGTGTCGTCATTACGTACTGCCACACTTCAGAACTACTGTGGCAACAATTAGCGATTCCCAGTTGCCCACTAAAATTCTTAATGTCACGCTAATGACTGCATGAAGCACGAGCTTGTGTTTCAGATAAAATATTTGTGAAACAGTAACGATTGATGGATGGAGTAACCCAAATACTGTATAGTTTACAGTACTTTACTACGGTAATTTCAGAATCTCCATTGATTTCGCCTACTATTTTTCTGTAATGGCAATAGCATTAATTTATAATTGCAAATAGAGACATTTTAAGAAGCATTATAACATTAAAAATTTCATGCAATTAAAAAAAAAGATTTAACGTAAGTCCTGTCCTGCATTGAAAGACTGACTCGTATGGGTGTAGATTATGTATCGGGTTGTAACAGGGATGGGTTTCATTTATGATCATTTATCCTGGTAATCTAAGTCTAATTATGCTTTCTATTCACCTATTTTATCCTTCAAAAATTGATACAAAAATCAGTGGAGGTAATATTTTGGCCAGCTTTTTTTAATATCACCTTGGTTTGTTCTGTATGATTTGCTATGTGCTGTGTTTAGTAATATGTGATTATTTTCTATTGCATAAATTCTAGTTTTGTTTATTTGGTGTTAAAATTAATCTGCATTATTCTGATTCAGGTTATTTGTATGTGTTATTACTATTGTGTGAGGAACTTGCAAAATTTACTTCAAATAGGATAGTAGAAGACAGTATATGTCATCTAATATGTATATGCTGGTATATAGTATTTGGTAACAAAAAACTAAATAGTGTGCTGCTAAAATAGTATGCTGCTAATAGATCAAATTTTCTGATACGGAAAGAAGGTCGCGTATGGTGTTAGGTTGAGGAATAAAAAAACTTACTATGCTGCTAGTAGATAGTTTTATTCAATCCGGCAAACATGGCATTAAGTATTCGACTAAAATTTATCTGGCGCTGAATCCTCAACTTTGTTGCGTTAAAAAGATTTCTACCGCTACCTTTCCAAAATTTTTCCGATTCATCAATTAAACTTTTTGACTCTGATGATATTCAGTATTTTATTTTTCCTATTTGAGTACCTTTTAAGAAAATAGCCGACTTGTAGCTCGGCGTTCATCTCCCTGTCTTAGCAGGCAACTAATTTTGACTTGTAACCAGCCAATGCTTTCAGCGATCCTGTTGCATGACGTCATCAATAACGTTGAACGTTATCTTAGCACCAGTCGTTAATATAAGGCAAAGTACCAGAGCCTTGATTGATGTTTAAATTACCCAGTTGTTGAAAAACTTGAAATACAGTACTACGAGAGAAGCACCACGCGTTTTTTCGAAGTCGTTTCAATAACAGTTTTTTAATGATTTTGGGTGGCAAGATTTTAACTCGCTCTTTCGTCTGCTTATCTAGAACTGCTATTTAAATCCTTTACTTTTTCTGTGTTGACATTATAACGCACTACCGCATCAAAAATCTTTCTCGAGAACAAACAAGGTGTGATTTTAAAGCAATGTTAAATTGGTGAACATAGCGACACCGTCCTTATTACATTTTGAATGATTATCCAAAATGTACTGTTCTTGCTACTCATGAATAGTGTGTGTTGTGTTTACGTTTTACATACTTAGGCTTGTACTGGCCAACTGAATTAGCCCGTCAACCTGTTTGGTTTATTCTTGGTTTCTTGATTTTTTTTCTAAAAAATGGGCACACAAAAAGCGTTTACAAGTTGTTTGTATTGATTTCATTCTAGGTCATGAAGTATATGTCCCTAGTCGTATCGGGTTATTATCACTATGTTTGAATTTTGTGGTTTACTTGTTATGGTTTTAAAGCAAATGAATACGTTTTGTTCAGTGACGAGGCAATTGGTGAAACAAATTTAAACATCTTTTTATCCGTCATTAACATGTGTGCGTGGTACGGCCGATAAATAAGCTTTGCTTTTTCCGCATATTTTTTGTATCTGCATACCGCTAATGTGGCCACAATTTTTTAATTCTCGGAATGGCATTATCTAATTAGTTTGCTATATATTGTACCACAAAACAGGACCAACATCAACAATCATAAATGGGCAATCTTGGCATTATGTCTCCAACTGCGTTACATCTCACAGTGTTGGTCGAAGACAAGGCTATACTTTTAAAACCGTTGCAACAGTGATTATTAACAGCCATGAAAAGTTGTATATGCATAAAATTTTGATGTAGAAGCTAACATAAACTATTATCCATTTTCGGCTTTGAAGCGACTACAACAAAAGTCTAATCGCAATGCAGACGAGGACACTGAGAGTCCAATCACCCTCCGCATAAATTTGGACCTATAGTATGTAGCACTAACTTGGAACTGAGTTTTTGAATTTTTTTTCCGAAACTTTGTTTCCTTCAACGTATTTTTCGAGTAAGCGTTTTTTCTGAATTGTAACCAACGGAACTTGTCCCGGGAATCGTTGGTTTTACAAGCCTGTTGAAAAGTGTTTATAGCCATGACAAAGCTTTTACACACAAAAATAGACAATACAAAACCAATGCCTCCCTTATTTTTTGCTAAATAACATACAATCTTTAGCTATAGTGCAAAGCTTATCCGAGTTGCATTAATTAGAGCAATAATTTCAGTTTTAATTAAAATACCGTCAAGTCCAATATTACTCTAATTATTAAATATATTAAATAACATCGAGAAACTTAAGCGTTTCGTCCGTTTTTTTATCGTCGAATTTCATCCGCTTTTTTCTCACTTTCATGTTGCTCTTGCACATCTTTTATCTTTGCAAAATATGCAGATAATAACTTCGACAATGATTGTTTTGCAACGGCGCCCGCTTACAGAAGAATATTTAGCGTAGTTTACTACACCATTGCCCCGAACAAGTTTATTGCTCACCTTATTGAATATTTTCTGCCTACCAACTTCTGTTGATTTCAACACAAAAAGCGCATTCATCAACTCAGAATTCCCGAACACCATAGGTGGGCAAGTTTATGCAAAACTTTAGCTTCGTTAACCACTAGTCCGTTAACAAACTTCACACCTCCGTTAACGTTAATCCGTTATTTTCAGCTTTAATTAACGGAAGTTAATAAAGTCCGTTAATCCGCTAACATTTTGGGTGTAATTTACATTTCTTTTTGTTCACTCGCTTCTAGAGTACGTATTGACATTGTTGAGCTGATTGTAAGAAAATATTTATTGTTATGGTGGCCTTTTTGTGTTTTGGAAGTTACATTTTACAGTCTAATCTAATTTCAAGATAAAAATAAGTTCAAATGCACAACGAAGCTGCGATCGGAAAATCTTTGGAAATCGTGAACAGCGATAATTAATAGACCTATGAGGCTGCAGCTTACTATTTGCCACAAAAAAGAGCTCATTTGCTTTCTATAAAGCTCGTGCTAATACGAAACAAGTGTTACCAGTGCAAACTGGTTTGTACCGGTCCGATGAATGGTGCAAGATATTAACGATGAAAACCTTAACGGAAGTTACTTTAGTCCGTTAACAGAACTTAACGGAAGTTAATTTAGTCCGTTAACATGAAAAAACTTTTTCACGGATTAGCGAGTTAATGAAAAAGTTAGCTTCGTTATTAACGATTAACGGACTTGTGCCCACCTATGCCGAACACAATAATAGGAGCTTCGGGGTATTGTTGCGTACATTCGCATATTTGTTGCTTTATTTTTGCTATGAATTTATCAGAATGAATACACCATCCAGCAATGCAAACATCACAGTGGTTCAACTGTACTTGGGGCATAACTATTTTTACACTTTCTGTCCTCGATTGTTATTTCATTCGACGTCGCGATTTTGTATTCATACTTTTAACGAAACTTGGAACGTCATCGTAGAAAAATAGGCAAAATTTGCAACGCAGTCGCTGCAGTTAATTGTAACTACATCATTATTCATTATTTTTAACTAAATCTGGAAAAACACGATTCGCTAAACATTAGCTTGCCAACGAATGAAATCAGCGAATTTTCATAACTTTTATTTACAAAAAGTGAAGCAAGTTTTGCGTCTGTATCTCAAGTTGCGAATTAGAAACAAATAAACGATTCAACCAAAGACTAAGCTTATAAAAATTGGCATTTATCACTTTTCCTCTTGACGCTCAGCGCTAAGAGGCATTGCGGAATCCTACTAGCTGTGTGTGGAAGACTGTACTGGTGGTGACGTTTGATTCGACTCGTCGTTTCGTATGTCGAAAACAGAAATCACCATGGAGGATTGGAGATTACATGTACGACCTAAAAGTGAGTAGCCTACATGTACGACCAGTGCTGGATTTATGTGGCGGAGTGCCCTGGAACCCATTTTTTTGATTGTGCAAAAATTAAATTAAATTTGGTTTGGCAAAATGCCTAAAAGGTTTACTTCGCTGGCGCGCAATCAGGATTTTGCAAGTGTAAGACTTAAACCGTAAAGATCAAATGTTTTGCTTGAAAAATGTCTCATACAGGCAGCGTGTGAAAAGACATACAACTAACGCGTGTCTCAAACGGGGGTTTGGAGGCTTCGCCGTTTTTATCAAGTTTTATATTTGGCTGTTTTAATCAAATTTTATACGTTTTTAGAGCCGTTTGAAAGAACTTTGCTTGGATTTGAAAGCCACTTTAGGAAACATACTGTCTAGTCACTTACAATGCTAGTGCAAGACAAGTTAAAGCTCTTCCAAGTTTGGGTTAAATTTTCTAAGTGATATAGCTAGAGGGAGTGGGGATGAAGCCCTCCCTCGTTGGGCCTCTGAGTTGGCATAAGCAGCGAAAGAGAATGATTATTACATCAAGCTAATAACAAAGTCATTTCATGCCGACACTCCTTGCTCTTGGAGTGAAAATGCGTCTGTGGCATCAAATTAAAGTGAAAAAGTTCATCAAACTATAGTTTGATACGAGACAAATATTTCTACTTTTCGCAACACTTTGCAAATGTACAGGCTAGTAGTGGTAGAAGGTGCCCTCTAAATCTGGCCCTTGTCCTTGCCAACACATTCGAAGCATAATTAAAATGACTGCCAGTGGAAAGTGTTACAGGGATTTCATCCGCCCCCTTACCCAAGTCACTTCGGAAAATTTAACGCAAATATGCTAGTGTTTAAACGTGTTTTAGACTTGATTTATAAGGAAAGAAAGATGCTGGGCAGAAAGAAAGAAAGGTTCTGCCGTTGACCCGCGTCTGTTCGATACTCTCCAAGTTGCTCTAGTTTGCTGAACAAGCTGCCCAATTGAGACATTTTTCGAACAGAAAAAATTTAACTTTTGGTTCAAGCCTCCTCATCAAAATTCCGCGTGCGCGCCTGACGATTGTTTACTTGACACATTATTGTCATGGCTAATGAAAAACATTATGTTTACTTGTGCTTTTACAGCGATATTACGAAAAGGCGGAAATCGTGCTAAAAGTAGGAACAATTTTTCAATTGACTTTCAAATCTTAAAAATTTAGTTCTTTCAAATAGCTATAAAACGTGAGCCAAATGGCATTAAAAATTGCTATTTTTCGAAAAAATTTTAAAAAATCGCCCATACCCAGTGCCATCACTACGGGGGGCATGTTCCCCATTTCAATATACTTGAAATACTTGTTTGAAACATCACGTAGCCTCAAAACAACAGACCATAATGTAAAAAGGAGTAAAAACATTCAAGCATAATTCTCGTCCGACGTTTTCTCGATCTTTTGCGAAATTACTTGCAACCAATTGCTGTAACATACTTTTGATGCAATAATCCGCCTTATTTTTATTAGGGCGGTGCACATTATTGCACAGGTTTTCATTTTTGCATAGTCCATTGTTCATTGACTTTTTCTCAAACCGTAGGTAGCCACGCACATTAGGGTCGCTTAGCGTTTACGGATGCGTCGCGAAATAAAGATATCGGCTTACAAAATCGTTTTTTGATTTATGATCATGACATAAAATAAAGTAGCCTAAATATTGGTAATATGTGAATAGTGGCGCAACCAAAAGAGAGCCCGGTGGAGCCACTTAACCCCCAAATACTACCGTATAAAAATTTTGTGGACTTGATCTGTAAGTTAGGAGTTTGAAGGGGATGTTATTGCACCGAGCTAGTTTATTTTCATTATCTGTTTCAGTTGGGCCTCGAACGCACATTTATAGTTCTTATTTTTGCAGCAACCAAAAAAAGCGTTTGCCTGCAGCTCGTGTACACTTTACTTTGCGTCGTTTTTGCACATCTTTAGTAATTTTTTTTTTGAGCGGTTGCTAATTACTTTGCACCGAATCACTAACTTGTTTTGCGCATTCTGATTTTTAGTTGTGTGGCGGTTGGACGTATTTTTGCTTGAAGAGACTTCGCGGTTTTTGTGTTGTAGTTTTTATGTTCTGGGAAACTTTTGGTTGATTTTTGCCGCGTCGATTTTATTTTAACTTGACTCCATGAATTTTGATTCAGTTCTTTTTGTTGAGAAATTGTTTAGTAGAGTCGGAGCGGTGAAGACCTGGTCACATTCAACGTCTAGTTACGGGTCATTCTGAAACAGGAGGTGAGAAATTTAATTGTTTCAAATGATTTTCAAATTTCAGCATATAGTTCTTTTAAATACGTTCAAATTAATGTAATGAAAATGCTGCTAGAAAGGCTATTTCTTGCAAAAGAAAGAAAAATTGCTCAGCAGCTGGGAGCTATCCCCTCAGACCCCGTCTAAGATACGATTAAGTTGCACTAGTTTGCTCAGCACGTCACCTAGCAGAGACATTTTCGAATAAAAATATTATAACTTTTGGGTCCAGCATAGGCGTAGCCAGAATTTTTGATTGGGGGGGGAGGGGCCAAACCACAAAAAAGTCTTCACAGTCCGATTTAGGACTTTTGATTGGGGATGGCTCGAAATGAAGTTGAAGTTCAATTTCGGATTGGGAGCGCCCAACCCACAACTTACATTGTGAATGACCTAAACAAAAAAAGGTCTTGTCTTTACGGATCGAAGAGCCGCTTTTGTCCCAATAACTAGGTGAGGCACAGACCTGGACAGCGCTGTTTCGAGCTCTTACCTCTCATCAGCAGCCCTCGGCTTATCTAATCAAAAGTATTCGCCAGCTGGACAAACCTCTCGGCTAAACTGGACAAACCTTAAGGGATTGCACACTGGCAGAGGTATTTATATACAATAAAGCATGGTATAAAGCACGAATTTATATGCAATAGCCACCCATTAATCCACGTGGCCACGGCACGGCTTAAGATTCGTCATATATATATCAATAAAAGAGCGACAGGTCATAGCTAACCACACAACAAGACACAGCCGAATAGCGACGTCAGTTTTAAACAACAATTAAACATAGAAAAGATACAGGGGCAAGGATTGATTGTCGACATTCAGTTGCGATTCTGTTTTGGAAATATGTAAGGTTTACATGACGCGCAATTTGGTAACGTGATTACTTGTGAGTGAAACTCTCCTATAGTGAATGACTGGAAAAAATATTACTGGAAGCCAATTTAACCGACCAGGGACGTCATGTTTTGCCCCATAGCCAAGTCTCTTTGAATTTTAATCCAAAATTGCAACGTTTAAGCATGTTTTGGACTTGACCTGTGAGTAAGGAGGGAGCTTTAGGGACTGGACAAGTTAATTCTTCTACTAGATTTCAAATCTTAGCAATTTAGTTGCTTTAAGTGGCTTCAAAACGATACAAAATTTGATCGAAATGGCGCTAAAATGGCTATTTTTCTGAAAAATCATAAAAATTACATAGCGACTGTGATACGCATGAATAACACCAATTTGTTTAGCACGTTGCCCAAATAAGACATTTTTAAAGAAAAATTATGGTGCGCCGTTTGGAAAAAAACTATTTTGAGCTTATTTAGACCATAATTTGTCCGATATATATATCGGAAATATCCGACTTATTTATCGGACAAATTGTGCTCTAAGTCGGACCAAAAAACACGCGCAAATTAAGTCGGATATTTCCGATATATATATCGGACAAATTGTGGTCTAAATAAGTGGAAAAAACATGCATCACAAAATCGTTTTTTCCAAACGGCGAGAGGCGCGCCGTTTGGAAAAAACGATTTTGTTCGACTTATTTTGCGTGTGTTTTGTGGTCCGACTTGGAGCACAATTTGTCCGATATATAAGTCGGATATTTCCGATATATATATTGGACAAATTATGGTCTAAATAAGCTCAAAAAACATGGTTCACGAAACAAATAGTTTTTTTCCAAACGGCGCCCCATAAAAAATAAACTTACCTTTGAGTTCAAGTCCTCCCAATCCCCTTAATAAAACCTTGGTTGCGCGCCTTGGTGGATCCCCAAATCAATGTTTCATTTGTTAGGTGACAGTGAACGAGAAAATAGTAAGTTTTTGAAAGAGCTGCTTGCTGCATAAAGTGACAAAGTTTCCTCACTTTTCCAATGACACAGGTAATTTTTTGCTTGGCTGAGATCAAGTGATGGCTGTAGTTCAATTCTTCGTCTAAAGTTATTCCTACAGTAGGTACAGTATATTAAAATTCTACCTGTAATATTAAGATAGATATTGTAATTTGGCCGGTTTAGAAATATCATTTGCAAAGGTGGAGTAGAGGACATAAGGCTCAAGGCCAAGGACACAAAAAAAATCCGAGGCCAAGGACAGCCTTTCCGAGGACAAAATCTCTCGAGGCCAAGGACAGGAATGCTCGAGGCCAAGGCCAAAGACCGAGGACACAGCCGCAAGTGTTCTCCAAAAAAAAAAGGTCTTCAAAAAAGTTTTTCAGGCAATCTTTAATTTATAGGCGTAGCCAGAATTTTTGATTGGGGAGGCCTAAACCACAAATCACATGCAATGACGTCATCAAAAATTTGCCCGTTGGCACTTAACCAGGATTTTGCAAAGGGAGAGGGCCTCAACTAATATAGTTGAAAAGTGCAAATATGTGACTTTGGAGACGAGTTGAGAAAGCCAGTGTAACTCAAACGTATCACAGTCTACAGACGAGGGGGTCTGGGGGTGAAGCCCCCAGCTGTTGGGCGATTTTTTGGAAAAAAAGCTATTTTAATGCATTGAATCACATTTCGCACATGTTTAGAGCCATTTGAAAGCACTAGATTTTTGACATTTGAAAGCCAATTAAAAAAATTGAATCGTTTAATACTTCTAGTTGCAGTTTAAGTCCAAAACACGTTTAACATCTTGCATTTAGGTGTTAAAGTTTTATTGTACGTGATTTGGTCAGGATTTGGTCCAGGTAGGAGGAAGTAAGGTGCATTGTCTCGTGCAACATTTTAGCAGTAAATGATAACCACTCGAAGATTTTCCTTGAGATTTTCGTTTTGTCATGAAAATAATCAGTTATAGAATTGAAGTTCAACAATATGTTCAATCAGCATTTTCCGTCGCTAATTTTTTTAAAAAGTATTTTGAACGAAAAAACTGGCGAGGTGGAGGTGAATTAATGAATTGTTATTGAAAAACAGTGCAATAGATGGTTACGCCTCCTAACCATGTTAATGCCGGGCCTGATTTACATTGCGCTGGGCCCCTGGCACTTTGGAGATTTTTGCAACATCTTTCTGCCAAATGTAGGTGAAGACCATAAAAAGTCTTAAGATTTGAGCGCAGGGCTCTTAGCTTGTACTTCGCCATATTGTGGTAAATCCGGCCTTGGTTAATGCTTTACGTTCATAAAAAGGCTAGATGTGATCCTGAGATAGCAACTTTTAGAACGAAAACTATCCATTTCTTCCAGGTTTACGTTTAAATTGGCAGGCAAAAATTGATTTGAAGGGGTCCCGGGGCCCCTGGTCTGCAATATTGTTGTTCGCTACTGGTGTAAGCGAAAAACGCTAAAAAGAAACTGAAACTGAAGAAGCAATAGGCTTTTTTGTCACATGTTTGTGATTGGTGAAGTTTCAATTGGGGAGGAAGACCGCTTGGCTAAGCCTATGCTCCAATTGCGGAAAACAAAAAAAGTATTTGCAAATTTTCCGCGAGATTACTGGCGTTTTCCAACAAAATTTCAACGGTTCAAAAAATAGTGCTGTCCTCGAGACGAGAACTGGGCAGTTTTCGAGGACCTAAGGCTTCGAGGCTAAGGACTTGAGGCTTTACCTTTGAATGAAAGAAAAAATTTATTGCCCCTTGAAACTTTTTAAAATCATCATCATAATTAAAGCGCTTTTGATGAACGAGTTGTTGATTATAAAAAGGAAGCGATCATTTTGACAAAAATTTTTAAGTTAAATAAATATAAACCAAATGAGAAATACTCATCCGCGCATTTTTCAATACTTTTAAGGGCGAAGGTTTGGGTTTGAGTTAAGATTGGGTTTGGGATAACTTTAGAGCAAATACTTAAGTTTGAATTAGATTTGGGTTAGAAATAATAAAATTTAGATAGAATTTTCCAGTGAAATAGTTTTTTCTTTTCTAAAATTCAATAGATAATACGGCAGTGTGTAGCTCAGAGATGGAAACCGGTCGGGTCGACCGGCACCGGTCGGGTCGACCGGCACCGGTCGGGTCGACCGGCCGGTCGGGTCGAGATTCTTCGACCGGCCGGTCAAGCCAGTTGAAAAACCGGTCGAATTCTCCTTTCCGGCAACTAAAAGACATCTAAGCACCAACCGAAATATACTTATATATTTTATCATAAATAAAACTTTGTATAAAAAATCAGTATTAACAAACCACACCTTTCGAAAACACTTGTTGAATGGTTTCAAGCTGTGACTAATATGCTGTGACCATTAAAACATGCACATCTAGGGACGTATTTAGGGTGGGAGTATTGTGCCATGCCTCCCGACTTTGGGCCACGGCGCAAAGCAAAAAAGTGCAAATTATACGTTAAAATCGCGTAATCAGATTCTACGAAAGCATGCATGTGGAAGAGGCTTGCGCTACCTGGCATTTTTGCATCATTTTAATCAGCTTAAGAGTAGAAGTGGCGCAGATTCAGATTTTTTACTACAAGCTAAAATCTTGTCGCTTTGAAAAGCTTGTTTCAACTTAAATTTACCACACTCTACACTGGGCAAGAAAGACATAGCACTTAATTTTCTATATCTAACTAACCACGGCTTGTTCTGAAGTAGCAGGATTTCTACAAACTGCTGGGGCACATTATATTTCGAAAGTTTTCTAGCCAATGTCATAACAGTTTAGTGTTTTCAATAAAAATACCAGATGCGTTACGTTCATCGGGATAGTTATTCATAACAACTTCGTACTACCGATGAGTTTATTTATTGGTTTGATTTGACGTTTCGCTTCCCCAACCGGGAAGCTTCTTCAGAACAGTTTTCGGCAGTGCTGCCTTTGCAGTTACAAAACGATAAATGAGAAAAAAATAACAGCAAAAGATAGGTAACAGCAAAAACATACGAACATCACAATACTTGTACTATCATACTCAAAAACATTAAAATGATGGAGCAAAAACATTATAGGATATTGAAAATTATGTCACTAACAGCGTGAAAAAAAAGGAATATTGAAAAATTATATCACTAACAGCGTGAAGAAAGGAATACTGAAAAATTATGTCACTAACAGCGTGAAAAAAATTAATAATATTTGTAACAACTATAGGCTGCTTCACTAACTGTTTGAGAAAGTATGAAAAGGATCTGTTGCAAGACAGTATGTCCTGGAAAAGGTTTTTAGCTCCACAGAGATTTATATACGGACGGAACAATTAATACAAATCTCTGTGGAGCTAAAAAGCTTTCCCAGTACATAATGTTTTGCAATAGGTCCTTTTCATACTTTCTCAACCTTTTAGTAAAGCAGCCTATAGATGTTATGAATACTATCGTAAGTGGGCAAGTTAATGCAAAACGTTAGCTTCGTTAACCACTAGTCCGTAAACAAATTTCACACCTCCGTTAACGTTAATCCGTTATTTTCAGCTTTAATTAACGGAAGTTAATAAAGTCCGTTAATTCGTTAATATTTTGGGTGTAAGGTACATTTCTTTTTATTTACTCACTTCTAGAACACGTATTGACGCTGTTGAACTGATTCTACGGAAAAGTTTATTGCTGTGGTGGTCTATTTGTGTTTTGGAAGTTACATTTACAGTCTAATATAATTTCAAGATAAAAATAAGTTCAAATGCGTTAACGAAGCCACGATAGGAAAATCTTTGGAAATTGCGAACAGCGATAATTAATGGACCTATGAGGCTGCAGTTTACTATTTGCCACAAAAAAAAGCTTCTTCACTCTTTCAATAAAATTCGCGCTATTACGCAACAAGTGTTACCAGTGCAAACTGGTTTGTACCGGTACGATGAATGAATGTAGCAAATTATTAACGATGAAAATCTTAACGGAAGTTAACAGAACTTAACGGAAGTTAATTTAGTCCGTTAACAATAAAAAAATTTTTAACGGATTAACGAGTTAATGAAAAAGTTAGCTTCGTTATTAACGGATTAACGAACTTGTGCCCACCTTTGAATATCATCAATTTTGTTCACGCTGTTAGTGACATAATTTTCAATATCATATAATGTTATTGCTCCATCATTTTAATGTTTTTGGGTGCAATAGTTCAAGTATTGTGATGTTCGTATGTTTTTGCTGTTACCTATCTTTTGCTGTTATTTTTTTCTCATTTATCGTTTTGTAACTACAAAGGTAGAACTGCCGAAAAAAAGTTTAATGTTTGTTGCTCGGCAAATTACAAATACTCTGTCGCCAATAGCTAAAAAATTGCAACTTCATTTTTTGGCCTTTTGCAAAATATCATTAGAAAGGACGTACGTCTAATAATTTAGCTTGTGCCCTCCAGTGCTTTTTATGCTTATTTTGTGCACGTTTTGCGCTGCTCAAAACAGGTCATTTAAACCGAAACTTAACCAAAAGAGGTCTTAAAATTGAAGCATTTTTGCAAAAAACGCAAATTTCTTTTGCGTTTTTTTATTCTGAGGCCCCCGTCCAAAGTCACAAATTTTAACACCTAACCCATGCCCACCCCCCTTTTAAACATTTTTCATTAGATACATTGAACACTGAACAAAAACCTTCTGTAAAAGACCGTTCGACCGGGCCGGTCAGAAACCGGTCAACCGGCGATGATTTTGAAGTTTACCGGTCGGGTCGAGAAAATCCTGACCGGTTCCATCTCTGGTGTAGCTGCTCTTTTTTCATGAGACCGAGACATCAATAAATCTAAAGCAAAAAAAAAACAAAAACGGAGCCCGAGGTAAATCCCTTGCTTTCTTCCTGTTAGAACCCATATTCTGCTAGAAGGTTTGCACCATTCTTTCAACATTTTGAGTAATTCAAAAGTTTTAGCCAAGAAAACAGCTCGAATAAAGCACGTGTTTGTAATTATAAAAAGCACCTAAGACATGAAAACCTAAAACGAAGTTTCTGATCTTGCGCCTTTTGACGTTTTTCATTCTTTTATGCGTCAAACCTAATCAGTACTTCACAACATCATTCATATGGAAATTATTTTTTAATTTTTGAGACTAATTGAAAAAACACTTTTATTTAAGTTTGTTGTTAAGTATAAAAATTAATAGAACAATGATCAATACTCACAGCATGCATATGATGCCCTTTCTTTCTCTTCAAAGTGACCATTATAAATAGTCGGCAGAGCGGCTGAGAAAGCAAAGGCATCGATTTTGCGACTGCCCCAATTGAATATTCAGGGTTCAACACTTGTGCGTCCTTTGATAAGACGCTTTACAATAATTATCTCTGCTTGGTGGCTTCGGACAAGCAGCAAATTCATTGGACAAGAATTAGAAGAAATCCACAAGAACATTGAGTCACTGAAAACTCCGAAGCCAGGGTGGATTCCTCCGAACGCGAAGTGCTTATCGCAATGAAACTTTTGCGGTGAAAGGAAGATATGAGGCTATTTTACAGCAGCAACGATAGCAATTATTACTCATAAAATGTTTCACAAAGCAATGCCAACTATATAACATAAAAGATTAATTTAAAAAATATACAACAAAACTTCATATGTTAAAAATCCGTAAAGCGTAAGCAAATTGTTTTTAAAGAATCGTAAATTTGGATACAAAACAAAGATGACAAAAAATCGATTAAGTCATGTACAAAAACAATGTGACAAAAAATTCGATTACATCCAGCAGTGACTTTAAACTGTTTAAATCCACGTGCAAGAAAAGTATTGCTCTATTTGTTGATGCACTAGAGCACGCATCCCTGCTCCATTCAATCTATAGCAAAAGCGAATAGCTTCAGATCAATAACTCGTATTGAATAGCATCAAATATTGTTGACTGTTCTTTTTTGCTGTTAAATGAAATAGCCGACAATTAATTTATTAGTTTATGATCTTGAATTATTAGCTTATTATTTAATGAGCAGTTAAATTTATGTACAATAACAAATGAATTAAAAAGTATTGCATATTCAATCAACTTCCGTCAAATGCAATATAGTCAGGTTCGTTCTGTTTTTGAGCTCTTGATGTTGGTCTTGCAGAGTTTGAATTTCTAAGGAAACAAAACAATTAAAAACTTAATTTAGACTTTGTAGGTAACATAAAGTGTTGACGTTCTTTTTGCAAACTGATATTTTTATTTGTGAGTATTATAATGCACAGTTCTCAAAAATGCTGCGAAGAATTTTTCATTTTGAGTTTAAATATTTGCATTTACTTGTGCGGAACTTAAAACTGGCCATCGCTTTGATCCGTTAACAATCATGCTTTTTTTTTGTAAATCCTGTGCTAGCAAAGACAACTTTGTTGGTGATATATTTAGCGAATGCATAAAGAATCATAAATAAGTGAGTTCGAGTTAATTTAAAGAGTAACAATATGCTACGGTTGTGATATGAAGACTATGCTACGTTGAAACCATGATACAGTGTTCATCGGTAGACAATTCTGCACCCATTATTGGGATGTCATTTCTAAGTTTTTGGTTGATTGTTATTCAACTTCCTTCGATTTTGGCGCTGTTTGATATGGTCTAGCACTAATGGTTCTAGTGAAGTGCGATTTTAGAACAGTTAAGGCCAAAAAAATGAGTTATTTGCAGTTAAATGAATACATACAATCAAACGGGCAACATGCAACAAAAAATCTTGAATGTTATGTCATAGTATTTTGAACTTATTAAAACGAACAAATCTTGAAACGTCATAATTTTTACAAAATGTTGTACAATGTAGCCCAAAACTATCAAAAAATAAGTGAAAAAATTGGTTTAGTCACAAATTTTGTATTCTAATCAATTTTAATTCGATCCATACTAATTTTAACTTTCCCAACGATTGAATTCGCAATTCTGCAATAATTCAAGGTTGGGTTTCAAGAGATATTCTGGTTTGGCCGCCTCACTTACCCTGGCTGGACATCCGAATCATCGTACGGATTAACTTCTGGAATGAGGTAAGGATTGTTATCCTGATCTGGGACATTGGCGTATTTTCCTGACACATTCTCATAATTGCTCTTAATTGATGATTGTGCATCTATTTTTTCATAAGGATGAAATGATGTTCGGACTGAGACTTGATTTTCTAAAACGTACGCTATATTGTTGACTCATTTTATTTTTTCCATAATAATCTACACTTTTAGAGGCTCTCAATTTGTACTTTGGTAGATACCAGCGCATTGTAAATACTGTATTGTAATGTTTATTCGAATTGAAGTTTCAATAATTTTATTCAAAAAATTACACGAACTTTTATTGTATTATTTTTTAATATCAATTGGTGCAGTTACACGCAATCGATTCAAAAGTTAAATCGATTTTATTCTTTGTTTCTTTATTATAGAGAAAAAAAGCGAAAAAAAGTGTCGGAAAATAAAGAAAAAAAAAAGATAAATCGATTTAACTTTTGAATCGATTGCACGTAAACGTGGTAAATGACTCAAACTTTATTCTACAGTTTATCAAGCACAAAACAAAGCGTTTCGCCCCTAAGCGTAGGCAACTTTTTTGCTCGAGTAACTTTCAATATGCTTGTCTACTGAATGTTAATTAGCTGAGCTGATGTACGTGAGCAAATTTACTTCCAATATTGTTGATATTTTCTCTAAATAAGCTTAACACAGCTGAGTAAGCTAATTTCGAAGAAAAGAAGATACTTTTGTAAGCCATATAGCCGTTAAAACTGCATTTTTTAAAATGAAATTCAAGATAAAAAATAATAGTACAATGTGAAACTTTCTTATATTGCTGTAACAAACGAGCGAAAAAAATAATGTTAGTGCGTAAAGTAATATGGATTCCACACATTTATCTTTATTAACTGTAGCGGAAAATCTATCGCTTCTGTCTTAGTTTTGTACCTTGTGTATCATTTCCTTTCTTTGGCATTTTAATCTTTTCCGTCCTGTAAGTATTAAAACAAAAAAATCAAAATGTCAAACAGTTTATACCATCAGTTATGTTTCAATCATGGCACTTTTAATTGCCGTGGTGGCAGTTTATACCATCTACCTTAAAGCAATGCCAAAAATTTAAAAGAAAATCTATTGCTTAGTTTCAAACTTAGAGTAAAAAATCACCACATAAAAGCTATGACTGGCAAAAAAATTGTTTTCAAAAATTTCAATTAAGCTTGAATAAGTAAACAACAAAAACAGAACCAAGAAATCGATTTATGATCGGACATTTCAACGCAGTTTCAAGTTTTTATTCTTTATTTAATCCCATTTAATTGTTTTAAAATTCATTTAAACTTTAACATTTAAATCAAATTCAAGTATAATCTTATTTAAATAATTTTAATTTGAAGGATTGAAAATGACTTGAGAATATGTTAAAACGTCTTTTGAAAACAAAAATTTGATAATTTTTTAGCTCGAATAAATGTTTTAATAGAATCCTCCACACCATAAAAAAAGAAAAGAAATATGTTTGGCTCGTTCTTTTTTTGTTTTTGCCTTTATTGATATTCTAAATTATCATTATTAGTATTTCTTTTTTGGCTTTATGTGCAACGGCATTTTCTAAATAGAAATTACAATGGGTAGTTCTGCTGATAAATTTTAAAAATTTAATGTCTTTATATTGCTTTTTCTGAAGTTTTGCTTTAGTTTTTGGGCGTTGTAAAACGCTTTTCGCACAATGCTTATTAATTAGTTGACAAAGCTACAATAAAACATCAAAAATTAAAATTCATTTTTTGATGCGAATTGGTCTATTGTACGTTTTTAAAGTTACATCATCAATATCCCAAAATATGTACAATAAAGAGATGAAAACTTACTTGTTGTTAGTAATATCACAGTTAGTGTTTTGTTGTTGATTCGTTAATGTTTTCGAATTTCGATACAATCTCCAAGCAAGAGCAACAACAACGATGAACAAAGCAATAGGTAGAATTATTATCACTGGGAAGTAAGCTTCTGTAAAAACGTGCAGTAAAAATAAATCAAAAAAAAGTTGAAAAACTTTTTTCGGACTTTTAAAGTAGGCAAAATATCTCATCACTGCTCTAGTAAAAACTGGAATTGGGCCTCTTCTAATTTTTCGTCAGACAAATTTTCAACCAAACATACTCCATAAATAAACAATTCTTAGTAAGAAGACGACGGAAAAAAATAAAAAAATAGTATAACCGCATGACATCCCTTGGATTACGTCAAAGATGTTGTAGTGATGTTGTTGCTTCAAGCAATTAATTAAAATGTAATTATTAAAAATTATCTTACTGTCAACAATTGCTTTACTAAGTTAAATTGCCTCTGTAATATTGTGCAAAGAAAAATCTAGTACTTCCATGTAGCAAAAGCAGCAGCTATAATACTATTGCTGCTATAGTGCTAAATTTAATTATTATTGATCCACGTTTAACCATGCCGCAGCAGTTTTGTATTTCAATGTAAATAACTTACCATTCACAATAGACTGAATAGATTGGTTCAAGCAAGTTGGAATATTGGAGCAAGACTCAGTCACTGTTTCAACGCTAACCGATCCACAAGAGGACAAACAGTTTCTAAGAAATTGAAATTACATTTTTTATTTTCCACGTTACCCTGGCCCGGAGAAAGCAAAAAGAACTTTTAGTCTTCGAGTCAAGCTGCCACCTGCCCACTTGTCTACCACATACAGTGGAGACTTCATAAGTTCCGTTTTAATTGCTGAATATCAAACCAGGAAGCTGTGGATACCAGTTTTCATTGTCTTTGATTTGATCGTACCCAAGTTTAACATTTCACAAGCAGACGCTCTACCCAATCAAAATACTAAAAAAAAACAATATAAGCTTAAAATGTAAAAAAAGTAACAATATTATCGTATTTTTCTGGAATTAAAATGCATAAGTTTTACATAACATTCTGCAGTAGCTTTTTTAAAATTTGCTCGAGAAAGTTTGAATCTTATTTACTGTACGTTTATCATAATAGCTGAAGGCAAATCCCGCAAAGCAGCAGGGTTGGATCCATTCATTTTGTTTTTAATTTTTAAATTCAAATTCAAATTCATTGACTTTGAAAAAATTAAATTCAAATTCATTGACTTTGAAAAAACTAAATTCAAATTCAAATTCATTGACTTTGAAAAATCAAAATTCAAATTCAAATTCATTGACTTTGCAAAAGTCGAATTCAAATTCATCAATAACTTGTGAGCGGATTCAAATTCAAAATTCAAATTCAATCCAACCCCCACTTTTTTACACCCAAGATTCAAAGAGGATTTTGCAATTTGCATCTAGCAAGTCGCAGTCTCGCAGTCGCAGATGTGTACTAGCGCATCGCAGTCAGGGCCTGCGAGAGGGGGTTCAGGGGGTACATCGTACCCGGGCCAGGGCCCAGGGGGGGGGCCTGGAAGAGTTCAGGTTTCCGCGTTAAGTTTTGGTATGGCACCATAACACCGTAATCAAACTTGCCTACAGCAAAAATATCGGTCAGTCTATTCACTTCTGGTAATTGTTTGCTGATTTTGCTACACAGCCTTTAGGGCATCCAATAATGGCCGAGTTGATTAAAAAAAAAAAGGAAAATGTATCAAAAGCCATACACTTGCACCGAACTTAACGTTTTGTTGCATTTCTCTGACTTGAAAGCCTTAATTAATTTCTACGGTATAACAATTTACGAGGGCCCACATTTCCAGACATCCAAAAGCATTTTAACCTCAGAGAGCGGAGTCAAAGATGACATACTATACTACCATCATTAAGTAACTCACTCTTCTGTATGAATTTAATAGATATTTCGGTTTGTGAAGTCCATGATTGCAGATGACTTCTTAAAACTTTTATCAGTAAAATATTTGGATTTGCAGTATTAAAGTCGTTATATTGTATAATATTGTGTCAATGTCATCATCCCCCATTTCACGTACTTACTTTCATGTCTGTCTGTCTGTCTGTCATGTATATCGCGTTTTCTACTTGTCAATTTAAGCAAGTTTGGTGCTGGGATGTTGATCAAACGCTGTATTTTACCCTCGAGAAACATAAAAAGTGCTGAAGCTTCCGGGGCTCCGCCCCGGACCCCACTGGGGGAGCTCACAGCGCCCCCAGACTCCCTAGCTGAATTTAAACCAATTTTATGTTTAGTTGTGTTTTTCGTAGGTCGTAACTGTATGCGAATATCGTTATCCCCTCACTTTTAAATGAAGATCTACACCCATCCGACAAAAAACGATTTAACGCCATGGGCCCCAATAAGATTTGGGGGCGCGGTATCGACCTTCGCACCCCCTGAAAAATTTTCTCTCTGAGGTCCTGATCGCAGGTGCGTAATATACTAACAACTCAAGTTGCTTGAATCCAGCGTTGGATCCAGTACCGTCGCCAGAGCAAACGAAGTGAAAGGGCACTAGCCAAAAGTGTGGGAGGCACTAAAATTTGCCTACAAAAATTGATCTTCAGATCTTGTACGGCTACAATTTTGCGCAATTTTGAAATAAGGCCGGCCGCGTTTCTTAGCTCGTTTCGTCGGCGGCCATTAATCGCTAGAAAAATCTATCCACAGCAGTGAATGCTACCAGATGTACAACTAAGATTTTGCTAAGAGAGGTCAACCAAATTTTTTTTTGTACAAAAACTGCTTAAATTAGCCCCCGAGCTGAACAAACTTATGCAACTCAAGCGTTTCACAGACAGACATAGGTACTAAATACTAAGTGAATGTGTATAGGGCCTGAGGGCGGTGCCCCCGGCCGCTGGGCAATTTTGAAGCAAAAAAAACGCAATTTTAACGCCATTTTAAAATCATACTTCACACTTTTAGAAGCGATATGAATAACTAAATTTCTAAAATTCAAAAGTCATTTCAAAGAATTGAATTGCTTTGCACCTCAACCCCCCCTTACTTTTGGTCAAGTCTAAAATACGTTTAAACGCTCGTATTTTGAGATTAAATTTTCTAAGTGACTTTGCAAATGGGGTTTAAGCCCCGTCACCTTAGTTGCGCCACTGAGTGTGACCTCAAAATGTTGAGTGTGCTCTAAAAATCAAAACAGCTGGTCTTTGAAAAAAAGTTTTCACGCATTGTTTCATGTCATGATCACTAACGAGGTACCGGTAACAATTCTGCATGCTTACATGCCTCTTCCGCAATTCCGCGACACATCCGTAAAGTCAGATTAATGTACAGCAGTTGGTTGCCAGCAATGTCGCAAAGAATCGAAAACACATAAGAGGAGAATTATGTTTAAACGTAATTATTCCTTTTTCCATCATTGTCTGACTGTCTGTTGTCTTGTCGTTGCGTGATGTTTCAAAAGCAGTGTTTTTAGTCAACCAAAATGGAGGCACAAGCGGCCGTTAGGGGGGTACGGCCCGCTTTGCCCCTTTTAGCGACGGCACTGGTTGGATCCAATCATTTTGTTTTTAATTTTTAAATTCAAATTCATTGACTTTGAAAAAACTAAATTCAAATTCAAATTCATTGACTTTGAAAAATCAAAATTCAAATTCATTGACTTTGAAAAATCAAAATTCAAATTCATTGACTTTGAAAAATCAAAATTCAAATTCAAATTCATCAATAACTCGTGAGCGGATTCAAATTCAAAATTCAAAATTCAAATTCAATCCAACCCTACAAAGCAGTCTCAAGCCTACAACTAAAAATAATTAATAGGCAGTTCGTACTGAAAGTTTTTTTTATTCTTCATGGCGTTGATAAAGCTTGGTGCTCATATCATGACTAGCCATGCACTTCAGAGCAAAGAAACGAGACGATATTAGGAGCTTTGGCCAAAAACAAGAGCCAAAATAAATTGAAGCGTTCTTTTTAGTACAAGACGTTTCGACTTCAACTTAAGTCATTTTTAATCTTATTCAGATAGAAGTCAAACGTGTTTTCAACAAATGGAATCAAAGCTCACGCCAGCATTCTTCGCAACTATTTAAATTTTTTTGATTGTTTTGTCTCAACGTCTCTTAATGGCAATGCGTACAATAATTACAAAATAATGAGAATTGACTAGCTACTGATAATGCTAACAGAAATACTATTTAATTAGTACAACAATCATATTTACCTTTGCCTCGACCTATCCTTATCACAAGTCTCACATGATGTCCATGGTACCCATTCACCAAATACAGGAGGACATAAATTAGTACAATTCGCTATTCTTGTTCTCATGGATGAACCATTGCTTTCTACATAAAACTCAGCCATCAACATTTAAAGAAAGTTTCTACGAGTCTAAACCAATGCGAATTTTTAAGATGGAATAAAGTCTTACTTACTTTTACAGTATTTACAGTACCGTATCCTCTAAATTTTTATTTTGCTTTGGGTTTATTTTATGAATAGCTTAGTTGATTGCTTACTTTCGATTACGAGGAAGCGACGGTGTCTCTCTCCTTTTCACAAACTCAGGAACCGCTTATGTGAGATTTGGCCATTTTTCAAATATTCTGTTGTTGTTTTTCTCAAGTAAAATTTGCTTCTTGTTCAAAACTACCTGATATTAAGCACCTCATATCCAAGAACACACGAATTATCAAGATCATTGTGCGAGATGATCTCAGCTTATGTTTTAACACTCTCAGCCATTCCGTCGACAGCAAGATACTTTAAAATTCAACATTTTTTATCATCTTACCACTGCATAAAACAGATTGAACGCTATCGACCACGCATGATGATGTTTCATTTCTCTTCCCTCCACAAGTTTTAGTACATGGTGAAGCTGCAGTCCAAGAAGTCCAACTAGGGCCCTGCGTATTGGCTGTCAGGGCAGTAGCAACTTGCGTAGTTTCGGTAACGATAGTACATTCGTCGCTACTACATGTCGTTATTCTGGTTCGAACTGCTGAATTATCCGCTCCTGTCAAGACAAAGAAAAGTATCAAGCGACAAAGCTAAATGAACAAGATCTGTATTTCATGAGAAATCAACACAACTAAACTATAGTTTGTTCATTTATTGTTAAGGGTAAGTGACTAAGCAACAAAAATAGTTAGGAAATGGAAGCAACAAACTTATCTAATATTTAGGCACATTATTTACACTGAGCAGCAGTGTATACTGCAGAGCAGAGGTGGAGTCCTCAAGGACGTCCTTGGTCTTGAGGACGTACTCGAGGACAGATTTTGAAGTCCTTGGCCTCGAGGCCTCAAGTCCTCGAAAATAGGCCTGTCCTCCCGCTCAAGGACAGCACTATTTTTTGAATTGTTAAAATTTTGTGATGCGCTTGAAAAATTTTTTAGAAAACGTTTTTTTGTGGAGATCGCCTGAAAAATTTTTGTGAAGACCTTTTTTTTTTTTTTTGGAGAGGACTTGCGCTTGTGTCCTTGGTCCTTGGCTTTGGCCTCGAGCATCCCTGTCCTTGGCCTCGAGAGTGTCTGTCCTCGTAAAGGCTGTCCTTGGCCTCGGATTTTTTTTGTGTCCTTGACCTTGGCCTCGATCTTTGTGTTCTCGACTCCACCTCTGCTGCAGAGTCAATACTCTTACCTTCACACAGAGTAGATTGAACTCCATTGTACTCGCATGATGATGTTTCGTTTCTTGTTCCTCCACAACATTGCGAGGCTCCAACCCAACTCGACCAAGTAGGACACGGCGAAGTGTTGCAGTCTACTACCCTCGTGCGAAGTGATGAACCATTGCTTCCTGAGGAAAATTACACTTACTGTATAGACAAAAGTACATTATTGACACCACATTAGTACTGTACCGGTACATTAATTCTGGCATAACTTTCTACTTGTTAAAATTTGCAAACAATAAGTTTATGCAGCAGCAAGTACATTAAAAAAACGTGGAAAAATTGTTGCACCAAAGACAATCTTAGTTCAATATTTTGCGTACTTTCATAAAAATACCAAGAAAAAATTTTATTAGTGAACTCATTATGGTTTCTTGCAATTTTAGTTCCAAGAAAATCCTTGCCAATTCTACAGTATTATATTAAGCCAACCACTCTCATAATTATACTTTGCCAATCAATACTGTAAGAAATGAAACTGATTTCATTTGATACAGCGTTGGCGGACGCATATTTAAAGGGGGGGGGGGAGGAGGCCCAAAAGTAGTGACCAGTTTTCTTTCGCCAACAAATTATACTATGCAGCTAAGCTCTAGGCAAGCAATCAGGCTTTTGGTAAAGGGGGGGCTTGAATTAAAAGGTAATTTTTTTTTGTTCAAAAAATGTCTCAACTTTTGTTCTTGAGGGAACTGGCGCAACTTAGGCATATCTCAAACTGAGATGTGAGAGCAGAGCCCCCATCCGCTTGGCAAATTTTCTAAGTTTTCAAAAAAAAATTACCATTTTAGTGCTGTTTGGATCACTTATCGCACGTTTTTAGAGCCGTTTGAAAAGCTTAGCCACTGCCTTCATAGCCCATTTACGCAGAAAGTTTAATCATGTTTTTGACTGTTAATTTCTACGCCACGTTTTAAAAACATTATTTTTTACCATAACAGGCCTAAAATTAAGTTATTTTTACAACAAATTGCAAAATCTCCGAGCGTTGGAAACTCTTGCCCCAGGGACTCCCTTCGCCCCTAAACCCCAAAGTAGCCCTCAACGGCATATTTCGGGCTACGCGCCAAGCAAAACTAATAGCCAGTATACAAAAATTTATTTCGAATAACACATGGTGGTAGGTTGCCCCTAAAGCTGTTAAACTGAAACGGAAAATCGTACGAAAACGTTTGCAAAAATATTACGGTATATCTTGAGCGCCCCCCTGTGCAAGAATTTCTTGATACGCCCCTGAGTTTACCAAGAAGGAAAAGCGGAAAACTTTTCTTCAGTTTACCGCTGCCCTATAACAGAGCCAACGCGTTACGGCAGTAATACTGTTTTATTGTTAAATCATAGCAAGCAATTTAAAAATACTACTTTGTATCAAAATAAAACGGTAAATTTTGTAATTAAAATCTTTTAATTAAATATTTTTAACTCCTCTAGCTTACTGTGCGGTGTTATCATCATTTTTATTACTTCAGTATATCAATTACACCATTGCATATATTTTGCGATAATTTTACCATCGCAGGTCGTCACTGATAATATTCCATCCGCGAGTACACAAATTGATCTTTGTTCAATCGTTCCTCCATCGCATGGTGCGCTACATTGAAGACCGGACCATCGCTCCCAATTAGTCCAAACTGGACATGGCTCAGTATTGCAATCTTCATAATCTGTTCTTGTTGTACCTCCAGCATGGTTGCTACCAATGCAAGTAGTCGATGGAACGCCTTTCAAAGAAAAAAATGTATAGTCAACAATGACAACTGTTAATTTCTTTACTTATTTAAAAAATACTTATTTAAAAGGCATCGCCCAGAAATTGCAGTTCGTAGTAGAACCGATTCTGGCATATCACATAGGAAAAATTTGTCCCTTAAAATTTTTTACTGTTTTGCTCCAACTTTTTGACTGTTTTATCGTCTTCATTAACAAATTTTAATAATAGACAATTTCGGAAGATTAATTTTTACTCTAAAAATGATTGTAAGGAAATTGGTAAAATTAAGTTACAAGCTTACACGCCGGCTGAACAGCTTTGGTAGATGGCGTCTTTACCAGCCAAAAACTGCGTTTCACTGCAGCTGTATGAGGTTCTGTTCGGACAAGGGTCGGCAAACCTGCAGCTCTTTCATTCTCGTATCGCGGTTTTAAATGTTATTGGACAATGAAGGATAATTTACGCTTAAAAGTAAAACACTTAGAATTTCATTGCTGCTGATTATAGCTCCCCCCGCCTGGCTACGCTACTGAATAAACCAATGCACCTCAAACGTATTACTTGCAGGGCTGGAGACGGAGCCCCTATTTTTTTGAGATTTTTGCTTTTTTTTTCGATAAAAGTTTCGTTTTTTCAATTGTTTTAACACAATTTGAATGACATTTCCTACCGTACGTTTCAGATCCGTTTGAAACCACTAAATTGTTGAGATAAATGGAAACCATTTGAAGAAATTAAAATCTTCAACCCTTTAATTCAGCCTCGCTCAAGATTACAGTTCAAATACAAAACACGTTTAAAAGTCTGCATATTTGGGATGAATTTTCAAACTGCTTTAGCTAAAGGGGGGAGGAGTTTCAGCCCAGATGCTTGTCGCATACTGCGTAAGCGCACTGCAGCGATTGCATGTTTAATTGTGGAACAATTGTCTTATTGAACTTTGCTTTCGCTTGCTCTCTAACATAAAAAGCAAAACGGTTTATAACTGTCTAAATATATCCATCTTTTGAACCTACATCGTTCACTATAGCTTTAGCTCCTTAAGGTATTGCGGATATAATCAATGTGGCCTTTGGATATCCAAGTTAAGACGCCTGGCACACCTTGTAGATGTAACCCGTCAAGAGTCCGAGCTTGCTTAGAGTAACAATTTGAGTAAAATTAAAAACCTCCCGAAACCTGACCAATTGATTTTTGAAACATGAAATGCTCTTCCCGATACGTATGATAGCATGAAAAAGTATGCATTTAGAACCCAAATTATCTTTGGATCCACATACGTATGGGTGGGAATTTTTCTTTAACATTATCTACATTAAAAACAGATCTCGCTCACGTCTTATCGGAGATGACAGCTTACAATCAAGGCTGAAGATGACTTCCAACAGCTCTCATGTGCAGAGGCTTTGCGCTGAGATGCAACAGCAAAAATCACATTAATTAAGTCTAATTGCAATACTGCTTTCATAAATGAGGCATATGACAGTTTTTCTTTATTTTGTTATTAAAACCAAAAATAAATAAATATAATGCACAACGTTGTTTTCCTTTTATTGTGAAAAAAGTTTTGACGCTCCCAGTGATTTTTATTTTACAAAATATCGGCTGAAATGGCTCTTTAAGTGCAAAAGGCTGCCAATCCCTGTGCTAAAACGATTGAATCTGTTTTTTCGTTTTTTGTTTTTTTTCCTAGAAAAAATAAATCAAAAGTCTCACCTATGGAGCGTTAAAATCAATGTAATACTTTTGTTAACAGTAATTTAATTGTGATGTTTTGACGCTTGCAGGCCAGAGTTTAAATGTTTAATCGCTTGCGTGCTAACTGGCCTAAGGGCTAACAACGGGGAAGCCTATAGGGAAGAGCCACCAGAACGGCTACTACTTAAAACAAGCAATGCGAAAAAGTTGTCTCCTCACAGGATTTGAACCTGCAGCGTTTGGATCACCAGTACACTTCTCTACCACTTGAGCTACAGAAGTCGTCTCCTCGCAAGCTTGAATTTGGCTATTTAAACTCAAAAACTTGCTTGTTTTATGATGCTAATAATAATTTAATTGTGATATCTTGACGTTTGCTTTGCTTACTTACACTAAAAAAACGAAACTTTTATCAAAAATAGATAATACCTTTGCTTACTTTGATCTCTACATGCATATTGCACGGTTCGGTTTCCTCCATCGCAAAATACAGAGCATAAACCCATTTCTGTTCGAATCCATTTACCAGTGCAAGTTCCTGTACAACCATCAGCGCAAGCAGATTCATTGTAACAAGGATAGGAAAGACGTAACAAACAATCTGAGTTGCTTGAACAAACACGTTCACGTTGTTCGATTGCACTGGAACACTCTCCAGAGCATCCT
This sequence comes from Trididemnum nubilum, assembly GCA_963965965.1. Taxonomy (NCBI): domain Eukaryota; kingdom Metazoa; phylum Chordata; class Ascidiacea; order Aplousobranchia; family Didemnidae; genus Trididemnum; species Trididemnum nubilum. Next base: position 13,291,677 of record OZ014471.1, on the reverse strand, counting down.
AAAATGCGCTTTGAAGAAACAGTACCGATTATTAAGTTGCTAATAATTATTATGCAATATCAAGACCCTATAAGTATTGCATGGAGGCAACACAGGACCACTTAAAATGCAGATAATGCGACAAATCAGACGGGCATTATGATACCCAAAATTCTTCAAAGTTAGATGAATCAAGAACACTGCAGTATAATTAAGTCTTCTGGAACGCTAATTTTTACAATAATGTCTTACGGCCCTGAGTTTTGGTTGTACGATAGATACTCTAATTAAAATGACCTTTTTTCTAATGACGCCACAAACGACTCAAATTTTTTGCACAAGTTGCGAAATTACTCGAAGACGAAAAGAGACCTTAGCTGTCTTCTGGCCATGGCACTTGGTGAATAAAGCTATAATTACAATCACAAATGTTTAAACGAGGACTGAAGGCAAAAATCAATCGGAGTATCTAAATTCAAGGCAGTCGTGTTAGATTGGTTCTGATTCCATCCTTCTTGACCCAACCGTTCTAAAGATATTCTTTTTCAAACACGAAGTAGGGGCATCCCGAATTACATTTTTTTTTGCAACCTGACATTTCAATGCAGTAGCCTAGCCCACATAGACATAGACCTATATTAACATTTACTCTAATCGCAGCGTTGCCTTAGGATAGAACTTAGATGGCGTCGGTGATGTTGTCAACGTCAGGGTTGCCAGCAAAAATTACGGTGAGAGAAACCCTTACGTCGCGGTTAAAGAAGAATATATGTGGAACGGTTGGGTCAAGAATTAAGTTGAAGTCAATGCCAATGTAATTTAACGCGATTGCCCTAAATTTAGATATCCCTGTTGATTTTGTCTTCTCTCCATGTTTAAATCCAAACAATAGCATCAGTGAAACGTCTTATGATGTACAATTTAAAGTTTTCAATTACTGGATTTAAAATATAAATTAAGTTACTCTGATTCTTCAATCAACTTGAAATTTCCAGAGATCATTTGTAAACGTATCTGTATGAATCAAATCGAATTAGCTGTATTAAAAGTTTTAATGTATTTTAGCTACTGTAAACCCCGAAAAGCCGCTAATTATTTCACTCTGAGCAGTTTGTAAATGCGCTTTTTTGTGCCTTTAGAGTTTAAACAGCTAGACTATCATGCAAGATATATGGACAAGATTTCCGCTTTTATTATTGTTTTGTGCGATTCGTTAGTAGAACATATTTAATGTTTGAGGCATGAACAAAGCTAACATGACCATCGTGCTTCGAGATTACTTTATCTCCACTGACGTTAAGTTTGTAGTTTTTAGTTAGAAAAACTCCTCTTGATCACACCGCATCTTCATCCCTCTGATTGAAATTAGATTAAAACTTTTCATATACATAGGCCCATTAGGAGGTTTTTGATAATGATAATAACATTACCGTGGCATAAAGCATACTTATATTACGCTACATAGCGTGGTGTGGTTCTAATATTGAAATAAAGCTGTTAAAAATTAATCTTTTATCATAGAAAAACTCAATACAAAGCAAATATTTCTACGCAAATACCGGCAACGTGGCCGAGAGTTGGCGGTATAGGCGGCAGACGTAGCCGAGAGTACGTGGCTGTTCCTCATGGATAATCGCATAATCTGTCTTTAACTCGAATTTCGTTGCATTACAACGTGTATAAAACAGAAATATCTTAGATTTTAGCCAATTCTTTTAAGTGAGAGCAGATTCATTTAAAATGTGCGTAGCACCACAAACGCTTTCACAGCTTGCCGAAATTCCGAGAACCGCTCACAAAAAATATCCGGTAATCAATACAGATCAGGTCCATCAAGATCGCTTTTTAATTAAAATGTAAATTGTGTCATTAACTACCGGTCTTTGGGAAAAAAAACAGTAAATCATGAAGCACTTACTTCCGAACCATAAAACATTTCATCAACATTTTCCAAACATTCAGGACTTGTATCGCAATTCACAGCAATTTGTTCGAAAGCTCCAACTGCCTCGTTTAAACAATCTATTCCTTCACCAGCATCACAACTCAGAGTTCTTCTTCGAAAACAACCAAGTAATTCTGTACACTCAGCCCAGGACGTCCATGCCGTTGTTTGACTGTGCACATGCAGAATTAAACGCAAACAAAATGCAAGTACCAGAGTAGTTTTCATTATCAAATTTACGCTTTAAGATCAACAGTTATGTATTCCTTAAGATGAAAATCAAATTTCTAGAAATCGATCAAGTTATGCAATAGCTATATAGATTAGAAACTTGATAATACAAAATAGTTTATTTTTTATTATTCTGGTTTTTTGGAATTGCGATTTCAGCTTCAAAATTAAAACAAACATTGTTCTTATTGTCATAGTTCTTGACTGTAAGGGCTGGTTCAGTGCTTTGTTGAAAATTTTGTTATGCCTTTTATCTTATCTACAGTAAGTTTATTGATGTTATGTTACTGATGCTCACTTCAGCATATTAAAATTGACTGAATTATTACTTTTTCAACCTTTGATAATGCTGCACGGGTAAAATACGTATTTCATGCGATAGACATGCTTATATATCCATGAGCTAGTAAGATAATTCACGTTTTGCAGGTTAGTCGTTAGTACTCAAATTGAAACTACTTTATCAAATAGTCTTTGACTGTAGCCGCGACAGTCCAGTTGGTTGTTTCAATGGTGAAGAAAAATCTACTTTTTTTCTCCAGTATACTGCACGTATTGGATTGAGTACTTTTACTGAGGCAGTACATTAATGTTTACTGTAGACTTTTCGTTTTTGAGATGTTTTTCGATTTTACCGCTCAAATCTATTGCTCTGTTAATTATTTTTTTGCAAGCCGCGTTACTAACGCTTACGGCTACAAAGCATATATATGTTAAGCGTTGTATTGTTGCAGAGTGACGGTTCTTATAAATCATAAGCTGCAGATTGTGATTAATTTCCTATTGAGCAGGCAAGTAAGTTGTGAAAGAAAAGTATGAACACAAATTGCAGCGAACTTTAAAGTTCGAAATTCTTCTAATTTTTGAATAAAATTTGTTAAATAAAGTATAAACTTTTTTTGGATTGAGAACTAGTAAATTTTGGATTGAGGCTGGCTGTTCTTAAATTTGCACAATTTTTCAGCCTCATTTGTTCTTGCTTTGATACAAACTCATATTTTTTGCTTAACTGAAATAGATAGATCATATTTCTCGATATAGTCTTACAGACAGATCGTGTAGATAGTCGTACAGATAGATGTTATAAATAATTCTTGATATAGTCTTCAGAGAAATCAACAACGGTAATATAGGAAAGGCCATGAAAGCTCTGCTGATTGCGTACAAACACGTTGTATTGGCAAGTGCTTTTGATTGCTTGTTTTTTCATACCTATAGGCTAACTTTAATCTTAATTTGTTCTTAAATTCTGAGCAAATATGAGCTTCGTGCTCTTATAGAATTATTTTCATAAAAAAAAGTGTAATTTAGCAAGAATAAAAAATTAAATTTTTGAAAATCTTAAAATACAGTTTGGTTGCTTTTGAGATATTTGCACTTTAGCTATCTTAAAGTGAATTTACACAGTATTTGTTTTTCGTCCGTTTTCATCCGCTTTTTTACTTTTTTGCTTCTCCTTGAAAAAGTACGCACTTTTTCATCCGCACTTTTATAAGTCCATATCCGCACTAAGTAGACAGTTATATATGGATGAAAATTTTGTTTAAAAGCTTTGAGTATGAACGACAACAGCGGTGCTTCAAAATAGAGCAGTAAATCTTTACAAAAATTTTTTCGGAAAACTTTTGTCCAGTATGTGACTGTCTGGTTTGTGCGGATATGGACTCATAAAAATGCGGATAAAAATTGCATACTTTTTCACTGAGAAGTGAAAACGTAAAAAAACGGACAAAAACGGACGAAAAACGGATACTGTGTAAATCCATCTTAAATGAGTATATGCATTACGCAGCGTATACGTGCTGTTGCTTTTAATTTGGTTGTTTTTAGGCAGTATTATTCTGTGGCCACAAAATGAAACAATTTTCATGACAAGATCTTGAGCAGTGATAGGCAGTTGGCTGTTGGCAGGTGACAGCTTGACTCGAAGCCCGAAAGATCTCTTTGTTTCTCCAGGCCAAGGCAACCCGGTAAAAAGATGCAATTACAAATAATGGCAATGCTAAACCAATATGACAAACTACTTGATGTGTTGTCTAAAATCAAAAAAAAAAGTAAACGAAGTAAACCTAGCTTGTCGACTTTGTTCATTTGTATGATGAGTAAATTTAAAATGCAGTTACTTTTCAATCATGAAACATTTCATTAACATTTTTCAAACATTCAGGACTTGAATTGCCGTTGGAAGCAATTTGTGCGAAACCACTACCTGTCTCATTCGAACATGATAATTGTTTATCTGCATCACATGTAAAACTTCTTCTTCGAAAACAAAATTTTGATTCTGCACATTCTGCTCAGAAAGTCCATCCTGTTGTTTGACTAATCACAGCAACGATTACAAACGAGCAAAATACAATGTAGTAATTTTTATCTTGGTCAATTTATTTTATTTGTAGCATGAACTTTACTATGCAATTTGATGACAAATAACTATAAACGGAAAAAAGATTGCTGAAAAGCATTAAATGATTTTTTGAGTTTATTTTAAGTCGCATTTGTTTTTGAAAAACAATTATTGTAATTTTAAAGTGTTTTTGTTTTTTGTTGAGAAGCATACCCCAGAGGAACATCAATAGTGATGATGATAAATTTGTGGTGGAATTTCATGTGCAGTATCTCTGAAATTGTTAAGGATATTACAAAACTAGTTAAGAAATAATCAAAGTGTTAAACCTAATTAAAGTTTCACAAGATCATTTTCATGAAAATTAAATTTTTAGTTTTGGCGACTTTAAAAAATGCTTTATTCAAGATCAATTTATTGCAACACAGCTCCTTTCGAAGAAAACCTCGCAGCGGTGACAAGCCGTTGGCAAAACTGTGTCTGATTTGACCGGCCGGAAATTTGAACCTTAGACCTCCTGCTCCACATACGAACGCGTTACCGCTCGACCAACTGGACGGTCGCCCCGTCTTGTCGTGCTAAATACTGTTTTTTTTAAACGTTTGCTGAATTGTGATGTATTTCTTTATGTTTTGCAATGAAAGATTATAGTACTACTACCGTATTATTGCAAGCAAATCAAAACTGAACTCTACGGAAGCAGCTCAGTCGATTTTTCCATTTTTTTTTGCTCAAGTCACCTGGTAACTCAATTCATTAAGTGTGCTTTGTAATAAATTGTAACTCAATGAAAGCATTTTGACAGATATAGAAATACTTGCCTTGTATTTGGACTGTTACTTAGGGATGTTAATGAACATGAATCGAATGCTTTATTATTTGACTTATCAGACAATTTTTTGAGATATTTAAGTAGTTGGCTCTAACGGAAAATTGCAAACTAGACATTTTTACGTTTTAGTTGTTCAGCGAACCATAAATAAATCTACCACAACTCATACCCAAATGCAATCATTGCGTTCGTAAATAATTTTTGCTGTTGCTGGCGTTTAAAATACGAGATTGTGCCAGAGATTGGGAGTGCTTTGGATGTACGGGAGGTTAAGTCATAGTGAATTCTTTTTACTTTTGTTCTGGTTTGTGTCTTTGGGTTCAAATATCACAGAAAGCAACAGCTTTTTTAAAAGTAGTGACAAAAGTTTTGAAAATAAAGTATTTTTTTAATGTAAGAAATTAGGAGGAAGCAACTTTAGAGAGAATTAATCAAAAAAAGTATAAAGAAATATTCTATTGCTAGTTTCAGGTTTTTAAGTATAAATTAAGTAATTAAGTATAATTAAAATACAAAGCTAGCCTAGCCTATAGCTTGTGGTAGCATTGTAATAAGATAACGTAGTTGTGTTTTTGAGTTATGTTGCAATATGATAACTAAAAGTAACCTTTCTACTGAAGCTATAAATTTTATAACTACAGTACACTATTACAAATCTTACCAAACGACACTCATTCATTCAACCACAAATCATCTACATTATGATGCCGTCAGCCACATTCTACGTTTGATTAAAAAAATGCGAAAGTCAAACCAGCAGTACAAAAGCCCAAGCATTCATCCATCAAATGAAATGCACACCAGCAATCAGTTATCTAGCGTGTTATCACTAGCACTAATATTGTCTATCTATTAACTGACTGACTGTACTGCCAGAATCAAACAGCGGACCCCCACTTTCAGACACACTATATCTGATCCAAAGATAGCTCTATATTGACGCAGCCATATTGCAGCTAACATTGACGTTGTCAACCGTACCATCCCTGAACTTTTAAAAGGAAATTTAAAAGCAAATTCCATAATTAATAGAATTACTATACGTTTTAAAATCATTGAAAAGATTGACTCTGACTATTAAAAACCTAAGTTTTTATGCTATCCAATTCCGTATTAACGTTTTGTTAAAAGATTTTCCGATTTTATTTATTTTAATTTACCTCAGCAATTTTCATCCAAATTTTAATAGTTTCATTAGTTTCAGGCAAGAATATTTTACTTTTAGAGCCTACTTCTGCCTAATAGCTGACATTCAAGAAATCATTTAATTTACCATTACCTTTCACTATTCATTATTTTGCAAGATGAAAATAATTACAAAGCAATCAACTGCGTCATTTCCGTTATACTTGATATGATTCGCAGCGCAGTCACCGTGCATTAGCCAGAGTCTCATTGCAGTCTCCGTGGGTTCGCAGCGCAGTCTCCGTCAGTTTGATAGCGTATGCTTTGCGAATCCACGGAGACTGCAATACGACTCCACGGAGACTGCGCTGCGAATTGAAAAAATTTTGAACAGGTTGAAAACATTTTGCTCGTTGGCGACGCCACTGCAAATGCGCTGAGATTCATGCTGCTCCCACACTTTGGCGATTTTGACTGCGACTCCACTGCGAATTGAGCATTTTTCAGTTCTCTGAGTCTCCGCGCAGTCTCAGCGCATCCGTAGTAGAGTCGCCAACGAGCAAAATGTTTTCAACCTGTTCAAAATTTTTTCAATTCGCAGCGCAGTCTCCGCGGAGTCGTACTGCAGTCTCCGTGGATTCGCAAAGCATTTGCCATCAAATTGACGGAGATTGCGCTGCGAACCCACGAAGACTGCAATGAGACTCTGGCTAATGCATGGTGACTGTGCTGCGAATCATATCAAGTATAACGGAAATGACGCAGTTGATTGTTTTGTAATAAATTTCATCTTGCAAAATAATGAGTGGTGAAAAGGTAAAGGTAAATTAAATGAAGTTGGGTCTAAAAGTAAAATATTCTTGATAAATTCGGATAAAAATTGATGAAGTAGATTAAAATGAATAAAATTATAAAACTTTTCAACAAAATGTTAATGCGGAATTGGATAGCATAAACATTTGAATTTTTAATACTCGAAGTCAATATTTTCAATGAATTTTGAAACTTAAAGTAATTTTAATTATTATGGAATTTGCTTTTAAATTTCCTTTTAAAAGTTCAGGGATGGTAGGGTTGACAACGTAAATGTTAGCTGCATTATGTCTGCGTTAATATAGGGCTATTTTTGGATCAGATATTGTGTGTCTGAAAGTGGGGTCGGTCCAGCGATAACACGTTCGTCTCTGGAGCGGGAGGTCAGAGGGTCGAATCTCTGGTCAGTCAAATCGCACACAGTGTATCAACGGCTCGCCTCTGCTGTGATATTTTTTTGAAAAAAGCTGTGTTGCCCGTGCGCAATGACCAGAGGTGGACAAAGTAGTCGAAAAATCTACTTAAGTACTGTAGAAGTATTGTTACTAACTCAAAAATGCCTTTCAAGTAAAAGTAGAAGTATGGCGAAGCATTTCCACTTAAGTAAAAGTAGGAAAGTAGTCAAAATTAATTCTACTTAAGTAATGAAAGTAGAAAGTAATTTCGAATTTCACGTGTTTGTTTATTCTTCGAAGGTTTGCTGTTGTGACGCTTACGATCAGTGTTCAAGCAAAGCCATACTTACGGTAGCATATCAAAAAATCAAAGTTTTATTAAATTCTCTTGAAATTACACCGAAGCGTGTTACGAATACGATTTAGTAGGGACTCTGGGCTCATCTCCACGCCTGGACAACACAGCTTGAGAAGAAATGTCGCAGCGATGTCGAGTCGTTAGCAACACTGTTCGTTAACCGGCTAGAGAATTGAACCCCAAACGGGCCGCAGCAAACGCAACGCCGTTAACCGCTAATCTTTTTCGTATGAACCAGGAGTAATGCGCATGTCTAGTTTGGCTACTGTACCATGCTAATCAGAGTTCGGTATGTTTTTTTTTTTTTAGTGAGACTGAGTCAACACCTGGTATTTGATGCAACGCAAAAACACACTACCCTAGATGACCTGTAAATGAATCGGCGTAACTATTCAATAAGTTTTGTAGTACTGTACAATAAAACAAACTCGATACGTACTTATTGTACACGTTGTGAGGTGGAATAATGGCTAGGTGTTTACTTCTACTTTACATAAAAGTCATTACTACTCAAGTAGCGTTACTTCGAGAGGATTTTACTTGAAGTAAAAGTAGAAGTATCAGAAATGAAAAATACTTAAGTAAGTCGATCGTTACCGAAAATACTACTTTAGTACTCTACTTAAGTAGAACTACTTCGTTACTGACCACCTCTGGCAATGACGCGGAGTTGGGTCCCGCCAAATCGTTACACGCTTCGGCGAATTACAGCGAGTACAGTAAAACATTTGATTGGTTTGATTTGAAAGTGGGGTACACTGTTTTATTCTAGCAGTACCGTCAGTAGATAGGCAATGTTAGTGCTGGTGATACGCTAGATAACTGATTGCTAGTATCCATTTCAGTTAATGGGTGACTGCTTGGGTTTTTTTACTTCTGGTTTAATTTTTGCTTTGTTTTTAATCAAACGTATCGTAAATTGAAACTGAAGGCATCAGAATATAAATGATTTGTGGTTGAATGAATGAGTGTCGTTTGTAATACTGTAAGATTTGTAATACTGTAATTTGTAATACTGTAATACTGTCAGATTTTTAATACTGTAATTAAGCTTATAAAATTTGCAGTTTCAGTGGAAACGTTACATTCAGCATCCATATCGCAACATAACTCAAAAACACCACTCCGTTGTCTTATTAAGTTACAAGGCTTCTGTACAAGCTAGGCTAGCTTTATATTTTAATTACACTTAACTGAATTTCTAATTTAATCTACATTGTTACTAGGAATGGCCTGAGCTGTAAAATGCCAGTCTAGCCGGATACACCTGCAATTCCAAATTGTATGTTCGAAAAATATTGTTACTATATTTAAGTTAATTTTGATATCGTGGTGTGGCGGTCCTCCTTCCAACCTGTCTCTAGAGGGGCCACAATTTCCTTCCAGCTTGATAGATTACTCGAGTGATTGCTTGTTCTCCAATTTATTGTAAGTTACCAAAAATGAATTCACAAAAATTACCATAATCGTCGATTAACTCAGATGAATTTTAGTAGTTGCTTATCCTGTCACGTTGGCAGCCAAAAGAGAAAGACTGATTATTTTTCGTTGCATCATAGGAAAAAAAAAGAGTTGCCAAAAAAATATAATTACAACAGACGGAGTTAACCGTATTCCCACAATACCCCCACCAAGGCATCGGACGATTGGTACAATCGACCGAAGCCTGAATGACGAATCTGTGGGAATACAAAAACACTTATGACAAGTTAACGAACTAATGTAATCACAGCGGAGCATTGAAACAAGCAAATGATATACAACGAGAAAACTGACACAAATAAAAGAATCAGCCTCCGCTTTAGGCTGGGGACAAAAAAAAGAAAAGTTAATAAAAATATCCAATTGGTGGTTGAAAAAGTAATCTTCTCAGACAGTTCTTGTTCCAAAGTCCACAAAGGATTGCATATTTCCGGATCAGACATCGGTGGCTGCGAGCGAGGGACAAAAAAAAAATTTTTGAGCAACACATTGCTGAAATGATTTGGTGTATGGAGCAAAAACGAAGTCTGCTCCAAAACTCGAAAGTAAAAAAAAAGGGAAGAGGATTAGATGGCCAGATCGTCAGCATACAGGGAGGCATGGGCATCCCGAGGTAAATCCTTAGTGATGTCATCAACAAACAGAATAAAGAGGACTGGACCAAGAACCGAGCCCTGTGGGACCCCACGTCTGATGCGGAAGGAGCGGCTGTGGGAACCACCATCCTGGACTTTAGCTCTACGATCAGAAAGGAAGGAGCGCACCCAGAGAACAAAGCAAGGGGGGAGTTTGAGCAAGAGGAGTTTGTGAAAAAGAGCAGTGTGCCAGACCGAGTCAAAAGCCTTGGAGAAGTCAACAGAAGCCAAAATGGTCTGGAGGTCTGGAGGTTTTTTCTTTTGGAAGCCGTCCCAGATTGATTGAGACAGAGTTAGAATTTGGTCAAGGGATGACCTACCAGGACGAAAGCCGGCCTGGCAAGTGGAGAGGAGATGATTAGATTCAAGGTGAAAAGTTAGGCGAGAAAGAAACAAGCGCTCAAAAGCTTGGAAATGCAGGAGGTGAGGGAAATGGGGCGGAAAGAGAACGGAGAGAAAGTGGGTTTTCCAGGTTTGTGAATGGGAATGATAGTGGTAGGTTTCCAACAAGAGGGGAAGGTGTGAGAGTGCCAGGACCTGTTAAAAAGAGAAAGAAGGAGGAGCTGTGCAGGTTCAGGCAGGTGCTTTAGTAAAGGATAGGCAATCTGGTCAGGGCCAGATGCAGTGGAAGAAGAGAGATTGCTGATGGCAGTGGAGAGTTCAGTCAAGGAGAAGGAGGAGCAGAAAGAATTGTGGAGGGAAGAAGCATCCTCACAGCTAGCTTTCCGGAGTTCATTCATGAACTGTCTTTCAGCTCTGCGCGAGGAACGGGGTGTCGCTTGAGATAGATGTGAGCAAAGATAAAGAGGCGTAGTGGTTGGCAGTATCAAGAGGGGAAGTGCAATCAGGAAAAGAAGGGTCTTGGGAGGTGTTCTTTTTGCCCGAGATGGCATTGAGAAGCCTGAAGACAGCACGAAAATCAGAACGGGGAGACAGGTTAGAACAGGTGGCTCGCCAGGTTGCAGATTTGGCTCTGGAAATGACTGAGGTCGTCGCTTCGTATGTCAAAAACAGAAATCACCATGGAGGGTTGGAGATTACATGTACGATCTAAAAGTGAGTAGCCTACATGTATGACCAGTGCTGGATTTATGTGGCGGAGTGCCCTGGAACCCATTTTTTTGATTGTGCAAAAATTAAATCAAATTTGTTTTGGCAAAATGCCTAAAAGGTTGACTTCGCTGGCGCGCAATCAGGATTTTGCAAGTGTAAGACTTAAACCGTAAGATCAAATGTTTCGCTTGAAAAATGTCTCATACGGGCAGCGTGTGAAAAGACATACAACTAACGCGTGTCTCAAACGGGGGTTTGGGGGCTTCGCCGTTTTTATCAAGTTTTATATTTGGCTGTTTTAATCAAATTTTATACGTTTTTAGAGCCGTTTGAAAGAACTTTGCTTGGATTTGAAAGCCACTTTAGGAAACAAACGGTTCTGCCGTTGACCCGCGTCTGTTCGATACTCTCCAAGTTGCTCCAGTTTGCTGAACAAGCTGCCCAATTGAGACATTTTTCGAACAGAAACAATTTAACTTTGGTTCAAGCCTCCTCATCAAAATTCCGCGTGCGCGCCTGACGATTGTTTACTTGACACATTATGTTTACTTGTGCTTTTACAGCGATATTACGAAAAGGCGGAAATCGTGCTAAAAGTAGGAACATTTTTTCAATTGACTTTCAAATCTTAAAAATTTAGTTCTTTCAAATAGCTATAAAACGTGATCCAAATGGCATTAAAAATAGCTATTTTTTTGAAAAAATTTAAAAAAATCGCCCATACCCAGTGCCATCACTACGGGGGGCATTCTCTCCATTTCAGTATACTTGAAATACTTGTTTGAAACATCACGAAGCCTCGAAACAAAAGACCATAATGTAAAAAGGAATAAAAACATTCAAGCATAATTCTCGTCCGACGTTTTCTCGATCTTTTGCGAAATTACTTGCAACCAATTGCTGTAACATACTTTTGATGCAATAATCCGCTTTATTTTTATTAAGGCGGTGCACATTATTGCACAGGTTTTCATTTTTGCATAGTCCATTGTTCATTGAGTGTTTCTCAAACCACAGATCGCCATGCACATTTGGGTCGCTTAGCGTTTACGGATGCGTCGCGAAATAGAGATATCGGCTTACAAAATCGTTTTTTGATTAATGATCATGACATAAAATAAAGTAGCCTAAATATCGGTAATACGTGAATAGTGGCGCAACCAAAAGGGAGCCCGGAGGAGCCACTTAACCCCCCAATACTACCGTTTAAAAATTTTGTGGACTTGATCTGTAAGTTAGGAGTTTGAAGGGGATGTTATTGCACCGAGCTAGTTTATTTTCATTATCTGTTTCAGTTGGGCCTCGAACGCACATTTATAGTTCTTATTTTTGCAGCAACCAAAAAAAGCGTTTGCCTGCAGCTCGTGTACACTTTACTCTGCGTCGTTTTTGCACAGCTTTAGTAATTTTTTTTTTTTTTTTTGAGCGGTTGCTAATTACTTTGCACCGAATCACTAACTTGTTTTGCGCATTCTGATTTTTAGTTGTGTGGCGGTTGGACGCATTTTTGCTTGAAGAGACTTCGCGGTTTTTGTGTTGTATTTTTTATTTTCTGGGAAATTTCTGGTTGATTTTTGCCGCGTCGATTTTATTTTAACTTAACTCAATGAATTTTGATTCAGTTCTTTTTGTTGAGAAATTGTTTAGTAGAGTCGGAGCGGTGAAGACCTGGTCACATACAACGTCTAGTTACGGGTCATTCTGTAACAGGGGGTGAGAAATTTAATTCTTTCAAATGATTTTCAAATTTCAGCAATTTAGTTCTTTTAAATAGCTCTGAAAACGTTCAAATTAATGTAATGAAAATGCTGCTAGAAAGGCTATTTCTTGTAAAAGAAAGAAAAATTGCTCAGCGGCTGGGAGCTATCCCTTCAGACCCCGTCTAAGATACGATTAAGTTGCACTAGTTTGCTCAGCACGTCACCTAGCAGAGACATTTTTGAATAGAAATATTTTAACTTTAGGGTCCAGCATAGACCTAGCCAGAATTTTTGATTGGGGGGGGGGGGGGCTAAACCACAAAAAAGTCTTCACAGTCCGATTTAGGACTTTTGCTTGAGGATGGCCCGAAATGCAGTTGAACTTCAATTTTGGATTGGGAGCGCCCAACCCACAACTTACATTGTGAATGACCTAAACAAAAAAAGGTCTTGTCTACACGGATCAAAAAGCCGCTTTTGTCCCAATATCTAGGTGAGGCACAGACCTGGACAGCGCTGTTTCGAGCTCTCACCTCTCATCAGCAGCCCTCGGCTTATCTAATCAAAAGTATTCCCCAGCTGGACAAACCTCTCGGCCAACCTGGACAAACCTTAAGGGATTGCAAAGAGGCAGAGGTATTTAAATACAATAAAGCACGAATTTATATACAATAGCCACCCATTAATCCACGTGGCCACGACATGGCTTAAGATTCGTCATATATATCAATAAAAGAGCGACAGGTCATAGTTAAACACACAAGAGGACACAGCCGAATAGGGACGTCAGTTTTAAACAACAATTAAGCATAGAAAAGATGCAGGGACAAGGAGTAATTGTCGACATTCAGTTGCGATTCTGTTTTGGAAATATGTGTTAAAATCATTAAAAATAATCTCCCCTGCTTTTCAACTAATGACTGAAGACCCAAATTTTAAATCTTTGTTTGTGTATTTGTGTCTGATTAATTATTGGATTTCGCAATCTTGTGACTTAAATCGAAAAGATTATTTGTCATTATCTAAGTTAAATTAATGAGTAATTATTGTCCTTTGTTAGAAATAAGCTGCTAATTAGCACATCTTTAAAGGCTAATTAGACCGTATTTAGAATCGTTGTGTTTAGAATGTTCTTTTAGTGCATTATTGTGTAGACTGGCAGCTGACAGCCTTTATTTGTTAATTTCTGGCCTTTAATGTTAGACAAAAGGCGATTCCACATGTTTTTTACGACTTGGAACTATTTAAAACCCGCTTGGAGCCTGAGAGCTCAGTAGTGACAAAAATGAGTGAAGTGAACAGCGGCAGTTTTTGGTGAAACGTGTTAAATGCTGCTTAACTTGGGTAAATTGCGTTTTGCGATCCCTTCCCTTCGTCTCCATCCTTGTTTATGGAGTTGACTATTGACTGTGAGGGAACAGAGTTGTAGATTGGAAGAAAGGCCCTGAATTGGCCCTCACATCGTATTTTGAGACTACTTTGTTTTTTTTGTATTTTTCTTTATTCAATGTAACAATAAATTCCATTAAAAATCAAGAAAATCAAGTGCTCAGTTGTGAGAAGGAGAAAAGGATTGGGAGAGTTTGGCATAGCTCTCCTACACGTTATTGAAGTTGGCTATAATACTCCGCATCGTCGCTGTGCAGAAAACACAAAACGGTTCGGATTGGCAAGTCTTGGCAGATATTCAAATTTAAGAAGTAAGCTTCAACGAGAAACGATTTGGTAAACTGACACATATCGCAAGACCGGGTTAGAAAGACTTTATTGTTTGTAATAATATGTAAGGTTTACTTGACGCGCAATTTGGTAAGATAATTACTTGCGAGTGAAACCCTCCTATAGTATAGTGGATGACTGGTGAAAAATATTACTGTAAGCCAATTTAACCGACCAGGGACGTCATGCTTTTTCCCCATAGCCAAGTCTCTTCGAATTTTAATCCAAAATTGCAACGTTTAAGCTTGTATTGGACTTGACCTGTAAGGAGGGGGCTTTAGGGACTGAACAATTTAATTCTTCAACTACATTTCAAATCTTTGCAATTTAGTTGCTTTAAGTGGCTTCAAAACGATACAAAATTTGATCAAAATGGCGCTAAAATGGCTATTTTTCTGAAAAATCATAAAAATTACCCAGCGGCCGTGATACGCATGAATAACACCAATTTGTTTAGCACGCTGCCCAAATAAGACATTTTTAAAGCAAAATAAACTTACCTTTGAGTTCAAGTCCCCCCAACCCCCTTAACAAAACCTTGGTTTCGCGCCTTTGTGGATCCCCAAATCAATGTTCCATTTTTTAGGTGACAGTGAACGAGGGAATAGTAAATTTTTGAAAGAGCTGCTTGCTGCATAAAGAGACGAAGTTTCCTCACTTTTCCAACGGCACGGGTAATTTTTTGCTTGGCTGAGATCAGTAATGGCTGTTGTTCAATTCTTCGTCTAAAGTTATTCCTACAGTAGGTACAGTATATCAAAATTCCACTTGTAATATTAAGATAGATACTCTAATTTGGCCGGTTTAGATATATCATTTGTCTCACTATCCAAATTCGTGATCAAAAATTGTAGCAGAATCTAGTTTGAGAAAAGTATCTTTGAATCTGTCTGTCTGTGTGAAAGAAAAAAATCTGTCTGTCTGTCTGTCTGAATGAAAGAAAAAATTTGTTGCCCCAGGAAACTTGTTAAAATCATCATCAAAATTAAAACGCTTTTGATGAACGAGTTGTTGAACTCAGAATCTATTTTGAAACCAAGGTTTTGTTAAGGGGGTTGGGGGGACTTGAACTCAAAGGTAAGTTTATTTTGCTTTAAAAATGTCTTATTTGGGCAGCGTGCTAAACAAATTGGTGTTATTCATGCGTATCACGGCCGCTGGGTAATTTTTATGATTTTTCAGAAAAATAGCCATTTTAGCGCCATTTTGATCAAATTTTGTATCGTTTTGAAGCCACTTAAAGCAACTAAATTGCAAAGATTTGAAATGTAGTTGAAGAATTAAATTGTTCAGTCCCTAAAGCCCCCTCCTTACAGGTCAAGTCCAATACAAGCTTAAACGTTGCAATTTTGGATTAAAATTCGAAGAGACTTGGCTATGGGGAAAAAGCATGACATCCCTGGTCGGTTAAATTGGCTTACAGTAATATTTTTCACCAGTCATCCACTACCTACTATAGGAGGGTTTCACTCGCAAGTAATTATCTTACCAAATTGCGCGTCAAGTAAACCTTACATATTATTACGAACAATAAAGTCTTTCTAACCCGGTCTTGCGATATGTGTCAGTTTACCAAATCGTTTCTCGTTAAATCCGCCCTGGCTTCGGAATTTCCAGCGACTCAATGTTCTTGTGGATTTCTTCTAATTCTTGTCCAATGAATTTGCTGCTTGTCGGAAGGAAGAGATTATTTTGACAAAAAGTCTTAAGTTAAATTGAATGAAACAAAATGAAAAATACTCATCCGCGCATTTTTCAATACTTTTAAGGACGAAGATTTGGGTTTGAGTTAAGATTGGGTTTGGGATAACTTTAGAGCAAATACTTAAGTTTGAATTAGATTTGGATTAGAATTAACAAAACTTAGATAGAAACAGGGTGTCGAACCGAACCTGAACCCGAACCGTAAACCCGAATGAACCGTTTCATTTTGGTGAACCCGAACCAAACCTGAACTAGCAAAATTTTACTTCAGTGAACCTGAACCAAACCTGAACCCTCAAAATTGTGCTCAAGTGAACCCAAACCGAACCTGAACCCCTAACAAAAGTAAGAATATATTTTTCCATATCCGGATGCCGCTGGCGCTGGTACACGCACAATAAGAGCAGTGGTGATCATCAACAGGATCAACAATTTCTCCTTTTTTTTTCTGGACGAAACGAGTAACGACAGTTAAATTTTAAGTCAATGAACCCGAACCGAACCTGAACAAGTAATATTTTACTTGAGTGAACCTGAACCAAACCTGAACCTCAAAAATGGTGCTCCAGTGAACCCGAACCAAACCTGAACCGCAAAAATATTTTGAGCAGGAGCTAAACCTGAACCCGAACCGTTATTTGAAACGGTTCGACACCCTGGATAGAAATTTCCAGTGAAATAGTTTCTTCTTTTCAAAAATTCAATAGATAATACGGCAGTGTGTAGCTGCTTTTTTTCATGAGGCCGAGACATCAATAAATCTAAAGCAAAAAAAAAAAAAAAAACGCAGCCCGAGGTAAATCCCCTGCTTTCTTCCTGTTAGAACCCATACTTCTGCTAGAAGGTTTGCACCATTCTTTCAACATTTGAAGTAATTTATAAGTTTTAGCCAAGAAAACAGCTCGAATAAAGCTCGTGTTTGTAATTATAAAAAACACATAAGACATGAAAACCTAAAACGAAGTTTCTGATCTTGCGCCTTTTGACGTTTTTCATTCTTTTATGCGTCAAACCTAATCAATACTTCACAACATCATTTACATAGAAATTATTTTTCAATTTTTTAGACTAATTGAAAAAACACTTTTATCTAAGTTTGTTGTTAAGTATAAAAATTAATAGGACAATGATCAATACTCACAGCATGCATATGATGCCCTTTCTTTCTCTTCAAAGTGACCATTATAAATAGTCGGCAGAGCGGCTGAGAAAGCAAAGGCATCGATTTTGCGACTGCCCCAATTGAATATTCAAGGTTCAACACTTGTGCGTCCTTAGATAAGACGCTTTACAATAATTATCTCTTGCTTGGTGGCTTCCGACAAGCAGCAAATTCATTGGACAAGAATTAGAAGAAATCTACAAGAACATTGAGTCACTGGAAACCACTAAGCCAGTGCGGATTCCTCCGAACACGAAGTGCTTATCGCAATCAAACTTTTGCGGTGATAGGAAGATAAATTTGAGACTATTTTACAGCAGCAACACTAGCAATTATTACCAATAAAATGTTTCACAAAGTAATGCCAACTATATAAAATAAAAGATTAAAAAAATATATATACAACAAAACTTATTATGTTAAAAATCCGTAATGTGTAAGCAAATTGTTTTTAAAGAATCGTAAATTTGGATACAAAACAAAGATGACAAAAAATCGATTAACTCATGTACAAAAACAAGGTGACAAAAAATTCGATTACTTCCAGCAGTGACTTTAAACTGTTTAAATCCACGTGCAAGAAAAGTATTGCTCTATCTGCTGAAGCCCCAGAGCACGCATCCCTGCTCCATTCAATCTATAGCAAAAGCGAATAGCTTTAGATCAATAACTCCAATTGAATAGCATAAAATATTGTTGACTGTTCTTTTTTGCTGTTAAATGAAATAGCCGACAGTTAATTTATTAGTTAATGGTTTTGAATTATTAGCTTATTATTTAATGAGCAGTTGAATTTATGTATACATAACAAATGAATTAAAAAGTATTGCATATTCAATCAACTTCCGTTAAATACCATATAGTCAGATTTGTTCTGTTTTTGAGCTCTTGATGTTGGTCTTGCAGAGTTTGAATTTCTAAAGAAACAAAACAATTAAAAACTTAATTTAGACTCTGTAGGTAACATAAAGTGTTGACGTTCTTTTTGCAAGCTGATATTTTCTTTTGTGAGTATTATAATGCACAGTTTAGTGTTCTCAAAAATGCTGGAAAGAATTTTTCATTTTGAGTTTCAATATTTGCATTCGCTTGTGCGGAACTTAAAACTGGCCATCGCTTTGATCCGCTGACAATCATGCTTTTTTTTGGAAATCCTGTGCAAGCAGATACAACTTTGTAGATGATATATTTAGCGAATGCATAAAGAATCATAAATAAGTGAGTTCGAGTTAATTTAAAGAGTAACAATATGCTACGGTTGTGATATGAAGACTATGCAGCGTTGAAACCATGATACAGTGTTTATCGGTAGACAATTCTGCATCCATATTTGGGATGTCACTTCTAAGCTTTTGGTTGATTGCTTGTTATTCAACTTCCTTCGACTTTGGTGCTGTTTGATATGGTCTAGCACTAATGGTTCTAGTGAAGCGCGATTTTAGAACAGTTAAGGACAAAAAAACTAGTTATTTGCAGTTAAGCTAATACATACAACCAAACGGGCAACATGCAACAAAAAACCTTGAGTGTTATGTCATAGTATTTTAAACTCATTGAAACAAAATATAAATCTTGAAACGTCATAATTCTTACAATAAGTTGTACAATAGTAGCCCAAAACTTTCAAAAATCAAGTGAAAAAATTGGTTTAGTCACAAATTTTGTATTCTAATCAATTTTAATTCGATCCATACTAATTTTAACTTTCCCAACGATTGAATTCGCAATTCTGCAATAATTCAAGGTAGGGTTTTAAGATATATTCTAGTTTGGCCGCCTTACTTACGCTGGCAGGACATCCGAATCATCGTACGAATTAACTTCTGGAATGAGGTAAGGATTGTTATCCTGATCTGGAACATTGGCGTATTTTCCTGACACATTCTCATAATTGCTCTTAATTGATGATTGTGCATCTATTTTTTCATAAGGATGAAATGATGTTCGGACTGAGACTTGATTTTCTAAAACGTAAGCTATATTCTTGAATCATTTTATTTTGCCATCATAATCTACACTTTTAGAAGCTTTCAATTTGTTCTTTGGTAGATACCAGCGCATTGTAAATACTGTATTGTAATGTTTATTTGAATTGAAGTTTCAATAATTTTATTCAAAAAATTACACGAACTTTTATTGTATTATTTTTTAATATCAATTAGTGCAGTTACACACAATCGATTCAAAATTTAAATCAATTTTGTCCTTTGTTTGTTTATTATAGAGAAAAAAAAACGAAAAAAAGTGTCGGAAAACAAAGAAAAAAAAAGATATAAATCGAATTAACTTTTGAATCGATTGCATGTAAACGTGGTAAATGACTCAAACTTTATCCTACAGTTTATCAAGCACAAAACAAAGCGTTTCGCCCTTAAGTGTAGGCAACTTTTTTATTCGAGTAACTTTCAATATGCTTGTCTACTGAATGTCAATTAGCTGAGCTGATGTAGGTGAGCAAATTTACTTCCAATATTGTTGATATTTTCTCTAAATAAGCTTAACACAGCTGAGTAAGCTAATTTCGAAGAAAAGAAGATACTTTTGTAAGCCATATAGCCGATAAAACTGCATTTTAAAAATGAAATTTACAGTAAAAAATAATAACTTATAACAATGTGAAACTTTCTTATAATGCTGTAACAAACGAGCGAAAAAAATTATGTTAGTGTGAAAAAGTAATATGCACTCCACACATTTATCTTTATTAACTGTAGCGGAAAATCTATCGCTTCTGTCTTAGTTTTGTACCTTGTGTATCATTTCCTTTGTTTGGCATTTTAATCTTTTCCGTCCTGTAAGTATTAAAACAAAAAAATCAAAGTGTCAAACAGTTTATACCATTAGTTATGTTACAATCATGGCACTCTTAATCGCCGTGGCTGCAGTTTATATCATCTGCCTTAAAGCA
Source organism: Trididemnum nubilum (assembly GCA_963965965.1). Taxonomy (NCBI): domain Eukaryota; kingdom Metazoa; phylum Chordata; class Ascidiacea; order Aplousobranchia; family Didemnidae; genus Trididemnum; species Trididemnum nubilum. The sequence goes on along the minus strand of OZ014471.1, from coordinate 13,271,289 downwards.
ATGCCGAAAATTCAAAAGAAAATCTATTGCTTAGTTTCAAACTAGGAGTAAAAAATCACCACATAACAGCTATGGCTTGCAAAATAAATTGTTTTCAAAAATTTCAATTAAGCTTGAATAAGTAAACAATAAAAACAGAACCAAGAAATCGATTTATGACCAGACATTTCAACGCAGTTGCAAGTTTTTAATCTTTATTTAATCCCATTTAATTGTTTTAAAATTCATTTGATTAATTAAATTCAAGCATTAATTAAAGTATTTTTCAATTCAAGTATAAGATTATACTTGAATTTAATTAATATTAAATAAATTCAAGTATAATCTTATTTAAATAATTTTAAATTAAGCAATTGAAAATGACTTAAGAACATGTTAAAACGTCTTTTGAAAAAAAAAATTGATAATTTTTTAGCTCGAATAAATGTTTTAATGGAATCCTCCACACCACGAAAAAGAAAATAAGTATGTTTGGCTCGTTCTTTTTTTGTTTTTGGCATTATTGATATTCTAAATTATCATTGTTAGTATTTTTTTTTGGCATTATGCGCAATGGCATTTCCTAAATAGATATTACAATGGGTTTAAAAATACAATTCCTAAAAATCTGCTGAAGAATTTTTAAAATTTAATGTCTTTGTATTGCTTTTTCTGAAGTTTTGCTTCAGTTTTTGGGCGTTGTAAAACGCTTGTCGCACAATGCTTATTAATTAGTTGACAAAGCTACAATAAAACATCAAAAATCAAAATTTATTTTTTGATACAAATTGGTCTATTGTACGTTTTAAAAGTTACATCATCAGTATCCCGAAATATGTACAATAAAGAGATGAAAACTTACTTGTTGTTGGTAATATCACAGTTAGTGTTTTGTTGTTGATTCTTTAATGTTTTCGAATTTCGATGCAATCTCCAAGCAAGAACAACAACAACGATGAACAAAGCGATAGGTAGAATTATTATCACTGGGAAGTAAGCTTCTGTAAAAACGTGCAGTAAAAATAAATCAAAAAAAAGTTGCAAAACTTTTTTCCGACTTTTAAAATAGGCAAAATATCTCATCACTGTTATTGTAAAAACTGGAATTGGGCCTCTTCTGATTTTTCGTCAGACAAATTTTCAATCAAACATACTCCAGAAATAAACAACTCTTAGTAAGAAAACGACGGAAAAAAAAACAGTATATCACACGACATCTCTTGGATGACGTCAAAGATGATTTAGTGATTCTGTTGCTTCAAGCAATTAATTAAAATGTAATTATTTAAAATTATCTTGTTGTCAACAATTTATTTTCTAAGATAAATTGCCTCTGCAATTTTGTGCAAAGAAAAATCTAGTACTTCTTCCACATTGCAATAGCAGCTATAATACTATTGCTGCTATAATGCTGAATTTAATTATTATTGATCCACGTTTAACCATGCCGCAGCAGGTTTACATTTCAATTTAAATAACTTACCATTCACAATAGATTGAATAGACTGGTTCAAGCAAATTGGAATATTGGAGCAAGACTCGGTCACCGTTTCAACGCTAACGGATCCGCAAGAGGACAAACAGTTTCTAAGAAATTGAAATTACATTTTTTATTTTCCAAGTTACCTTGGCCCGAAGAAAGCGAAAGGAACTTTCGGTCTTCGAACCAAGCTGCCACCTGCCCACTTGTCTACCACACACGGTGGAGACTTCACAAGTTCCGTTTTTATTGCTGAATACCAAACTACGAAGCTGTGGATATCAATTTTCATAGTCTTTGATTTGATCGTACCCAAGAATCGTACCCAACTTTAAAATTTCATAAGCAGACGCTCTACCCAATCAAAATACTAAAAAAAACAATATAGGCTTAAAATGTAAAAAACCTAACAATATTGTAGTATTTTTCTGGAATTAAAATGCATAAGTTTTACATAATATGCTGCAGTAGCTTTTCTAAAATTTGCTCGAGAAAGTTTGAATCTTATTTACTGTTCGTTTATCATAATAGCTGAAGGCAAATCCCGCGAAGCAGTCTCAAGCCTACAACTTAAAATAATTAATAAGCAATTCGTACTGAAAGTTTTTTCAATTTTCATGGCGTTGATAAAGCTTGATGCCCATATAATGATTCGTCTTGCACTTCAGAGCAAAGAAGCGAGACGATGTAAGGAGCTTTGGCCCAAAACAAGAGCCAAAATAAATTGAAACGTTCTTTTTAATACAAGACGTTTCGACTTCAACTTAAGTCATTTTTAATCTTATTCAGATAGAAGTCAAACGTGTTTTCAACAAATGGAATCAAAGCTCACGCCAGCATTTTTCACAACTATTCAAACTTTCTTAATTGTTTTGTCTCAACGTCTCTCAATGGCAATGCGTACAGTAATTACAAATAAGAATTGACTAGCTACTGATAATGCTAAGATAAATACTATTTAATTAGTACAACAATCATATTTACCTTTGCCTCGACCTATCCTTATCACAAGCCTCACATGATGTCCATGGCACCCATTCACCAAATACAGGAGGACATAAATTGGTACAATTCGCTATTCTTGTTTTCGTGGATGAACCATTGCTTCCTAAATAAAACTCAGCTATCTACATTTAAAGAAAGTTTCTAGGAGTCTAAACCAAAGCGAATTTTTAGGATGAAATAAAATCGTGGTTAACTTTTACAGTATTTACAGTACCGTATTCTCTAAATCTTAATTTTTCTTTTGGTTAAATCTATGAATAGCTTAGTTGATTGCTTACTTTCGATCACGAGAAAGCAACGGTGTTGCTCTCCTTTTTACAAACTCAGGAACCGCTTGTATGAGATTGGGCCATTTTTCATATTTTCTGTTGTTGTTTTTCTCAAGTAAAATTTGCTTCTTGTTCAAAACCACCTAGTAGATAATCTATTAAGCACCTCGTATCCAAGAACACAAGAATTACCAAGATCATTGTGCGAGATGATCTCAGCTAATGTTGTAACATTCTCAGCCATTCTATCGACAGCAAAATACTTTGAAATTCAACATTTATTATCATCTTACCACTGCATAAAACAGATTGAACGCTATCGACCACACATGATGATGTTTCATTTCTCTTCCCTCCACAACTTTTAGTACATGGTGAAGCAGCTGTCCAAGAAGTCCAAGTAGGGTCCTGCGTATTGGCTGTCAGGGCAGTAGTAACTTGCGTAGTTTCGGTAACGATAGGACATTCGCCACTACTACATGTCGCTATTCTAGTTCGAGATGCTGAATTATTCGCTCCTGTCAAGACAAAGGAAAGTATCGTGTGACAAAGCTAAGTGAACAAGATCTGTATTTCTTGAGAAATCAACACAACTAAACTATAGTTTATTCATTTATTGTTTTGGGTTGGTGACTAAGCAACAAAGATAGCTAGGAAATGGAAGCAACAAACTTATCTAATATTTAGGCACATTATTTACACTGAGCAGCAGTGTATACTGCATAGTCAATACTCTTACCTTCACACAGAGTAGATTGAACTCCTTGGTAGATGCATGATGATATTTCATTTCTTACTCCTCCACAACTTGCAGAACATTGCGAGGTTGCTGACCAACCTGACCAAGTAGGACACAGCGAAGTGTTGCAGTTTGCTAACCTCGTGCGAAACAATGAACCACTGCTTTCTGAGGAAAATTACACTTACTGTATAGGCAAAAGTACATAATTGACACCACATTAGTACTGTACTGGTACTCTAATTTTGGCATAATTTCCTATTTGTCAAAATTCGCCAACAATAAGTTTATGCAGCAGCAAGTACATTAAAAACACGTGAAAAAATTGTTGCTCCAAAGACAATCTTAGTTCAGTATTCTGCGTACTTCCATAAAAATACCAAGAAAAAATTGATCAGTAAACTCATAATGGTTTCTTGCCATTTTAGTTCCAAGAAAACACTTGCTAATTCTATTATATTGAACTAACCACTCTCCTAATCATACTTTGCCAATCAATACTGTAAGAAATGAAACTGATTTCATTTGATACAGCGTTGGCGGAACTATATTTAAAGCGGAGGGGGCAAAAGTAGTGACAAGTTTTTTTTTCGCCTGCAAATTATACTATGCGGCTAAGGTGCAGGCGAGCAATCAGGCTTTTGGTAAAGTGGGGGCTTGAATTAAAAGTTAATATGTCTCAAATATGTCTCAACGTTTGTTCTTGAGGGAACTGGCGCAACTTAGGCATATCTCAAACTGAGATGTGAGAGCAGAGCCCCCATCCGCTTGGCAAATTTTCTAAGTTTTCAAAAAAAAATTACCATTTTAGTGCTGTTTGGATCACTTATCGCACGTTTTTAGAGCCGTTTGGAAAGCTTAGCCACTGCCTTCATAGTCCATATACGCAGAAAGTTTAATCATGTTTTTGACTGTTAATTTCTACGCCACATTTTAAAAACATTATTTTTTACCATAACAGGCCTAAAATTAAGATATTTTTACAACAAATTGCAAAATCTCCGAGCGTTGGAGGCTCTTTTCCCAGGGACTCCCTTCGCCCTTAAACCCTAAAGTAGCCCCCAACTGCATATTTCGGGCTACGCGCCAAGCAAAACTAACAGCCAGTATACAAAAATTTATTTCGAATAACACATGGCGGTTTGGTTGCACCTAAAGCTGTTAAACTGAAACGGAAAATTGTACGAAAACGTTTGCAAAAATATTACAGTATATCTTGAGCGCCCCCCCCCCTGCAAAAATTTCTTGATACGCCCCTGAGTTTACCAAGAAGGAAAAGCAGAAAAGTTTTCTTCAGTTTACCGCTGGTCTATAACAGAGTCAACGCGTTACGGCAGTAATACTTTTTTTATTGTTAAATCAAAGTTTAAGCAATTTAAAAATACTACTTTGTATCAAAATAAAACGGTAAATTTTGTAATTAAAATCTTTTAATTAAATATTTTTAACTCCTCTAGCTTACTCTGCGGTGTTATCATCATTTTTATTACTTCAGTATATCAATTACACCATTGCATATATTTCGCGATAATTTTACCATCGCAGGTCGTCACTGGGGTTTCATCCGCGAGTACACATATTGATCTTTCTTCAATCGTTCCTCCACCACAAGGTGCGCTGCATTGAACAACGGACCATCGATCCCAATTATTCCAAACTGGACATGGTTCGGTATTGCAATTTTCATATTCTGTTCTTGTTGTACCTCCAGCATGGTTGCTACCAATGCAAGTAGTCGATGGAACGTCTTTCAAAGAAAAAAAAAAAAGTTAACAATGGCAACTGTTAATTTCTTTACTTATTTCAAAAATACGTATTGAAAAGGCATCGTCAAGAAATTACCGTTCGTAGTAGAACCGATTCTGGCACATCACATAGAAAAAATTTGTCCCTTAAAATTTTTTGCTGTTTTGCTCCAACTTTTTACTGTTTTATTGTTTTTATTCACAAAATGTGATAACAGACAATTTCGGAGGATTAATTTTTACTCTAAAAATGATTATAAGGAAATTGGTAAAATTAAGTTATAAGCTTAAACGCGGGCTGAGCAGCTTTGGTGAATGGCGTCTTTTCCAGCAAAAACTGGGTTTCACTGCAGCTGTATGAAATTCTGTTCGGACAAGGGCCGGCAACCTGCAGCTCTTTGATCTTCGTATTACGGTTTTAAATGTTATTGGAAAATGAAGGATAATTTACGCTTAAAAGTAAAATACTTAGAATTTTATTGCTGCTGAAGCGAGCTTTTCATTAAGTTTCTGATTCATTCATTCTGCTGTTTTAGTTCTTGTTTTGATTTGACAATGTTTTAGTGATCATTAGTGGCGCAAATCTATCAAAAAAATTGGGGGAGACAATTTTCAACCTGCCATTTAAAAATACCGAAATGGTATATTTTTGCGAGTAGTATCCCCAGCTAGCTTATTATGCTGTAGGTAAGGTATCGGCAGGTGCGCCGCAGCAAATTTGCCAAGGTGGTACTTGGATCTCAAGCTAAATTTTATCTGCATTGAAAAATGTATTTAGCGTGCGGCTCGTTAAATAAACCAATGCATCTCAAACGTATTACTTGCAAAGCTGGAGGCGGAGCCCCTATTTTTTTTTTCGATTTTTGCATTTTTTTTTCGATAAAAGTTTGGATTTTTCATTCGTTTTAACATCATTTGGATGACATTTCCTACCGTACGTTTTAGATCCGTTTGAAACCACTAAATTGTTGAGATAAATGGAAACCATTTGAAGAAATTAAAATCTTCAACCCTTTAATTCAGCCTCGCTCAAGATTACTGTTCAAATCCAAAACACGTTTAAAAGTCTGCATATTTGGGATGAATTTTCAAACTGCTTTAGCTAAGGGGGGGAGGAGCTTCAGCCCAGCTGCTTGTCGCATACTGCGTAAGCGCACTGCAGCGATTGCATGTTTAAGTATGGAACAATCGTCTTATTGAACTTCGCTTTTGCTTGCTCTCCAACATGAAAAGCAATACGGTTTATAACTGTCTAAGTATATCCATCTTTTGGACCTACATCGTTCATTACAGCTTTAGCTTCTTAAGGTATTGCGGATATAATCAATGTGGCCTATGAATATCCAAGTTTAGACGCCTGGCACACCTTGTAAGTGTAGCCCGCCAGAAGACCGAGCTTGCTTAGAGTAACAATTTAACTAAAATTAAAAACCTCCGAAAACCTGACCAATTGATTTTTGAAACATAAAATGCTCTTCCCGATACGTATGATAGCATGAAAAAGTATGCACATAAAACCCTAATTATCTTTGGATACCCATACGTATGTGAGAAATTTTTCTTCATCATGATCTACAGTATATTGAAACCAGATCTCGCACACGGCTCGCAGATGACAGCTTACAATGATTTTCAGCTGTCATCTGCGAGACGTGTGCGCGATCTGGTTTTAATGTAGATCATGTTGAAGAAAAATTGATTGTAAGCTGTCATCTGCGAGACGTGTGCGAGATCTGGTTTTTTATGTAGATTGTAGATTATGCTGAAGAAAAACGAAGAATAAAGATGATTTCCAACAGCCCACCAGTGCAGAGGCTTTGCGCTGAGATGCAACAGCAAAAATCACACTAATTAAGTCTAATTGTAAGAACTGCTTTTATAAATGTGACACATGACAGCTTTTCTTTATTTTTTTATTAAAACCAAAAATAGATAAATATAATGCACAATGTTGTTTTCCTTTTATTGTGAAAATAGTTTTGCCGCTCTCCGTAATTTTTATTTTACAAAATATCGGCTAAAATGGCTCTTTAAGTGCAAAAAGCTGCCAATCCCTGCGCTAAGACTATTGAATCTGTTTTTTCTTTATCTTTTTATTTTGAAAAAATAAACTAAAAGTCTCACATATGGAGCGTCAAAACCAATGTAATACTTTTGTTAATAGTAATTTAATTGTGATGTTTTGACGCTTGCAGGCCAGAGTTTCAATGTTTAATCGCTTGCGTGCTACCTGGTCTAAAGGCTACCAGCGCGGAAGCTTAAGAAAGAGCCACCAGAACGGCGACTACTTAAAACAAGCAATGCGAAAAAATGATTCGAACTTGCAGCCTTTGGATTACAGTACACTACTCTACCACTTGAGCTAGAGAAGACGTCTCCTCGCATGCTTAATTTTGGCTACTTAAACTCAGAAACTTACTTGTTTTATGATGCTAATAATAACTTAATTGTGATGTCTTGACGTTAGCTTTTGCTTACTTACATTGAAAAAACGAAACTTTTATCGAAAATAAATAATACTTTTGCTCACTTTGATCGCGGCATGTATATACAACGGTTCGGTTTCCTCCATCGCAAAATACAGAACATAAACCCATTCCTGCTCGAATCCATTTACCAGTACAAGTTCCTGCACAACCATCAGCACAAGCAGAATCATCGTAACAAGGATAGGAAAGACGTAACAAACAATCTGAGTTGCTTGAACAAACACGTTCACGTTGTTCGATTGCACTGGAACACTCTCCAAAGCATCCTAAAATGCGCTTTGAAGAAACAGTACCAATTATTTAGTTGCTAATAATTATTATGCAATATCAAGACCCTATAAGTATTGCATGGAGGCAAAACACGACCACTGAAAATGCAGATAATGCGACAAATCAGACGGGCATTATGATACCCAAAATTCTTCAAAGTCAGATGAATCAAGAACACTGCAGAATAATTAAATCTTCTGGAACGCAAATTTTTACAATAATGTCTTACGGCCCTGAGTTTTGGTGGTACGATACTTTAATTAAAATGACCTTTTTTCTAGTGACGCCACAAACAACTCAAATTTTTTGCACAAGTTGCGAAATTACTCGAAGACGAAAAGAGACCTTAGCTGTCTTCTGGCCATGGCACTTAGTAAATAAAGCTATAATTACAATCACAAATGTTTAAAGGAGGACTGAAGGCAAAAATTAATGGGAGTATCTAAATTCAAGGCAGTCGTGTTAGATTGGTTGTGATTCCATCCTTCTTGACCCAACCGTTCTAAAGATATTTCAAACACGAAGTAAGGGCATCCCGAATTACATTTTTTTTTGCAACCTGACATTTCAATGCAGTAGTCTAGCCTCATAGGTGGGCAAAGCGCAATTAGAAGCGCAAAGCGCAACTTCTGCAACCTCCGCAATTGCGGAAGTTGCATTGCGGAATAAAGCCTTTAAAATTTATTGCGCTTTAACTGAGTTGCGCTTTCAAATTTTTTTAGGTTAAAAGCGCAATTCTATGAATTGAACTTAATTTTGTTCCATTTCGATCGTAATATTGATAAATGTTGGCCTTTTTCGCAAATTATTTACTCGTTTTCAGTCTGAAATTTAAAAAAATGCGGTATTTGCATTGTGTTGTGAAACTTCAATTGCGGAAGTTAGGTTGCGCTTTAACGTGGTACGAAAATACCGTTCCGCACTTGCGTTGCGCTTCAACTGAATCAAAAACTTCATTGCGGAAGTTGCGCTGCGCTTCAGAAAGTAAAAAATTTAAATTGCGCATTTTGCGCTGCGCTTTTACTGGTTAAAAAGATCGTTGCGCTATGTTGCGCTGCTCTTTTGATATAATGTTATTTGTGCCCACCTCTGCCTAGCCCACATAGACCTATATTAACATTTACTCTAATCGCGTCGTTGCCTTAGGATAGAATTTAAATGGCGTCGGTGATGTTGTCAACGTCAGAATTGCCAGTAAAAATTACGGTGAGAAAAACCCTTACGTCGCGTTTAAAGAAGAATATATCTGGAACGGTGGGGTCAAGAATTAAGTTGAAGTCAATGCCAATGTAATTTAACGCGATTGCCCTAAATTTAGATATCCCTGTTGATTTTGTCTTCTCTCCCCGTTTAAATCCAAACAATAGCGTCAGTGAAACGTCTTGTGATGTACAATTTAAAGTTTTCAATTACTGGATTTAAAATATGAATTACATTACTCTTATTCTTCAATCAACTTGAAATTTCCAGAGATTATTTGTAAACGTAACTGTTTGAATCAAATCGAATTAGCTGTATTAAAAGTTTTAATGTATTTTAGCTACTGTAAACCCCGGAAAGCCGCTAATTATTTCACTCTGAGCAGTTTGTAAATGCGCTTTTTTGTGCCTTTAGAGTTTAAACAGCTAGACTATCATGCAAGATATATGGACAAGATTTCCGCTTTTATTATTGTTTTATGTGATTCGTTAGTTGTGCATATTTAATGTTTGAGGCATGAACAAAGCTAACATGACCATCGTGCTTCGAGATTACTTTATCTCCACTGACGTAAAGTTTGTAGTTTTTGATTAGGAAACCTCCTCTTGATCACACCGCATCTTCATCGCTCTGATTGAAATTAGATTTAAAAATGTTCATATATATAGGCCCATTAGTAGGTTTTTGATGATGATAATAACATTACCGTGGCATAAAGTATGCGTATATTACGCTACATAACGTGGTGTAGTTCTAATATTGAAATAAAGCTGTTAAAAATTAATCTTTTATCATAGAAAAACTCAATACAAAGCAAATATTTCTACGCAAATACAGGAAATGTGGCCGAGAGTTGGCGGTATGGGCGGCAGACGTAGCCGAGAGTACGTACCTGTTCTTCGTGGATAATTGCATAATCTGTCTGTAACTCGAATTTCGTTTCATGGCAACGTGTTTAAAACAGAAATATCTTAGATTTTAGCCGATTCTTTTAAGTGAGTGTAGATTCATTTAAAGTATGCGTAGCACCACAGACGCTTTCACAGCTTGTCAAAATTCCGAGAACCGCTCACAAAAAAATATCCAGTAATCAATACAGATCAGGTCCATCGAGATCGCTTTTTAATTAAAATGTAAATTGTGTCATTAACTACTGGTCTTTGGGAAAAAAAACAGTAAATCATGAAGCACCTACTTCCGAACCATGAAACATTTCATCAACATTCTCCAAACATTCAGGACTTGCATCGCAATTCATAGCAATTTGTTCGAAAGCTCCAACTGCCTCGTTTAAACAATCTATTCCTTCACCAGCATCACAACTCAGAGTTCTTCTTCGAAAGCAATCAAGTAATTCAGTACAATCAGCCCAGGAAGTCAATACCGTTGTTTGACTGAGCACATCCAGAATTAAAAGCAAACAAAATGCAAGTACCAGGGTAGTTTTCATCATCAAATTTACGCTTTAAGATCAACAGCTGTGTTTTCCTAAAATTGAAAGTCAAATTTCTAGAAATCGATTAAGTAAAGCCATAGCTATCTGTATCATTTATTGGTGTAAAATAGATTAGAAACTTGATAATACAAAATAGTTTATTTGTTATGATTCTGGTTTTTTTGAATTGCGATTTCTGCTTCAAAATTAAAACAAAAATTGTTCTTTATGTCCTAGCTCTTGATTGTAAGGGCTAGTTCATTGCTTTGTTGATAAATTTTCATTTGCTTTTAGTCCTATCTACAGTAAGTTTATTGATGTTATGTTACTGATGCTCACTTCAGCATATTAAAATTGACTGAATTATTACTTTTTCAACCTTTCACAATGCTGCACCGGTAACATATGTACGAGACGTATTTCATGCGATAGACATGCTGATATATATACACGAGCTAGTAAGATAATTTACGTTTTGCAGTTAATCGTTAGCACTCAAACCGAAACCTTTATCACATCGTCTTTGACTTAAGCCGCTACAGTCCAGTCGGTTGTTTCAATGTTGAAGAAAAGACCTATTTTTTCCCCACTTTACAGCACGTATTGGATTGAGTACTTTTACTGAGGCAGTACGTTACTGTTTACTGCAGACTTTTCGTTTTTGAGATGTTTTTCGATTTTACCGCTCAAATCTATCGTTCTGTTAATTATTTTTTGTAAGTTGCATTACTAACGCTTACGGCTACAAAGTTTATGCTAAGCGTTGTATTGCTGCAGAGTGACGGTTTTTATAAATCATAAGCTGCAGATTGTGATTAATTTCCTATTGAGTAGGCAAGTAAGAGGTGAAAAAGAAGTAAGAACACAAAATGCAGCAAACTTAAAAGTTCGAAATTCTTCTAATTTCTGAATAAATTTTGTTAAATAAGGTATAAACTTTTTTTTGGATTGAAAACTAGTAGATTTTGGATTGAGGCTGGCTGTTCTTAAATTTGCACAATTTTTCAGCCTTTTTTGTTCTTGCTTTGATACAAACTCATATTTTTTGCTTAACTGAAACAGAGAGATCATATTTCTTGATAAAGTCTTACAGACAGATCTCGTAGATAGTCGTACAGATAGATGTTATAAATAATTCTTGATTTAGTCTTCAGAGAAATCAACAACGGTAATATAGGAAAGGCCATGAAAGCTCTGCTGATTGCGTACAAACACGTTGTATTGGCAAGTGTTTTTAATTGTTTTCTTTTTCATACCCATAGGCTGATTTCAATCTTAATTTGTTCTTAAATTTTGAGCAAATAGGAGCTTCGTGCTCTTATAAAATTATTTTCATAAAAAAAGTGCATTTTAGCAAGAATAAAAAATTAAATTTTTGAAAATCTTAAAATATAGTTTGGTTACTTTTGAGATATATGCGCTTTAGCTATCTAAAGGTGAATTTACACAGTATTCGTTTTTCGTCCGTTTTCATCCGTTTTTTTATGTTTTTCCTTCTCCTTGAAAAAGTATGCACTTTTTCATCCGCACTTTTATAAGTTCATATCCGCACTAAGTAGACAGTTATATATAGATAAAAATTTTGTTTAAAAATTTTGAGTAGAAACAATAGGAGCGGTGCTTCAAAATAGAGCTGTAAATCTTTACAAAAATTTTTTTTCGGAAAACTTTTGTCCAGTATGTGACTGTCTGGTTAGTGCGGATATGATCACATAAAAACGCGGATAAAAAATTGCATAATTTTTCACGGAGAAGCGAAAACGTAAAAAAAAGGGACAAAAACGGACGAAAAACGGATACTGTGTAAATCCATCTTAAATGAGTATATGCATTACACTGCGTATACGTGCTGTTGCTTTTAATTTGGTTGTTTTTAGGCAGTATTATTCTGTGGCCACAAAATGAAACAATTTTCATGACAAGACCTTGAGCAGTGATGGGCAGTTGGCTGTTGACAGGTGATAGCTTGACTCGAAGCCTGAAAGATCTCTTTGTTTCTCCAGGCCAAGGCAACTTGGTAAAAAGATACAATTACAAATAATGTCAATGCTAAACCAATAGGACAAACTGCTTGATGTGTTACCTAGAATCAAAAAAATAGTAAACGAAGTAAGCCTAGCTTGTCGACTTTGTTCATTTTTATGATGAGTAAATTTAAAATGCAGTTACTTTTCAATCATGAAATATTTCATTAACATTTTCCAAACATTCAGTACTTGAACTGCAGTTGGAAGCAATTTGTGCGAAACCACCACCTGTCACATTCGAACATGATAATTGTTTATCTGCATCACATGAAAAACTTCTTCTTCGAAAACAAAATTTTGATTCTGCACATTCTGCTCAGAAAGTCCATCCTATTGTTTGACTGATCACAGCAACGATTACAAACGAGCAAAATACAATGTAGTAATTTTTATCTTGGTCAATTTATTTTAGTTGTAGCATGAACTTAACTATGCAATTTGATGACAAATAACTATAAACGGAAAAAAGATTGCTGAAAAACATTAAATGATTTTTTGAGTTTATTTTAAGTCGCATTTGTTTTTGAAAAACAATTATTGTAATTTTAAAGTTTTTTTTATTTTTGTTTTGGAGAAGCATACCCCAGAGGAATACCAATAGTGATGATGACAAATTTGTGGTGGAATTTTATGTGCAGTATCTCGGAAATTGTTTAGGATGTTACAAAACTAGTTAAGAAATAATCAAAGTGTTGAACCTAATTAAAGTTTCACAAGATCATTTTCATGAAAATTAAATTTTTAGTTTTGGCGACTTTAAAAAATGCTTTATTCAAGATTAGTTTATTGCAACACAGCTTCTTTTGAAGAAAACCTCGCAGCGGTGACAAGCCGTTGGCAAAACTGTGTCTGATTTGACCGGCCGGAAATTTGAACTTCAGACCTCCTGCTCCACATACGAACGCGTTACCCCTTGACCAACTGGACGGTCGCCCCGTCTCGTCGTGCTAAATACTGTTTTTTTTTTAAACGTTTGCTGAATTGTGATGTATTTCTTTATGTTTTGCAATAAAAGATTGTGGTACTACTACCGTATTATTGCAAGCAAATCAAAACTGAACTCTACGGAAGCAGCTCAGTCGATCTTTCGATTTTTTTTTGCACAAGTAACCTGGTAACTCAATCATTAAGTGTGCTTTGTAATAAATTGTAACTCAATGAAAGCATTTTGACAGATATAGAAGTACTTGCCTTGTATTTGGACTGTTACTTAGGGATTCTAATGAACATAAGCCGAATGCTTTATTATTTGACTTGCTAATCAAAGAACTTTTTAAGATCAAGTAGTGGCTCTAACGGAAAATTGCAAACTAGACATTTTTAAGTATTAGTTGCTTAGCGAACCATAAATAAATCTACCACAACTCATACCAAAATGCAATCATTGCGTTTGGAAATATTTTTTGCTGTTGCAAACTTTTAAAATACAAGATTGTGCCAGAGGTTGGTAGTGCTTTGGATGTGCGGGAGGTTAAGTCATAGTGAATTATTTTTACTTTTGTTCTGGTTTGTGTCTTTGGGTACGAATATCACAGAAAGCAACAGCTTTTTTAAAAGTAGTAACAAAAGTTTTGAAAACAAAAGTTTTTTTTTAAAATGTAAGAAATTAGGAAGAAGCAACTTTAGAGAGAATTAATCAAAAAAAGTATAAAGAAATATTCTATTGCTAGTTTCAGGTTTTTTAAGTATAAATTAAGTAATTAAGTATAATTAAAATACAAAGCTAGCCTAGCCTAGCTTGTGGTAGCCTTGTAATAAGATAACGGAGTTGTGTTTTTGAGCTATGTTGCAATATGGTAACTGAAAGTAACCTTTCTACTGAAGCTATAAATTTTATAACTACAGTACACTATTACAAATCTTACCAAACGACACTCATTCATTCAACCACAAATCATCTACATTATGATGCCGTCAGCCACATTCTACGTTTGATTAAAAAAATGCGAAAGTCAAACCAACAGTACAAAAGCCCGAGCATTCATCCATCAAATGAAATGGACATCAGCAATCAGTTATCTAGCGCGTTATCACCAGCACTAATATTGTCTATCTATTAACTGATTGACTGTACTGCCAGAATCAAACAGCGGACCCCCATTTTCAGACACACTATATCTGATCGAAGCATAGCTCTATATTAACGCAGACATATTGCAGCTAACATTTACATAGTCAACCGCACCATCCCTGAACTTTTAAAAGGAAATTTAAAAGCAAATTCCACAATTACTAGAATTACTATAAGTTTAAAAGTTATTGAAAAGATTGACTCTGACTATTAAAAACCCAAGTTTCTATGCTATCCAATTCCGTATTAACGTTTTGTTAAAAGAGTTTCCGATTTTATTTATTTTAATTTACCTCAGCAATTTTCATCTAAATTTTAATAGTTTCATTGGCTTCAGGCAAGAATATTTTACTTTTAGACCCTACTTTTGCCTTATAGCTGACATTCAAGAAATCATTTAATTTACCATTACCTTTCACTATTCATTATTTTGCAAGATGAAAATAATTACAAAGCAATCAACTGCGTCATTTCCGTTATACTTAATATGATTCGCAGCGCAGTCTCCGTGCATTCGCCAGAGTCTCATTGCAGTCTCCGTGGGTTCGCAGCGCAGTCTCCGTCAATTTAATAGCGTATACACTGCGAACCCACGGAGACTGCAGTACGACTTCACGGAGACTGCGCTGCGAATTGAAAAAATTTTGAACAGGTTGAAAAAATTTTGCTCGTTGGCGACTCCACTGCAAATGCGCTGAGACTCATGCTGCTTCCTCACTTTGGCGATTTTGACTGAGACTCCACTGCAAATTGAACATTTTTCAGTTCTCTGAGTCTCCGCGCAATCTCAACGCAGTCTCAGAGCATTTGCAGTGAGTCTCAGCGCATCTGCAGTAGAGTCGCCAACGAGCAAATTTTTTTCAACCTATTCAAAAAATTTTCAATTCGCAGCGCAGTCTCCGTGGAGTCGTACTGCAGTCTCCGTGGGTTCGCAAAGCATTTGCCATCAAATTGACGGAGACTGCACTGCGAACCCACGGAGACTGCAATGAGACTCTAGCGAATGCACGGAGACTGCACAGCAAATCATATCAAGTATAACGGAAATGACGTAGTTAATTGCTTTGTAATAAATTTCATCTAGCAAAATAATGAGTGGTGAAAAGGTAATGGTAAATTAAATGATTTCTTGAATGTCAGCTATTAGGCTAAAGTAGGGTCTAAACGTAAAATATTCTTGATAAATTCGGATAAAAATTGATGAAGTAGATTAAATTGAATAAAATTGTAAAACTTTTTAACAAAACGTTAATACGGAATTGGATAGCATAAAAACTTGGGTTTTTAATAGTCAGAGTCAATATTATCAATAATTTAAAAACTTACAGTAATTCTAGTAATTGTGGAATTTGCTTTTAAATTTCCTTTTAAAAGTTCAGGTATGATACGGTTGACAACGTAAATGTTAGCTGCAGTATGTCTGCGTTAATATAGGGCTATGGTTGGATCAGACATCGTGTTTAAAAGTGGAGTCGTCGAGCGATAACACGTTCGTCTCTGGAGCGATAGGTCAGAGGTTCGAATCTCTGGTCGGTCAAATCGCACACAGTGTACCAACGGCTCGCCACCGCCGTGACATTTTTTGAAAAGAGCTGTGTTGCCGGGGCGCAAATACGCGGAGATGGACCCAGCCAAATCGTTACACGCTTCGGCGAATTACAGCGAGTATAATAAAACATTTGATTGGTTTGATTTGAAAGTGGGGTACACTGTTTTATTCTAGCAGTACCGTCAGTAAATAGACAATGTTAGTGCTGCTGATACGCTAGATAACTGATTGCTGGTATCCATTTCAGTTAATGGGTGACTGCTTGGGTTTTTGTACTTTTGGCTTAAATTTTGCTTTGTTTTTAATCAAACGTACCGTAGATTGAAACTGAAGGCATCAGAATATATATGATTTGTGTTTGAATGAATTAGTGTCGTTTGGTTAGATTTGTAATACTGTAATTATAAAATTTATAGTTTCAGTAGAAAGGTTACTTTCAGTATCCACATCGCAACACAACTCAAAAACACTACTCCGTTATCTTATTACAAGGCTTCTATACAAGCTAGGCTAGGTTTATATTTTAATTACACTTAATTGAATTTCAAATTTAATTTACATTATTACTAGGAATGGCCTGAACTGTAAAATGCCAGTCTAGCCGGATACAGCTAGAATTCCAAATGGTATGTTTGAAAAATGTTCTTACTATACTGTATTTAAGTTAATTTTGATAATGTGGCTATTACTGACTTTATTTATTTATTTACCATATTTGTAAATTTTTTTGGTGAAGGCGCTTAGTATAACGCCGAAAACGTTCGAGAAGTTTAATTAAAATACTAAGTTAGCCTATAGCTTGTAATAGCCAAGTAGTATGATAAATGCACTGGTGTTTAAGAGTATTGTTACCATGTAGTTAGAAAATTATTAGCTTACCCCTTCGGTTGGTGCTCGTTTTTGGAAGCAATAATGCCGCATACTGCAAAGCAACATTTATTTAATTATAATTTAGTTGTGATATTTTTGACGTTCGCCTGCCAGAGCTTTTAATATTTAGTCGTTTGCGTGTTATCTGGCCTAAAGGCTAACAGCGCAGAAGCCTAGGAAAGAGCCACCATAACGGCGACTACGTAAAAGCAAGCAATGCGAAAAAGTTGTCTTCAAGTTAAAAACCAAACTATTGTAAAATGATCTTCACCCAGAATTGAAACGGTTTTTGAACCCGAAATGAGGTGAAGACCAAAAAACAGGTCTTCACTCAGAATTGGGACGGTTTTTTTGCCCAAATTAAGGTGGAGACCAAAAAAAAAGGTCTTCACCCAGGCTGAGAAACATTTTTTTGTGACCGAAATAATTTCAAGTCCAAACTCAAAGTAGACAATTTCTACTTTTCAATGCCAATGAGAGGGGGCTATTTTCGCTTTTAGTACAAAAATTGGCCTCAAAAGTGCTAAAAACATGGTATTTTGCATACTCTGCTGGCCGATGGGGGGAGACTACAGCCCCTCCCCCTACCGCCCCTGGACGCGCTACTGTATGCGATTTTAATATCGTTTGACACTGCTGTTGCTTTAATGTACATTTTGTTGCAAGCATAAAACGTAAACATATCCAAATTTAGAGCATAAAATTGGACTTCAGAAATAGTTTTGCCGAAAATAAAATAGCCGAAGCTGTCGTAAAACATTAGTATCTGAGAGACGTTTTGACGTAGTCATTAATTATCAATTTCCAAATAACACGCAAAAAGATTAAATGTCCTGCAAAAGAGCAAGTTTAACAAAAAGGCGAAATAAATCCGAAATTAAACAAATATTTAATCGTTCGCGAGCTATCTGGCCTAAAGGCTAACAGCGCTAAAGCCTAGGGAAGAGCCACCAGAACGGCGACTACTTAATAGCAAGCAATGCGAAAAAGTTGTCTTTCCGCACGAAAGACAACTTTTTCAAAAAACGCACAAAAACCGTTCCAAATTTAGGTGTTGATTGTATTAGTTTGGTTTTTACCTCCGAAACAGCCCCCCATCATAGCAAATTCCTGGCTACGCGCCTGATTGCATATTTTAGTAAAATTAACTTTGAGTGCAATCCATTCAACGAAAACTGTGTCCATTTGCTAAGTGTACGTATGTCCTCTTCAATCACAGAAATGTCGGCAGCGTGGTCTTATTGGTAAAGGCGTCGTTTTTATGACGACCCTGATCGAATGATTTGGGTTCAACCCGCACCCTAGTCACGTTGTTGCGTCCTTGGATAAGATGCTTTACGATGATTATCTCTGCTTGGTGGCTTCGAACAAGCAGCAAGTTCATTGGATTAGAATTCGAAGAAATCCACAGGAACATTGGATCATCGGAAACTCCTAAGCAGGTGCGGATTCCTCCAATCACGAAGTAGTCCTGGTAATAAAAAGTATGCGGATCGTCCAACAAGTTAGCGTCTGACGCAGTCCGGTGACAGGAGGATAAATACGCGCTACAACAAAAACAACAACAACAATATACTACGAAGTAATAAAGACTTGCGCAAAAATAATAGTAATACCCAACAATAAAGTTATTGTAATTCGAAAGTTATTCACCATTTTATTGCTTTTCTGATTTTGAAATTAAGTTGCGACATAAAACGTTGAAGAAAGAGGAACAATTTGATTGGTTTATACTTAGTTCAAAATTTTGCTTTTAAAAAGTTTTGAAAGCTTTTATAAGATTTTCAAGAGCATAGATGATGAAATTTACCCACAAATTATTATGCCAATTCACAACATTTGTTATTTTTCACATTGGTTTAAATGAATTTTTTGAATTTCTGTAAAGACCCGGTAGTGCCTTTAAATGGCAAAGTACGGCAGTAATGAACCAACGATACCATTGAAAAAATATCGACTTACCGCTAAAGTATGCTGTAATACAGCATAGCTATGCCGCAGAAACTAACTGGTTTTAGTCTTTTTTTTCCGATTTTGATTTTTTGGACAACGTTTGAGTTTTTTTTTCGCTGCTGAATTAAAGCTTTCATTGAAATTTGCATCTTCTCGAAAAACAACAAGCTTGATCAATCTTTTAAATGAACTTTTTTTCTTTAATTTCACCTGCTTTCTTATCATAAAAATGAATATTTTTTTTTGTTTAACATTAATAGAAATTAATCTGCTCGCATATGCAAAGGATTTGCCATTCTCTGCTACTCCACGGAGACTCTACCGTGACCGCGCTACGACTGCACTGAGACTACGCTGCAAATTGAATCGCAGTGAAGTCGCAGTCAAAGTCGCCAAAGTGTGACAGCAGCATTAAGCAACAAAATCACCAGAATACTTCAATCAATCAACAAGGCAAACATCACAGTACTTCATCCGTTCTCGTGACCTTTTAGCACATTAGACCTATTAGCACATTTCTACAATCGATTGTTAAATTATAAATTTATAATCAATAAAATAAATAAAATAAAATTGTTGATTAGCGAAGACACCATGTTGATTGCACCATTTCAGTATTTATTATTGCAACTACATAAGGTATTGTTCAAAAACACTTCTAGAAATAATCTAAGCAATAAGCTACAATTTTTGCAATTACAGATATACATTTAGTGAACAAGTTAAAGCAGTTAAGTCTGTTTTTGCAATTCAGGAAGTCACAAATGGGTCACCAAAAAATCCAAAATCGTGAAATAAAAAGATCTTTAAAAACAGCTACCACTACATAACGAGTAAAATAATATACCTCATCATATAACGAGGTTTCGTTTCCACTTACTCAATAAAGTGTTCAACAGCTGACGGCAGAGCGTTCGAGTACACCATACAAAACATAAATGCTTCAGAGTTCAAAATGCTACAGCTAGAATCTTTACAGATGTAGGGTTTCTGGTTTATAGTATTCGTTTTATTTTTCTACACCAATGTCAGTAAGTTAGCTTCTGCAACTGAAACGGTAGACTTGGGTTCAATTCCCGATCGGATGGAACCAAAAACTACAGCATCTCAGCTTGGTATTCAACAAAAAAGGACGGTGTGAAACCTCAACAGCGTGTGGTAGGCAGGTGACAGGTTGACCAAGTGATCCAAAGTTTTTCGCTGTCTTCTGGCTAAAGACACTTAATGAAAGACAATCTAATCGCAATTTGTGTACAAGTGCGCAATACAATTAAGACAAAGTATAATTGTAACTAAATTAACTAAAAGCAAAAAAAAAAAAAATCCAAACAGATGTGCCTCAACCCAAACAATTTTATCCAAAGCATCTTGAACAAGCTTTCAGTAGTAGGATCTACAATTGAGTGATTTGTCAAAAAACAATAAACGTGCAAAAGAAACAATGAGCAGTTTAACTTTTGTTCAATATTTATTGCTCATAACAACCAAACGAAATGTTAAATGTAATGAAGAACATCGAGGAACTTTTCCAACATAAAAAGGTAACGCTTTGTTTTTTCTCGTCAATTTACCGCTGACCATAGGACATTATAATCATAATGCACAGTTTACCCCGCAAAAACCAACGCAAATGAAATCAAATCTTTCAGTATACTCGCTCTAATACGCCGAAGCGTGTGACGAGTTGGCAGGGCTTACCTTCGCGCCTGCAACACAGTACAGTACTGTATCATTAACATAAATGATAAATGAAAAGAACTTTTAAATTATTTTGAAATTAGTTGCAAATGATCATATTGCTATTATACGAAATAAGCAGGTAAAAGAAAACTAATTAAAAAAAATGAATACACCAAAAAGAGCAAAACCTCAATCCTCAAACAGAGAGGATCATTTTACTTATAACTTAACACATGCAAACATCATCTACAGTAGTTAATGTTGAGAGATGTTTTATGTTGCTGCTCTGATACTACTTTGTTGCTGCGTTGAGACTATTTTGTTGCTTATATTGCTGTGTACTTTTCATTTGCGACAATATATCATTTGTACTAACTTGAGTCACGCCTCATGGTGACAGCGGTGTAAGAAATGTCGTTTCAAATCTCACCGCCAGAACAATTTAATATTGATCAGCCTGAAAATTGGGCATCGTGGATTCGTTGGTATGAGCGATACCGCCAAGTATCTACAGTAAGTTGAGCGAAGAGCAGGAGAAAAGTCAAGTCAACATGTTGATGTATTTACTTGGCGACAAAGCTGACAGTATCTTGAGTTCTTTTCGGCTAAGTAAAGAGCAATCTAATTTGTATGACACGATTAAACAAAAATTTCTAGATTACTTCAACGTGCGGCATAATGTTATTTACGAGAGAGCAAAGTTTAACTTTAGGAAACAAGAAGTTGGCGAGTCACTAGATGACTTTTTAACATCGCTACATACTTTACTCAAAACCTGCTATAACGGTAATCTTCGAGAGGAGATGATTTGAGACCGTATTGTTGTTGGAATTTTGGACAAGTCGCTTGCTGAAAGACTGCAACTAAACGCGGCATTAGCCTTAGATGGATGCATTAAACTTGTGAGAGGCACGGATGTTGTGAAAAAACAGCAAAAACTGTTAGCTACGCATGCCAACGATTTTGCAGTTGCGGGCATTCAAAACTCTTCGAAAGCGCGTGCATCGTCTAATAATAACAATCAATTATGCAGTTGGTGTAGCGCAGCTCAACATGCCCGAAAATTCTGTCCTGCACTAAAAGCTACTTGCTTCAATTGTGGAAAAATTGGTCACTTCAAAAAAGTTCGTCGCAGCAAAAGTGTGAAACTGGTAACGGTGTATGGTGAAGCACATTGATGAATCAGCAGAAAATTCCAATCGCACAAGATTTTTTTGGGAAGTGTTAAATCGACTAATGAAAATCAACTTGATCAGCGCAGAATCTCCCTTCGAGTCAATGGTGTACCAATGGTGTTTCGAATAGATACAGGTGCAGATGTGACTGTGATAAGCAAACAAGCATTCAACAATTTGTCTAACGTCAGTTTGCGTTTGACAAACGAGACTTTGTTGGGACCGGAAAGACAACAATTGACAGTAAGAGCGAAATTTAATGCGAAAGTTACTAATAACGGATTGCCTTCATGCCAAGACATTTTTGTTTTAAAAAGTTTGTCTCAACCTCTTTTGGGATGGTCTGCTATTCAAGCTCTGAATTCGGTTATCATTGTAAACAATTTTGGCAATGGCAATGCTTCAAAATATAGAGACAATTAAATTTCCGTGTTTATTTTAAGGACTTGGAAAGTTTGGAGAAGAATATTCTTCTAAAACGAACCAAGAATTTAAATCGTTAGGCTTGTCAACTCCTCGCCATGTTCCTCTGCCTCTACAAAATGAAGTAATCAAGCAGTTGAAGGAAATGGAAGATACGGGATTTATTTCACCAGTAACATCACCCACGGAATGGTGCTCAGCTGGCATGGTTGCGGTTCCCCAAAAATCCGGTAAGATCAGAATTTATGTTGATTATACTCATCTCAAAAAGTTTGTTTGCCGTAAAAATCATATTTTACCGGCAGTTGATGAAACTTTAGCAAAATTGGGAAATGCGAAATTTTTTACCAAACTAGACGCTTATTGAGGATTTTGGAAAATTCCCCTCGGTAAACAATCTAAAGATTTGACCATCTTCATAACTCCTATTGGACGTTTTCGTTTTAACAGACTGCCGTTTGGAATTTGCTCTGCCCCAGAACATTTTCAACGAAGAATGTATGAAATTGTGGGAGAAATCCCTGGTGTGGTTTGCCATATGGATGATGTGCTGATCTTCGGAAAAGATTCAAACGAACATGATTGTCGAGTAAACGTTGTTCTTAAAAAATTGCAAACGGCAGGATTCATCCTGAATGATAAGTGCAAATTCGCAAATTAAGATAAGTGCAAATCACAATTAAATTTTTGGGGCACATTATTGACCAAGAAGGAGTGCAGCCAGATCCTGAAAAATTTTCTGCTATAAATCTTTTTGAACCTTCTAAAGCTGTAAAAGACGTAAGACGCTTTTTGGGTATGGCTAACCAGTTACCAAAATTTCTACCAAATCTATCAGAAATCGTTTCACCTTTGAGAAAACTCTTATGTAAAAATGTGTTTTGGCACTGGAGTGATAACCAACAACATTCTTTTAAAACTATAAAAAAAATCTTTTAACGATTTCTACGTTACAACAATCTATGATACCCCAAGCCATCAAAATGACTGGTGCCTGAAACCAGTGACTGGTACATAAAAATGACTGGTGCCTAAAAAAAGACTGGTGCCTAAAAAAGCCAGTCACCCATACGACCCATACGAGTATATTGCTTTGCTCACGTACAGGTCCACTCCCTTACAAAGTGGACACAGCCCTGCGGAGCTGGTGATGGGTAGAAAACTTCTCTCTACTCGACTAATTCTGCCTAATCAGTTAAAACCCAGCTGGAAGACGTTCAGAGGTTTTAGAGCCAAAGATAAACATATCAGGGCTCAACAAAAACGCAATTTTGACAAACGTCACCGTGTTCGTGATATTCCATTTTTACATCCGAACACATATGCTTGAATTGATACCCTGACTTCCGGTCGTCAGCCTGGTGTTGTCCAACACTCTTATCATACTCCTAGATCGTACATTGTAAAAACCGAATCGAATGCTTGCTCGCCATTGCGTAGGAACCGTCGGCGTATTACACTATTGCCTTCACAAAGTAATAATCGAATCTCTCCTAGCCCTACTTCATTCGATGAGAGGAATGCGGGTAGATCTATTCCGTACATGACTAGATACGGAAGAAAAGTTGTGCCGCCTAAACGACTTCAATTGTAAAATGGTTTTGAGTGTATACCGTTACTGCATTGTTTAGTATTGCTTGTTAATGTGTTATGTGTTTATGCTTCTATGTTTAATCTAGCATTATGTGACTGGTGCCTCAAACAGTAGATTCTTGAACGGCAGGATGTAGAGAGATGTTTTATGTTGCTGCTCTGATACTACTTTGCTGCTGCGTTTAGACTATTTTGTTCCTTACATTGCTGTGTACTTTTCATTTGCGACATTATATCATTTGTACTAACTTGAGTCACGCCACAGTTAGAATGACGTCAATAAATAAAAGAAATTAACTAAGTAAAAGACTTTAAGGAAACAACTAAAGTAGTTAAAAATTTCGAAAACTTGAAGCAAAAAAAATCCTAACATATGCATCCTAAACCAAATAGTATGATCCTAGGCATGTTCAACTAACTTTCAGTTAATAGCATTAACAAACTAGTGATTTCTTAAAAAACAAAAAAATAATAGACGTGTTCAATGTTCTTTGATTAGTTTTGTTTTATTCTCATATATTATTGTAAAAACTGAACAAAATGCTAAATGTAATGAAAAACATCGAGAAACTTTTCAAACATAAAAAGGTTTTGCTTTGTGCTTTCACGTCCAACTTCATTCGTTCTTCCTTGTTGCTCTTTCTCATCTTTTAGCTTGCAAAAATAAGCAAAAACTAGTTCGTCAAGGGCAATTTTTACACCTCGCCCGCTTTTCCATTAAAAATTCAACATATTTAACAGCACCGATATCCCAAACAAGTTGGTCGCCCATCTTTGTATTGAATACTTTACGTCGTGCAAGTTCAACATCTTTTAACCTAGGTGGAGAATTCTTCAACGAAGCATACCCAATAGGGTGGAGTGAAAAAAATTTTTTTTGGAAATTCAAAAAAGTGTAGTTTGGAAATCCTGGCAAATGGTCTAAAAATAGAAAAAAATCGACTTGAGCCAGTTGCCACCTACCATGGGCTGGCTACCCCCCAAAAATTGGTCGCGGGGGTAAAATGGCCATAAAATCATGTTACTTGATAACCGCTATTCGTAGAGACCTGATTTATAGCTCAAAAGTTGCAGAATCATCATGTTTTTATGAGTGCTAAGAGGACTTTTTTGTCTATTTCAATCATAAAAAAAAGTTACTGTCAAAAAACTAGTTTTCGCAGGTGTAACATAGCTTTTTTTAAGGATTAGGTAGACGTAAGCTTACGTCTACTTAATCCTTACAAATTTTTAAAGATTTTTTTCTTTGTCGATAAGTAATTAGGTGCTTAATACTAGTAATGAAATAACTTGATAATCACCGTAGTTTATAGCTATGACAACCAGGCGAAGTGCAAGCAACGTTAAGGTTTTACATAGTAGATACACTTTCACTGGAAGTAAAAGCTTTCCATCCGGTATACTACCCACCAAATGTCAAGTGTTAGAGAGGATTATCCAATTCGAAAATTTTAGAACTGTGGACGTCGCAAATGATGTTGCTAAAGAAATACATGACAGATGGGTGTGGTGTAATGTTTATCCATTACATTACTTAACTATATCTAAAAAAGTACAGGCACTGGTGGTAGCTTTCAGCAAACTTGATCGGTATCCCAAGAAAAAACGTGGAGCATCTTTTTTTGGAAAAAGAAGCGGAGTTCTTGTCAGATATAGATAAGTTGTTCGACGTGTTTTGCAATGACAATGAACAACGAAGACGTTTGGAAAAAGACCACAAGTTGCGAATGACTGATGAAGATTTTGTATTTTATGAAGATCAAAAGAGTCGGCGTATTGGAAAATGTTTAGATGTAGCTTTGCCTTTGACCTCATCTGACCAAAAATTTATACGACGTTCAGAATCACATGTCAATGCCCCAAGTTCACAATGCCAAAATGAAATTATTACTCTGTCAACTACTGATTATGTCTCGGAGTCCGAATCTTTGGCATCAACAAGCACAGACACATCACAATCATCTGCAGTTTCTCAGTTCTTAGCGGAAATGCCAAATCCATCCATTCAAAATCGCAAAAAATGGCCAAACCTTGCCAGAATTTGTGAACGCTACCAGCTTTCGGATAGAGCTGCTGCTGCAGTTGCCAGAGGTGGAGTCGAGGACACAAGGCTCGAGGCCAAGGCCTAGGCCAAGGACACAAAAAAAAACCGAGGCCAAGGCCAAGGCCAAGGACAGCCTTTCCGAGGACAGACACTCTCGAGGCCAAGGGCAGGAATGCTCGAGGCCAAGGCCAAGGACCAAGGACACAAGCGCAAGTGCTCTCCAAAATCACAAAAATTTTTTAGGCGATCTCCAAAAAAAAAAAAAAAAAAAAGGTCTCCACAAAAATTTTTCAAGCGATCTCCACAAAAAATCGTTTTCCAAAAAATTTTTCAAGCGCTTCACAAAATTTTAGCAATTCAAAAAATAGTGCTGTCCTCGAGCCGAGGACAGGCCAATTTTCGAGGACTTCAGGCCTCGAGGCCAAGGACTTGACCTTCGAGGCCAAGGACTTCAAAATGTGTCCTCGAGTACGTCCTCTAGGCCAAGGACGTCCTCGAGGACTCCACCTCTGGCAGTTGCTAACAGTGTCCTAGTGGATGTTGGTTTAGTTACTGAAGATGATAAAACACGCATCATTGATCGTAGTAAACTGCGAAGAGAGCGTGAAAGATGCCGAAACGAAATCCGGAGCGAAGAGCAACAAAACTTTGGTATGGTGAACGCAGTGTATTTGGATGGCCGCAAAGATGCAACCCAAATTGTTGCACAAGGTCCAAATGAGAAGCATTATCGGTCTGTTCAACTGGAAGAACATTATACAGTAGTTGGTGAGCCAGGAAGTTATTACCTTACTCACTTTTCTCCTGAAGATGGCAAAGGTAGAACAATTGCCCAAAAGTTGTTTGATTCTTTCAGTGGTACGGAATTGGAAGGCAAGCTTGCAGTAGTTGGCACTGACGGTACTGCTTCTATGACCGGCAAACACAATGGATGCATTCGAAGTTTAGAAGAATTATTACACAGACCTCTTCAGTGGGTTGTGTGTTTACTACACACAAATGAACTTCCCTTGAGACATGTGTTTGCTGCTTTGGATGGGGCAACAAGTGGTACAGATACATTTGCCCAACCAATAGGTAAAAAATACAGGGTCCTGTATCAAGTTGGCCAGTTACTCAGTTTAAGCAAGTGTTCGTCCCTATTTCTTCTTTTCCAAAACTTCCACCTCATGTCATTGATGACCTGAGTACAGATCAATACTACGCTTACAAAATCTGTTTGGCAATTATAACTGGTAGTTGTGATGATGATCTACAATATTTGGAAGTTGGCCCAGTGGTGCATTCAAGATGGTTGACTTTGGGTTGTAGAATTTTGCGGTATTACGTGTCACTTGATGAACCACCTCAGAACTTGGAAATTTTAGTTAACTTTTGTTCAACTGTTTATTTTCCCACTTGGTTTAAAATCAAGTTATACAACCAACTAACACATGGTTCTAAAGTTTTTTTCAACTTGATCAAAAGAATTAACAGTCTGACAAATCAAGATCTTCGACAAGTAGCTCAAAATGTTGTTCAAAGAAATGGATATTTTGGCCATTCAGAAAGCATTTTGATCGCAATGTTAGGAGATGACGATCAAGCTGTTCGAGACAAGGGCGTGAATCACGTTCTTTCACTTCGCAAGAACGACACCTCAGTTCGTTTATTTCACCTTCCTACTTTAAACTTGGAAGCAGACACATACTATGAGTTGGCTAATTTGGAAATTTGTCAGCAACAACCTCCAGCTATTAGACATTTGTCCGATTCTGAAATTGAAGACTGTCGAATGAAACCCTTAATTTTACACCATCCATGCCACAATCAAACTGTCGAAAGACATGTCAAATTGGTAACGGAAGTATCAGCACAAGTCACTGGATTTGAAAGAAGAGACGGACTTATTCGCCAAAAAATTAGATCTCGCAAATTGTTAAAAAAGTTTGACACTAAAATGCAATTTTCGTAAAATGTTTTTATGTTGTGTTGACTGTTGATAACACATCTATGTTTGCCAGCATCGCACTCACTTTTGTTGTGCACTTCGCATTACTACAGTAATATGTTGTACGACATACCCCTAAAATCAAATTTCTCAGCAAGTTACGAATTGCAAGAGTTCATGTTAACTAATAGTGAATCACAATTCTCTATGATGCAATTTTAGCATGAAAAACCGGTTTCTTGACTGTAACTTTTTTTATGATTGAAATAGACAAAAAAGTCCTCTTAGCACTCATAAAAACATGATGATTCTGCAACTTTTGAGCTATAAATCAGGTCTCTACGAATAGCGGTTATCAAGTAACATGATTTTATGGCCATTTTACCCCCGCGACCAATTTTTTGGGGGGTAGCCAGCCCATGGTAGGTGGCAACTGGCTCAAGTCGATTTTTTTCTATTTTTAGACCATTTGCCAGGATTTCCAAACTACACTTTTTTGAATTTCCAAAAAAAATTTTTTTCACTCCACCCTAATTATACCCAACCACAATAATAGGAGCTTCGGGATATTGTTGCTTGCATCTGGACGCTTGCTGTTTCACCCTAGCAATAAACGTAGCAAAATCAATCCACCAACCTACAATGCACAAATCACAATGGTTCATCGATCCTTCTCAAACAATTATTCTTACATTTTGGCTATCGATGGTTAAATCAATGGTAATTTCACCATATCTACATCTCTCAACTTTACATCCAAAATTTTTGAGAATTTCACCAAATACTGTTTATAGGAAGAAAACAGAATAATTGCAGCATTTAATTGAAACTACCTCTATATTCATTAGCAGGCGCGTAGCCAGAAATTCGCAATGGCGGCTGTTTTGGGGGTCTGGGGGCGGAGCTCCCAGTGCTCGAAAATTTTGCGTTTTTTGCAAAAACAACTTAAATTTTAGAGCTATTTTAATAAAAACTAGTGCTTTTAAAACGTGGCATAGAAATTGGCAGCGCAACATGATTCAACTGGTTGCATTAATGGGCTATGTGGGAGGTGGCTAATGATAACATTGCAGTTCTCTTGTTTACATGCTGGAAAATCATAAAATCCTTTTATTCAATAAAATTCACACAGAGTAATCTATTTCGTCTGTATTCTATAAAGAAAAATAATTGGGGGGGAGGGCTAATGGAAAGATATTTGAGAGAAGTGGTTGGTAATTAACTAACGCTGAATAGCCCCCCCCCCCCCCCTTCCTTATTCCTGAGTTTATAATATATTTGTTGATGAAACCTATGTTTGGCGTTTTTACACTAGCGATCAAATTTGATAGTTTATTTTGGGGTATTTTTTAAAGTTTTTATTAATTTGTGACTTTAATTTTTGACAAATTAGCCCCCCCTGTATATATGTTTCAAAAGATATTTTAAATCACTTTGTAGTCAATTCCAGCGCAAAAGACAGCCACAGAAGAGCTAAAAACATGGTGATTTTTTTTATTCTGCATTTTGGTTGACAGGCCAATGGGAGGGGGGGGGGCTGTAACCCCCCCCCCGCCCCCCTGGCTACGCTACAGTTTATTAGTTTAATCAGCTTATTGTGTTGCTACATTTTACTCCAAGCTAATTATTTCAACAAATATCAACAATGTTAACATCATATCTTTGCGTCAGATAATCAAGCAAAGTTAGGTTCTTACATTCGTCGCAAAGAAACAAATTAAGATATTAGAACTCGACGAACGCATAAACATAAAAAGTGGACTTTCAAAAATAAACACCCCTTTCAAAGCAAGCCAATAACCTTCACCATCCCGAGTTCCTCCTTTCAACTGTTTTAAGAAAATACTCTGCAGATTACACCAGAACGTTACAACAACCATATACGCCGTACAGTTACATCAGCACAATAGCAAAATTGATAGAGTTAAAACGACTATAGTTACAACTCTGCAAATGTTGAGTGGTCAACTTTTCATCATTTGTGACATTGTGAGGTGACTGCGCATTACTCTACACTATATATAAATAGCAAAGCACTATGTAAGCAGAGAATATTTTATCATAAAGAATTTGAAAGCTACCCCAGCCTTTGCGGGAATGTTCAATATACGAGATGTGTTTGAAAAGAAACCGGACTCTGCACGCTGCACGAACAACTTTTATCGCAGAGAAAAAAGCATTGCTTTCTATGGTGTCTCAATGTCTTATGGTTTCGAAAACCAAATTTCAGCATTCTGTGACAACTACATTATTTTTTGCACGATTTTCTGTAAAGGCGCTTTCTTTGCGACCGTTTTGTGAAAGTTTGATAAAATTTTTGCTGTTTGATAAAATTTTGTTTGATAAAATTTTGACAAAATAAATATAAAAAAGTTTGATAAAATTTTGACCGTTTTGTGAAAGTTTGATAAAAGTTTGACAAAATTAAGAATTTTTGCTGTTTTTTTTCTGTTGTGCGAGGGATGAGTATGATGATGACACAATTTCAAGAACTCGCCTTTTTGAGTGGCACTGGAGGATCAAAGAAGGAATAGTGGAGGTGGAAGATGATCACAGGAGTTGGAGGCCATCCACAAGCCAGAACAGATGAAAATGTTGAACATGTGAGACAAAAGGTGCCGAGTGATCGCCATCTTACTGTTAGAATGATAGCAGATGAGCTGGGTATGAATAGTGACAGGGTATGGAGGATTATTATGGAAGATCTGGGGAAGAGGAAGATCTGTGCAAAAATGGTACCAAAGTTGCTGAATGAAAGACAAAACGAGCGGCGTGTGCAAGTGTGTCAAGACATTTTGGAGCAACTCGAAACTGAGCCCAACTTGCTGAAAATGTTGTTATTGGCGATGAGTCATGGATCTTCGAGTACAATCCACTGACCAAACGGAAGAGCCTTGAATGGAAGAGCGCATTGCCACCAAGACCCAAAAAGGCGAGGGTGTTCAAGTCCAAAACCAAGATGATGCTTATCGCTTTTTTTGATGTCCATGGAATTGTCCCTGAAAAATTCTTGCCACAAGGCCATACTATTAATCAGCACATCTACAAAAACATCTTGCAACGTCTGATGCGCTCAGTGAGGGAGAAAAGAAGAGAACTTTGGTGAACGAGGTCAT
Organism: Trididemnum nubilum; assembly: GCA_963965965.1. Lineage (NCBI taxonomy): Eukaryota > Metazoa > Chordata > Ascidiacea > Aplousobranchia > Didemnidae > Trididemnum > Trididemnum nubilum. The sequence continues at coordinate 13,240,247 of OZ014471.1, read as the reverse complement.
GGCTGCTTCATCATGACAATGCTCCAGCTTGTAATGCCTTGGGAATTCAGGAGTTTCTTGGCAAAAATATTATTGCTGTACTGGAGCAACCACCCTACTCTCCAGATCTGGCCCCATGTCACTTCTTTTTGTTTCCCAAGCTCAAGGAAGTCATCAAAGGAACTCGTTTTCAAGATTCAAAAGCCATTAAAACAACCGTGACGAGAGAGCTCCGAGCGATCCCGGAGGAATCCTTCCAGGAGTGCGTGGACGCGTGGCAGAGGAGATTGGAAAAGCGCATTTGAGCCCAAGGAGATAACTTTGAAGGCGATATGTTGTAAAATTTACTTGTCAAATAAAATATTTATTGACCCTGTCCCGTTACTTTTCATATACGCCTCATATTTCACGAACACCATCAATAACCCGAACAAGTTGTTCGCCCATCTTCCTATTCAATACTTTTTGTCGTGCAAGTTCATGATCTTTTAAATCCGGTTGAAAGTTCTTCAACTCAGCACTCCCAACCACAATAATAGCTTTGGTATATCGTTGATTGCACCTGGGCGCTTATTGTTTCACCTCACCAATAAAATTAGCAGAATGAATCCTAGATTTCACAAGCATTATAGTGGCTTATTTGTCTTCCAGACACAACAATAAAAACAAACTCAATGGCGTATTTAACGAAATCACGATATCAGGCTTTGTATCCATAATTCTTGCAAAGAAATTCACGATGTAAATAAACGTCAAAACCCCAAAGACAATAATCGAGGCAGTTAATTATTTCTGCGTTCATTATTGTAATTACTGTACGTACGTTAATGGACAATTATAAAATCCCTTTTATTTAATCTAAACAAAAGATCAACAAAACTACAGATTTACATTAAACAAACCAAACAAACCAAAGCAATACTTAATTTGCAAATAAATAAATCACACCAATGAAATCTCTGAGTGAGAGTGATAAAAGCAGGTTATATTGCAATTAACTGTATATCATTTACGATTATTATCTTGAGTCAAGCATTCACTTTCGTCGTATATATTTTTCTACAAAAAATGGCACCACAGTCAACTCTTGAGAAAAATCACAGCCTGAAAGCAATTACAGACTGTGATAACTATACGTCATTCACCAAAATTTAGCTGACTAATTATATCCAAAGAATGTGAATGAAACATTAGAAATCAATTCAAACGTAATTGCAAACGATTACATTGTCATAATAAGTAATTAAGAGCTGATACAAAAAAGTTTGCCCTTACCGCCAAAAACAAAAAAACATGAATCCAACAAAAAAGCCAAACTAAAACGCTCAAAAAAAGATTTCGTGAACTGCCACTCAGCAGAGGCAAAAAGTATTTAGCTCAAATGACGCCAATAAACTAAACAAAATTAAGTAAGTAAAATTTTGAATCTTAATCTGTTCAAGGATTAAACTTACCCAGTGACTTTTAAAACGTAACAAACATACAGTGTACGTAGCTGAATGAATGAAGCACAATAAAATAAAGTCAAATCTAGGTTATCGAACGATTCTGTTTTTGACCAACTCGGTTTTCGATAAAAAATAATTTGAGATTTTTACGTCTCAGACTTCGAACATAAAATCGGGTCATACCAAACCGAAAGAAGCCCAGCGAACAAGAACGCACCATGATGCTGCATCCGTCGGATTTTTTCACACGATTTTTGATGTAACTGAGCTGTTGTGTTTTTTTTTACTGTTTCGTTATTAATTTCTGCAATTTTTTCAAATTTTTTTGTATTGTGCACTTTGTGCAGTATCTTAACCTTTAATGTTTTCGATGCTTTAAAAATAAAACATAGCCTACGTATTGTTAACTTTTTGTTTTTTTTCATCATCTTATATAAAAAGCCCTTCATTAAGATAAAACGCAGTCTATTTCTACCCATTTTTATTTAGGGCATACAGTACAATTTATGGTGTACAAAAGTAAAAAAATACTTTACAAAAGTTGTTTTCTAGACTTGGAACGGATTAAAATTATTTACATTAATTCTAACGGGAAAAATTGTTTCGGATTTGGAACAAATCACTTTTTGAACAGCCTTCTCGAACAGATCAAATCATCGATAAGGTAAACATATGCGTGCCAACCAAATCAATATTATTCTATGTAAATAGTAACATCAACAAAAAAAGTAATTTTAAAAACACAAAACAATAAAAGTGCTAAATGATCAATTAGTAATTTTACTGTTATTTTATGTTTATTGATCATAGCGAATGTTAAATGTAATGAAGAACATTGAAAAACTTTTCAAACATAAACAGGTTTTGTTTTGTTCTTTCTTGTCGAACTCCATCCGCTTCTTTTCTCTCTTTTTCCAGGTCTTCATTGTCTTTCAGCTTGGAAAAATATGCAAAGACTATTTCATCAATAACAGTTTTTAAACCGCGAGAGCTTTTCCATGAATATTTAACATATTTAACAGCACCATCAATATCTCGAACAAGCTCGTCGCCCATCTTTCTATTGAATACTTTTCGTCCAGCAAGTTCAACATCTTTTAACCCAAGTGGAGAATTCTTCAACGAAGCATCCCCAACCGCAATAATAGGAGTTTCGGGATATTGTTGCTTGCACTTGGACACTTGTTGTTTCACCCCGGCAATAAAGTTAGCAAAATCAATCCACCAACCTACAATGCAAACATCACAGTGGTTCATCGGTCCTTGTGACACAATTATTCTCACACTCCTAGCATCGATGGTTAAATCAATGGTAATTCCACCATATCAACGCCTTTCAACTTCACATCCAAAATTTTTGAGAATTTCACCGAATGCTACTAAATGATGAAGGAAGAAAACAGAATAATTGCAGCATCTAATTATAACTACCTCTGTATACATTCGTGTAACCAGTTTATTGTATTACTACACTTTAGTCTATGCAAATCTAAACAAAATATCAACAATGTTAAAACTATATCCTTGCGTCAGATAAGCCAAGCAAAGTTAGGCTTTTGCATTCGTCGCAAAGGAACAAATTAAGATATTAGAACCAAAATTCGACGAACGCGGAAACATAAAAAGTGGACTTTCAGGAATAATCACCCCTTTCAAAATAGACCGATGATCTTCATCAAACCGAGTTCCTCCTGTCACCTGTTTCAAGAAAATACTCTGCAGATGACACCAGAACATTACAACAACCATATACGCCGTACAGTTACATCAACACAATAGCAAAAATGATAGAGTTAAAACAACTATAGTTACAACTCTGCAAATGTTGCGTGGCTAATTTTTCATCATTTATGACATTGTGAGGTAAGTACGGTACTCATTATTCTGTTCTATATATAGTTAGCAAAGCACTGTATAAGCAGAGACTATTTTATCATAAAAATTTGAAAGCTACCTCCGGTTTTTCTGGAATATTTAATATATTTCACAAACACCATCAACAACCCGAACAAGTTGTTCGCCCATCTTCCTATTCAATTCTTTTTGTCTTGCAAGTTCATGATCTTTTAAACCAGGTTGAAAGTTCTTCAACTCAGCACTCCCAACCACCATTATAGCTTTGGTGTTTCGTTGATTGCTCCTGGACGCTTATTGTTTTACCTAGCCAACAAAATTAGCAGAATGAATCCTAAAACCCACAATACAAAAACAGAAACACTACAGAGCTTTATTTGTCTTCCAGACATAGAGATTAAAACAACTTCAAAACCCGCAAGACGATAATTGTGACAGTTAATTATTTCTGCATTCATTATTGTAATATCGTTCATGTACAGTTACAAAATCCCTTCTATTTAATCTAAACAAAAGATCAACAAAACTACAGATTTACTGTACTGTACATTACACAAACCAAACAAACCAAAGCAATTCTTAATTTGCAAATAAATAAATCATATCAATGAAACCTATAAATGATGGTGATAAAAGCAGATTATATTGCAAATAACTGTATATCATTTATTATTATCTTGAGTCAAGCATTTACTTTTCGTCGTATATATTTTTTTTTTTAAATGGCACCACATAAATTAGAAAAACTTTTGTTTTCTCACAATTTCCCAAGTCTAATTTTAAGCAAATCTTTTCTTTACATTTCAGTGCATTTTGTTTTTCTTACATCTATAATGCCTGTCCAAGAATGAGCGCGAAGGTTTCGGCCGCCAAAAACACTTTATTATATTTAACATAAGGTATTTAATTACAAGCAAACCTAAGGGTCCAGCAGGGTCGTATTAAGGAGGAAGGCATTGAAGACATTTGGTTCGTGCCCCCTTTAAGAGGTCCACAATTGCCGAAATCGAAAAAAACGCCCAATTTTTTGTAAAAGCTTGTAAAAAAACGTACCAAGTGCTCCAGGCATTCAAACAGCTGTTGTTGCGCTTATTTTCACGCTTGCAATAATTTCTTAATAATCCTTCATGCTGCGTTTTTTGTGATCCAATAGTTTATTATTTGAGATTCTTAGCGGCGATTTCCAACGCACAAATCGTTCAGTGGACGTGGTTTAGCCCCCAGACCGCTTACCACTGTTTAGAAATATTATTCCTTATCCCCAAACAAATTTTTTGCGATTGCGTATTTTTAGAACAAGTTGGCGTTCTCCAGATACGTTTGCAGTTTGTACTGCCTGCACCGGAAGCATTTGCAGAAATAAAAACAGAAATTTTCTACAATGCGTTTTGCTGCATTATTCTCCGATTAGAGGTTTCACACAATCCCATTTAAAATAAGCTTTTGTATGACTTGGCTTATTTGGCTATCACATTGTATTATTTTTCAAAGAAGGAAAAAAAATAACAAATTTACGTACTATCAGATATGTTGTCTTTTATTATATTTTTTTTCACCAAACACAAAATAATGCTGTCCTCGAGCCGAGGACAGGACATTTTCGAGGACTTGTAGGGTTCGAGGCCAAGGCCAAGGACTTGAAAATGTGTCCTCGAAGACGTCCTCGAGGCCAAGAATGTCCTCGAAGACTCCACCTCTGCTAATTAACTATAATATTTAAAATACGGCATTGTTGCATGATTTTGGAGGTCTCATGCATATAAGTACGATTTAGAGCATGGCAAAAATTGCAAAAAAATTAGTGTTAAGTGAAATTTTTATGAAAATTCAAATAATAGCAAAAACTCCTAATGTGATGAACAAAAACTAAGGCCATATTCGGATTCAGCAGCCTCACAATAGCCCAATATCATCCTTATCATTAAAAGAGCTAATGATGTGTACACCGGTGTAATCTTCACCATGAACAATGAAGTTCTCTTTTCAACTAATTCAACTAAGAATTCAAACTATTCAACTTATTTCAAATAATGAGATTCTCTTTTCGACTAATTCAAAGAAATGTTCTACAGCTGACGATGGAGCGTTATGATAGCTATGCACAGTACACCACACAGAATATAAATGCTTAAAATTTTGAATCGCTATTATTAGTTTACATACCGGTATAGGGTTTTAACTTAACTATTGCACAACTGTAACTTGTGAGTGTACTTTACATTAATTATTTTTACCATAACAAGTTATAGACAGTATACAGAGTCTTTTAGGCACTATCAAATCTTTGATTAACAGCCTACTGCAAGACATACTGTTGCGGAATCGACATTCGTCTTTTATTTCTCGTCAGTATAGCTAGGACTACAGGTATAAACATGAGTGTAGAAAGGCAAGGAATCGCAAGTTAACCAGATCATACCACAATACTTGTTGTTGTTTTTCCAAAAGTATTAAGTAAACACAATATTACAAGAGATAATTATAATAGTTTAATTCAAAATATTTTCCAATAACATGCCGCAGACAGCTGTTTCGCCCAATCTTAGCTCATCGGTAAGGCTAGCAAGGCCAAACTGACAAATATCACCAGTGATAAAAATCTTCAAAACATACATCTTTACCAAAACATACAACTTGAAGCACAACAAAACAATCAATAAATAAATCTTTACCAATTGTGTTTATAATACATAAATTTTTACCCATCAGTCAGTCAACTATAGCCAAAATAAGTAAATTTTAGCAAGAGAATTTTTGCTCAATGAAACTAAAGCTATTAATTAAATCTTTGCCGAATGAAACTATATGCTATAAATCAACTCTTTACCGAGTAAAGTACAAATCTTACTATACATCTCTCAGAAGAACGATAGGCTAGTTATCTCTCTACTCTCTTCATAGCTTGCCTTAAAGGGCTACGTCTCCAGTAGGCTGAAAGGCTCAAAACTAGTTCCAAAATATAGACTAGAGCTAAACTTGGCTGACAATCTTTAAAAATGAAACGCTATCAACATCCTTTGCTCTCCTCGTAGCTCGCCTAAAATGATTACGTCTCCAACAGGGCCGAGACGGCTCTAAACTAGGACCAGTGACTCGCAGTAGTATGTACAGTGACTCAACGATGACAATTTATTAAGAACAATGTACTAAGAAAATTAATAATAAGCTATAGACACTATACAGAGTCTTATAGGCGCAATCAAATCTTTGATAAACAACCGAAGACATACTGTTTCGGAATCGACTTTCGTCTTTGTGGTAAATTTTTATTCTTGTTTGGTAGACTAATCGAGTTTTGGGTTGACTAGTCTTACCGATAAGCCCTGAGATTGGGCAAAACAACTGTTTACGGCATGCTATTGGAAATTATTTTGAATTCAACTATTATAATTATCTCTAGTAATATTGTGATTACTTAATGTTTTTGGGAAAAAAAAAAGTATTGTGTTATGATTTGGTTAATTTGCGATTCCTTGCCTTTCTACGCTCATGTTCATATCTGTAGTCCTAGCAATACTGACGAGGAATGAAAGACGAATGTCGATTCCGCAACAGTATGTCTTAGGCTTTTAATCAAAGGTTTGATTGTGCCTATAAGACTCTGCATACTGTCTATAGCTTATTATTAATTTTCTTAGTACATTGCTCTTAATCTTTTTACCATGTTTGTACTGTAAAATCATCGTGAAATAAAACATTAGAAACATTTTGGATTAGACCAGTTGTAAACGATTATATTGTGCTAACTTGTGGTCAAGTTGAAAAATTACTGTTTTTAAGCACGTTATCCACGCACCAACAATCAAAAAAACACAATCTTCACCAAGAGAAGAAAACCTTAAAATAATTTCTTGAACTGAAGAAATTTAAACCGAATAAAGCTACAAACATCATTTAGCTCAAAGCAGTGTCATCACTCATCATAATGACGTAAAATATAGATCGATTTTGGGTTTATGTGAATCTTTATCCGTTTAAAAATTAGAAGTGCGCAGAAAAGTAATGCGGAAAAACAACAAATATACAGCGCAGCTGAACTAATTTGAAAACTTGAAGCACAACAAAATAAATAATCCAAACAAATGCGTCCCAACTCAAACAATATCTAAGCATGATCAACAAGCCTTTAATAATAATAGGACCAACAAAGTGATTTGCCACAAAAACAAAATAATAAACGTGCTAAATATTCCATGAGTAGTTTTACATTTATTCTATGTTTGTTGATCATAATAACTAAACATAATGTTAAATATAATGAAAAACATCCCGAAACTTTTCGAACATTAAAAGGTTTCGTTTTGTTCTTTCTCGTCAAATTTTATCTGATTTTTTCTCTCTTTCTTTTAGCTCTTCATTATCTTTTAGCTACGAAAAATAAGCAAACGCTATTTTATCGACAAGAATTTTATAGCCCCGACCGGTTTTTTTTTTTAATACTGAACGTGTTCAACAACAACGATATCCAGATTAAGTTTGTCGCCCATCTTCTTGTTGAACATTTTTTCTCTTGTAACTTGAAAGTCTTTTACCGTTGGCGGAAAGTTCTTCCATAAAACTTCCCCAACCAAAACAATACGAGCTTCTGGATATTGTAGCTTGCACCAGGATGCTCGTTTTCTTCACTATTGCAAAAAAACGAGCAAAATGAACCTAGGAATCTACTCTGCAAACATCATCACAGTGCTTCATTTGTCCTCGTTTAATATTTATTCTTACATTTCTACCGTCGATTGCTAAGCAATGGTATAAACAATTTTTTTTGTAAAATTCAACTTTGTGTCCATAATTTTTGACAAGAGTTTTACAAACATCAGGATTAATCACAAAAGAATAAGAACAATCGCAGCAGTAAATTATGATCATTTCTGTATTCCTTACAATATTATGACAACTACGTTCAAGTACAATTGTAAAAACACTTCAATTTAATCTAAACAACAAGTCAGCAGTTTGAAAAATTGCTAACCAAACAAAGTAAGGCTCTGCCATAATTTCCAAACAAACAAATCGCATCAATGAAACCAAAAAATTAACAAATGATCCCAAGTGAAAGTGAATAATCAGAAAAAACTACCTCCTCAAACGAGTAGCTAATCTTTACCATAAAGTGAAGTTCTTTCTACTTTTCAAAGAAATGATCAACGACTGACGATAAAGCGTTTTGATAATTATGCACAGTTCATCACGCAGAAAATACACGCTGAAAATTAAAATTGCTTTTATTAGAATAAATAGAGAGGTAGAGTTAGTGTTAATAAATAGAGAGGTAGGTTTATTGTTATCATCAATTATGCTATTGCAATTCATGAGTATGCATTATTTCTACTATGTTTGAACTGTAAAAATTATCAAAAAAGTGTTAAACCAATGCAATAAATACATTAGAAACAATTATCCTTTGATTAATTGCAAACGATTATAGTGTGATGACATGTAATTCAAATTGAAATAAACCAAAAGACATTTAACCATGTGAAATATTTTTTGCCTTTTCAATGAAACCGCTTTTTACGCCAAACTTTTTGGGCGGTTTTCGGGTTCTAAAACCAAAGTCACGTGACTTATAGCCTCAAGAATTTGGTGCAAACTGCAAACAAACAACTTTTTATTCTCAAACTACTGTCAAAATTTCATGTAGCTGGTCCTAATCGGTATTGAGTTATAAGCAAAAGTCTGAAACTTCACACTCGCTTGTTTGAAAATGTTCAAATGAAAACAAAGGAACATGCGACGCGAACGTTGGTCGTTCTAATAATGCTTGGGTTTAGACCCTCATTTCAGTATATTTTTTTGTTTTAACTTTGTCACTTGTTAATTCTTCAGCCATGTTTTATGTTCAAGCTAATTCATTATTTTCAGATTCATAAGTTTATTAAAATGAACTCAAAATCCGTTTTTGCTTCACTTTGTCAATTTCTTTCCATTCGAATATAGACGTCATTCAATTTAATGGATGCCGTTTTTTATCAGTAATTCCATTCTACTAAAATAATATAGGGGTTGTGACCAAAATTGGCGCCAATTAAAATTGGCAGTGCCAACTGCCTATTTGAGTAGGCAGTTGTTAAAACACCAACTTTCATTGGCAGTTGAAACTGCCAATCGAAATTTGCGCCAATTTTGGTCACAACTCCGCCTCCGAGACAGAGGCGTCGCTAAGATTGGTGGCACCCGGGGCAGGATTTCGTGGTGGCACCCTTTATCCAAAATAAAGGTGAAGACCAAAAAAAAGGTCTTCGCTGCAAAACGAGTTGGTTTTCAGTCCGAAAGTATGTGATGCCCAAAAAAAAAGAAAAAAAAGGTCTTTGCCTACAAATCAGTGGATTTTCGGTCTCAAAAGAAAAAAAAACCCAAATAGTGTCACCCCAAAATGGTGACACCCGAGGCGACGCCACTTGCACGAGACGCTGCAGCAAGTCAAGATGCTTGAGGTACGCACATGCACTTTTCTGGTGCACATGTGCACATCATAAGTGCATGTGCACTTTTATGTGCACTTCAAAAGTGCACATGTGCACTTTTTGTGCTCAGAATTTTGAGCGGAGACTGCATGGTTACTCTTGAATTTTTAATCGTTTTTTTTTAAATTTACTTTTAACTTTATGGAGATATAGAGTAGCACAAATTTATACTTGCTTCGCTACAATTTGTCTTTCGTCATACATCATGCATGGATCATGCAGCACGAATTAATATTGGTTGTATAAAAAGCCACAAAATCTCAACTGATTACTTACAAATCTCGTGCCAGACCAGTCACCAGTTGCGCTACTGGGTAGCTATAGGAACTTCCATGGGCGTAGGAGCTCAAAAGGATTTGGGGGGCTTCAAACTTTTGCCCAAAAATGACTTGATTCATTGAATTTTGCCCAAAAAAGCGATCGGTTTTTCTGTCCAAATTAAGATGACCTGAAATTCCACTGCAATTGAAACGGTTTTATGAATATGAAATTGCCCAAAGTTTTGACGCAAACTTACCCAAAAAATATGAAATTGCCCAAAATTTTGACGCAAAATTGCCCAAGTAATATGAAATTGCCCAAAATTTTCACGCGCAATCGACACTTTAAAACCAAGCGGGGGGGCCAGTGCCCCCACGCCTTCTACGCCATTGGGAGCTTCAACCCCCTCCCAAGCAAAGTCACTTAGAAAAATTACTCAAAACCGCTAGCATTTAAACGTGTTTTGAACTTGGCCTGTAAGTAAGAGGGGAGGGGAAGGATAAGCAATTTAATTTTTCCGAGGGCTTTCAAACCTTAGCGATTTAGTTTTTTTTTTTTCGAATGGCTAAAAAAACATGCAAATAACTGATCCAAATGGTGTTAAAATGCTGATTTTTGTAAAAAAAAAACAACATTCTGAGCCCTGAGGCAGGGGACAAAATTCTTAGCCCTGAGGCAGGGGACAAAGTTCGCGGGCCAGACCCTTATCGTAGGTTTGCCATACTTTTGAATCACAAAAACGGGACTGCCTTAGAAAACCGGAATTACCCAATGTTTGAGGTGGAAACCAAATAAGGATCTCTAATTCAGAGACACTAAAATGTTTTGCAGATTTGGGAGGGCAGACCGAAAAAGTTTTTTTTTTCTTGAAATATTTGTTGGAGTTTGAAGTGAAAACCAAAAAAAGGGTATTTGCTTCGGGAAACACCAATTTTGCGCGGATATATGGTTAACCGGGCGGGACAACGCCTCAAAAACGGGACTGTCCCAGCAAAAACAAGACATATGGCAACCCCTACCTCACCGTCCCCTCCGACTTTAGACCTCTCATACCCAAGATACACTTGAGTTGTCCAAGCTTGGTTGGTACACTGTCCAATTAAGAGATTGTTCAAACCAAAAATTTTAGCTTTTGTGTTCAAGAACACCTATCAGCAAAATTCTGGTTGCGCGCCTGAGCTAGCTAATACTTTTAGTTATTTTTTTATGTTGAGCCTGGCATTTTTCTTGACTTGCGCTTCAATTTCGAGCAAAAATGAGCGTCGTGTTTTTGCAAATGTATTCTTATATACAAAAAAGTGTTGGTTCACACTTTACATTAACAAAATTGAATATTCAAGTTGTAATTGCTAATTCATGAGGACTGAAACGTGTGCGGTGGACGAGACAATGACTCGGGGCTACTTGACCTGAAGATCGAAATTTCACTCCATATCTCCAGCAGATACCAAATGTAAAAGGATATTTATCTTGTAATAGCAATGTTTTTACTCCTTGCAGTTTGTAAATTGGACAATTAAATTCAGTGTCTGTTCTGTTAGCACTACAAGTATACTACATCCGCAAGCTTATAGTGGCAAGTACTACATACGCAAGTAATACATGCGCAAAATGGACAATACCAGCTAGCTGCGGGTGTTGTCAGCCACTATTTGTTCATGCATTAAGGATCCCAACTGTCCAATGCCAGTATGAATAAGGCGACGATTTATCCGAAATCTGGGTGCCGTCCGGTCGAGTTTATACTTTGTATCCCGTAGTTGGTAATAAAACTAGTAGCGCATCACAAAGGAAAGGGTGTTGTAATTTTGATTCCAACCAACGATACCTTTCAAAAACTGATCAAAGTACAATGTATATGCCTGAAAAATAAATATAAATGGTTAGTGTTGGGCATTAACTCGTTAATAACCAAGTTAAGTTTTTCATTAACGAGTTTAAAAGTTAAAAAGCTTTTGTGAGTTAACTTATTAACTATAACTTTCGTTAAACTGCTTTAATGTTTACGTTAATCCGTTAAATTTCTAGGCTATACCATGCGTCTTAATGCCATAGTAATAGAAATAAAACAAAAAAAGGCTTCCACTGTATCTATTGTTGTTGGAACGACCGACGCTCGCGTCGCGTGTTCCTTAGTTTTTACTCGGCCATTTTCCAACTAACGAGTGCGAAATTTCAGACTTTTGCTTATAACTCGTGAACGATTGAGTCTAGCTACATGAAATTTTGACAGCAGTTTGAGATTAATGAGTTATATGTTTGTACCAAATTTCGAGGCAATATATCACGTAACTTCGATTTTAGAACCCGAAAACCGCCCAACAAGTTTGGCGTAAAAAGCGGTCTCAGCCAAAAACGGCTTAAGTACGGCAAAAAATATTTCATTAGGTTGTACTGTATGTCTTACGATACCCTTTCATCCCAACCAACCCACTTTTGGCCGCGATGAGGTTTTTTGTCTTTTTTTTTCTTCCTAAATTTTGTACGCTCTTCTCCTCCTAAACCACAAAACATCGAAATCTAATATTTGTGTAAAGTTGTTGAGCTGCAAACGCAATTTTTTCTCCCGAAATTTTTTGGGGCAAATCCACCGGGAATCCCCCCAAAATGGGGACCCAATAATCAATTTTTTGAACGGTTCAAGCTAAAGTGCTACTTTTTTTTGATATCAGTAGATACTTAACAGACCAATATTTTAACATAGTTTGGGGGTGCCATCCCCAGGGACCCCCCAAATGGACCCCCAAAAATCAATTTTTGAACGGCTCAAGCTAGAGTGCCAGTGTTTTATGATATCAGGAGATATTTAACTGACAAATATTTTGACTCCACTTTTCTGGAGGTTTCATAATCAGATCTTTTTGAATAATTGCTTATTTTACGGTAGACAAAAAGCACTTTTGAGCGTCACAGCATTAGCTATGCGTCGATGGGTGGTGGTGGTGGTGGTAATACCCGACCCCTTCCGAGGGATGGGGCACGGAGGAACTCCGCGGAGACCCAACAATCGGGCCACACCCCAAGGTCTGGACCATAGATCGAGAATAGAGAGAGAGGAGCCAAAGATAGATTTGCGAAGGGGTTCAGAAGCAGGACAGTCGAGGAGGAGATGATTGAGGTCCTGTAGAGGGTGTCCACAGGCACTACAATCAGAATTCTTCTTCCGACTGATCCTGTGAAGATATGAAGATAAAAGAAGACTGTGACCATGGCAGCGAAGACGAGAGAGCTCACTGCGTATGGAGCGAGAAAGAAGAAGTTCCTCCGAAGAGACTTCGGGGACTTGGAAGTTCAGATGGGAGTGAGAGATGTGACGTCTCCAATTGCGGTATTGGGAATAACGGACTTTGGCAATAACTGGGGGGAGAGGGCTTGGGATCGCATCAGTGGGCAGAGAGGCACCAGTTTTGGCAAGTAAATCAGCTTTTTCATTTCCGGGGAGACCTGCGTGTCCGGGGACCCATTGGAAGCTCAAAGTGGTATTGTTGGAGAGGGAGGAGGCAAGGGACCAAACATTCCATAGGGACTCAGGCAGGAGATAAGAGGGGGCTGAAGAAAGGATAGAGAGGGCTGATTGAGAGTCGGTTAGGAAAAGAACTGATTGGAATTTGCAGGCCAACAAATGGCTAGTACACCAAGCAAGACCTTGCTTGAGGGCAAAGGTTTCAGCTGTGAAGCTGGAAGCAATTGGGCCGGAGGAAAAGGATAAGGAATGGGATGTGTTGCATTTGGAGCATGTTGCGTATACTCCAGCGCCACCAGAACCAAAAAGGGAGGGGACAGATCCGTCAGTCCATATTTGGATATCAGAGGGGGGAGGGAGGATAGTCTGCTTGAAGCAATTTGGAGTCGGGCTGTACTGCTGACTGTGCAGTCGGGAATGAAGGGGGAAACAGTGAAGTGGGTTGTGGACCATGGTGGAAAAAGGGGGCAAGTGATCAGAGACTCGCGTGGGGATGGGAGTGGTTGAGTGGCTGAAGAACAGAATGATCTCCATGAGGGTTTCTTCTTTAGTCGACAGGGAACGTTTTTAATTGCCAAGGCATAAAGGCTGGAGAAGTCGGGGGGAAGGCGCAGAGCACGTTCAAAGGAGTAGAGGGTCTGATGCTCTAGAGTTAGCTTTAGAGGAGGGAGTTGGGCCTCGAGAAGGAGTATTGAGGAGGGGGTGGAAGAGAGGCAACCAGTAATGACCCTGCGTGCAGCTCTGTGTAGAACTTCCAGGTGATTGGTTGCAGTGTTGCAGAAGAATGGGAACCATCCAGGAGAGGCATATGTGAGCACCGGACGGACAAAGGCTTTGTAGAGTAGGGAGAGAGATTCTTTTGTGGGACCCCAAGCGGCAGTGGCAATTGAGCGAAGGGCTTTGTGGCGTGGATAGAATTTGGAACACAGGGATTGGACATGGGCCCCAAAGGATAGAGTCCGATCAAAGGTTACTCCAAGGAATTTAGGGGTGGGATTGAACAAAAGAGGGAAGCCCAAGAGGTTCAGTCGGGGTTGGAAAGTGGCTTGATGGGGATCTGTAGAGAAAAAGGAGGACTCACACTTCTTTGGATTGAGTGGAAGTCTCCATAAGTTGGACCATGTTTCTAGGACGGCGAGGGAGGATTGGACAACAGAGGAGGCTTTGAGCGGGTCTGGGGAAGAGGACCAGATGGCCAGATCGTCAGCATACAGGGAGGCATGGGCATCCCTAGGTAAATCCTTAGTGATGTCATCAACAAACAGAATGAAGAGGACTGGACCAAGAACCGAATCCTGTGGGACCACACGTCTGATGCGGAAGGAGCGGCTGTGGGAACCACCAACCTGGACTTTAGCTCTACGATCAGAAAGGAAGGAGCGCACCCAGAGAACGAAGCAAGGGGGGAGTATGAGCGAGAGGAGTTTGTGAAAAAGAGCAGAGTGCCAGACCGAGTCAAAAGCCTTGGAGAAATCAACAGAAGCCAAAATGGTTTGGTCAGGAGGTTTTTTCTTTTGGAAGCCGTCCCAGATTGATTGAGACAGAGTTAGAATTTGGTCAAGGGATGACCTACCAGGACGAAAGCCGACCTGGCAAGTGGAGAGGAGATGATTAGATTCAAGGTGAAAAGTTAGGCGAGAAAGAATCAAGCGCTCAAAAGGCTTAGAGATGCAGGAGGTGAGGGAAATGGGGCGGAAAGAGAACGTATAGGAAGTGGGTTTTCCAGGTTTGTGAATGGGAATGATAGTGGAAGGTTTCCAACAAGAGGGGAAGGTGTGAGAGTGCCAGGACCTGTTAAAAAGAGAAAGAAGGAGGAGCTGTGCAGGTTCAGGCAGGTGCTTTAGTAAAGGGTAGGCAATCTGGTCAGGGCCAGACGCAGTGGAAGAAGAGAGATTGCTGATGGCAGTGGAGAGTTCAGTCAAGGAGAAGGGGGAGCAGAAAGAATTGTGGAGGGAAGAAGCATCCTCACAGCTAGCTTTCCGGAGTTCATTCATGAACTGTCTTTCAGCTCTGCGCGAGGAACGGGGTGTCGCTTGAGATAGATGTGAGCGAAGATAAGAGGCGTAGTGGTTGGCAGTATCAAGAGGGGAAGTGCAATCAGGAAAAGAAGAGTCATGGGAGGTGTTCTTTTTGCCCGAGATGGCATTGAGAAGCCTGAAGACAGCACGAGGATCAGAACGGGGAGACAGGTTAGAACAGGTGGCTTGCCAGGTTGCAGATTTGGCTCTAGAAATGACTGAGGACGCCCTACGAGAAGCGTCTATGTATCTGAGGCGGTGCGACTCAGATCGGTATGCTATGGAGCGGGCCCTCCGTCGTTCCCGCACTGCAGATTCCGCTTCCTGGGACCACCAGGCTTTGGGGGAACGACCAAGGTGGCCAAAGGGGATAGAGGCCTTGGCAGCTTCGACTAAGAAGAGGGAAAAGGAGTGGGCAGCCTGGTGGATGTTGAGTGCATCAAAATCAAGAGAGGGAAGATGCTCAGCAATATATAATTGGTAAATATCCAACTGGCCTTTTTGTAGTTGAATTTGGGAGGACGAGTGTTTGGGTGACGAACTGGAGAGAGGGGGAGGACAATTTCAATGGGGAGATGGTCCGAGCCCAGGCCAGGGGGAGTGCGCCACTCACAGTGGGGAGCGAGAGACGCAGGAGCTAACGAGATATCAGGGGAAGAACGGCTCCCAGTGGAATGGTGAAGGATTGTGGGAGAGGCGGGGTCGTTCAGGATTTCCAGACCGGAGGAAGTGATCCAGCGAAACAGGTCATTTCCGAGCGGGTTAGGGGAAATGAGTCTGTCCCATGTTGGGTGGTGAGCATTGAAGTCTCCGAGGATAAAAGTGTCAGGGGAGTTAGGAAGGATGTCAGGATAGAAGGTCCTGGTGCGAGAGTCAGAAGGAGTGTTTCTGATGGGAGGGGAGTAGAGGTTAAGAAATTGAAAAGGAGAGTGGTTGGAGAGAAGGACTTTAACACAGGTGTAGTCTGAGTAGGGGTCCTGAGAAGACAGAGAGGAGACAGAAACAGGAGAGAAAGCCAGGTCAGAGTGGATGAGAGTGAGGACACCACCACCAGTGTTATGAGTACCGGAGGAAACAGGGCCTTGTCTACCGAATGTCCGGTCCGTGCGGAGGGTATAATAACCAGGGATTTGGAACTTTTTGGTTGAGGAAAGATGTGTTTCCTGGAGGAAAATGAGGTCATAGTGGTTGCCAGAGAGAAAAGCGATCAGTTCGGCACGGCGGGAGGAGGAAAGACCGCCGGCATTCCATTGAAGAATTCGGAGATTTTGTGAGAGGCGTGAATTTCCTTGAGGGTGGGATGGCAAGTTATGGACCCACTGTGAACCTGTGGGCGGTGGTGATGAGGCAGGAAGTGTGAAGGCGGAAGGAGGGTAGGTGTTAAGGAGGGGAGGATGTGAGGGGAGAGGCGAGATGAATCCATGAGATCTGAGCAAGCAAGTGGAGGGGGTGTGGGTGGGGGCGGAGCTGGAGAGACGGGGCGTGGGGACGCTGGCTGGAGGGTGGGAGAGGCAAGGTCCCCATTAAGACAAGCAGGGCAATTCCAACCCATGGGGGAGCCGGCCGCGCAGATTTTGCAAAAGTCAGCCCGGGTCAGAGAGGAGCAGGAGAAGTGCACCCACTTGGAGCAGGTGGAGCACTTTAAAGAATCCTTACCAACCTCGAGAGAGCAAATGGAGCAAGGGTAACGTGGGGGGCCCCCGAGATGGACGTGATTGGTAAAAGCCAGGCGGTAGTGGGGGGAACCCTGGGGGAGGGGGTGAAGGGGACGCAGGCGGCATAACAAGGAGACTGGTCTGAGTGGGGGAGCCAGTTGTGTTTTGGGGATGGCACGCTGGGCATCGCCAGCCAACTGCAGTGCCAGTTGCACAGATTGTGCGAAAGTCAGCACGGGTGTGGGAGGAGCAAAGAAAATGCACCCACTTAAGGCAAGCAGAGCATTGAAGAGAATCTCTACCCACATCTAGATGGCAGATGGAGCAGGGGTACCTGGGGTGAGGATGGTTGCTGATGGGGCCTGGGTTAGGGTGGACATTGCCACTAATAAGGAGCAATGCCAGGATAAGGAGACGCCGAAAGGGGGTCCGGTCAATAAGAAGAAGAGGAGCCGCCCAGTTGTGACCGGTCAACGGGCGGCCCAGCGAAAAAACGGTCCGAGACAATGGGGGCGACCTTTCGGTCGAGCCCCTCGGGAGATCTGTCCTGCCATTTCGACCCATCCCCATTGGGGAGGGGACTGCACCACCACGTTGAGGTGGCAGGACGTAGGTGCAGTAATTCGTCGGTCGTTCACTGGGTTTGCTGGCAAACTCCCATCTAGTTAGAATAGTAAATACCATAGTAACAAAAATCAGAATGAGTACTTTTTATCTCGTATGAAAATGGAATCATTTTATTGGGCATCAACTGCAGGTTAATATTGAATTTTTTTTTAATTAACGAATTAACTTTTATTTTTAACTTGTGTTACTTTTGTTTTTCAGTTAACTACTTAACTTTAACTGAGTTAAAAAATTGTTTGAAAATTCTTCACGAATTAACTCTTAACGAAGTTAACGTTTCTCATTAACTTGCCCAGCACTGTAAATGGTTTGTGATTTAAGAAACTATCTTCCAACGATCGAAACTATCATCTAACAAACCATCTTGAAAAAAGAACTATTTTCCAACGCCACCTAACGCTGCAAATTATTTTTGGCAATGATCAGTTTTTAAATCGAAACTTGACATTTATCGAAACTTTTAACTCAGTTTCGCAAAATTATTCGCAGTGTGATAGCTTCAGAGATCGTTCGATAAAGTTTGCATGTTTCAAACAATTTAGTAATAATAAGCAGAAAAACTGATCAAATGTACAGTTGTACACTGCTGCCACATTGTCAGTAAGAATCTTTTGATGGTATTTGTATCCAATGTTCTGTGGTACCCAAGAGCAAAGTTATATTTACTTTATACAGCATGGACATTTTTTTACCTAAAAGACAGTTTAGATATTTTCATGGAGCCTCCTTGGCTGCTACAGCCTTCGGTCAGCGAACATCAATTGAACGACCTCCGGCGACGTCGTTAAGTTTCCATTGCATGGCATTTACCGCAGTAGTCATTACCTGCATTGTCACCTGATATAGAACTAAACCTTTTTTTGACGAAGCATGCGAAGTAACAAAAAACAGTGCCAAGTTTAGACGCTATAATCGTAACTGCTTATCATCTGGCCAAGAAATAGAAGTGTGGAAAGTGAAGACACGATATGACATGTAAACGTAATCTAAAAAACTCTTCAATAAAAGATCCATCCGTTCAAAAAAAATAGCATTAATCTACGGTACTCAAAAAATTGAACTAGAAAGTGACATCGCAAGCGATATCCTAAACTTCGCGACAGTAGGTAACTTTCGCTAAACGTTATCAAGCTTTAAAATATAATTGACCAAATTGACGCAAATTTACTCACCTTAACAGCCACATTATTTTCTGCTTGAAATGATTGTATCTGCAAACGCAAAAGCATGGTTTCACTTTAAGAGTATTGAGAAAACCTTTGGGTCGGGGTTTATTTAAGAACAACCCATTAACCCTTAATTTATCTTATTTCAAGGACTTTTCGAAACAGCAAAAAAAAATCCAGAAATTTTCCAGGATGTGGCAACTCTGAAAAAAATTTACTCTTCTCACTTCAGTAACATTCGAGCGATCCAACTTAACGAAGAAGTCATGAGATTGCTAAATAGAAAGATTTTGTAGTAAGAAGTCTTTAAGTTGCTGGCTTCCAACCTGTGCGCAGGCGCTTCCTTGGAGTTTTCTACAATGATCAAAAATATCATTAGCCACATCACATACACAATGCCGTCGCTACGGGGAGCCAGGGGGCCACGCAGCCCCTTAACGGCTGCTTGTGCCCCTCCCCCCCCTAATTTCGATTTCAATAAAAAACAACAACAACAACTATTTTTGGAATATCACGCAACGACAAGATAACAGACAAGGTTGGAAAAAGGAATAATAATGTTCAAAGATAATATTCTCGTTTGACGTTTTCTCGGCTCTTTCCAAAATTGCTAACAACAAACTGCTGTACATATAAAATGTGACGCAATAATCCGTCTTTTTAACAAATCTTTACGGATAAGTCGCTGAAGTGAGATGTAAGCCTACAGAAGCGTTACCGGTATCTCGTTAATGATTATGTCCCGAAACAAAACGTGAAAAAAATTTTTAAAGAACAGCTGTTTTTTTTTTAACACACTCAAGATTTTAGGTCGCAGTCAGTGGTGCAACTAGGGGGGGAAGGGGCTAAGGGACTTCAGCACCACTAAGTTAAGTCAGTAAGAAAATTTAACCTCAAGATATGAGCGGTTAAACGTGTTTTGGACTTGACCGGAAGTTAGGAAGGGGGGGTAGGGGGCTAGGTAACTTAATTTTTTCAAATGACTTCTGAATTTTAGAACTTAGGTTATTCATATGGCTTCAAAAACGTACGAAATGTGATTAAAATGGTGTTAAAACCTAAAATCGCTATTTTTTGACGCAAAATCACAATAATGCTACCACCCACCTGTGCCAAGTCCTTGCAAAATTTAACCTAAAAATGTAAAGATTTAAACGTATTTTGGAATTGACACATAAGTAAAGACAGGACTGAACAATTTAATTTTTTCAATTGGCTTTCAGTTCTTCAAAGTTTAGTTCTTTAAATGGCTCTAAAAACGAGCGAAATGTGGTTCAAATGCCAAATGGCACTAAATTCTAAAATAGATGTTTTTTTCAACAAAAATGACAAAAAATCGCTTGGCTGCCGGCATATGGGGGCTCCGCGTGTGAAACCTTCGAGTTTGCTCGCCTCGTTTTCCAACTGAATAATTTTCTTGAAAACGTTTTAACTTTTTATCAAGAACACTGTATTAAGAAAATTAATGATAAGCTATAGACAGTATTCAGAGTCTTTTTATAGGCACAATCAAACTTTTGATTAACAGCCTAAGACATACTGCTTCGGAATCGACATTCGTCTTTTATTCTTCGTCAGTATAGCTAGGACTATAACAGGTATGAACATGAGCGTAGAAAGGCAAGGAATCGCAAATTAACCAGATCATGACACAACTTTTTTCTTCCAAAACTATTAAGTAATCACAACATTACAAGAGATAATTATAATAGTTTAATTCATAATAATTTTTAATAGCATGCCTTAGACAGCTGTTTCGCATGCCTTAGTCCAATCTCAGGGCTCATCAGTAAGATTAGCAAGGACAAATATCATCAGTGATAAAAATCTTCAAAACATATATCTTTACCAATTAATCAATCAATGAATAAATCTTTACCGATTATGTTTAAAATACATAAATCTTTACCCATCAATCAGTCAATTTTAGCCAAAATAAGTAAATCTTAATTGAAAATTCTTTACCCAGTTGTGTCGTGATCTGGTTAATTTGCGATTCCTTGCCTTTCTACGCTCATGTTCATACCTGTAGTCCTAGCTATACTGACGAGGAATAAAAGACAAACGTCAATTCCGAAACAGTATGTCTTAGGCATTTAATCAAAGGTTTTAACTTTTGTTTCAAGTCTTCCACTTTCATCGAAATCTTGCTGATTACGCGCCAAACCATCACCTAGCTTCTGCTCTTCTGTTCTACGGTATCTTTGTCCCATAAAGAGACCTTCTTTTCGAAAATTTCTGATGACGTCATTGCATGTTTTTTTGCGGTTTCGCCCCCCTCTCAATCAAAAATTGAGGCTACGCCTATGGCTTGAATTGCATCAGTTTGTTCAACACGGGACCTATCGCTATTAGCCAATTTTTGTGCGAAAAAAGCAAAAAAACTTTTGGTTCAAGCTCCCCTCTTAGTAAAATCCTGGTTGCACGTTTGGTCGCATTTACTGCTGCAAATACACTTTTCAAACGATTTTGGGCCGCAGACGACAAGAGCTACAAAACGTTGACGACCTTATATGTCTCTTTTTTAGACATGAAGACAGAATTTCAAAAATTGTGCATAATTTGTAGTCGTACAAGATCAGTTTTTTATGCACAAAAGTTCAGACTCTTTTAGTTCCCCCTTACTTTCAGCTAGTGTCCCCACTTCGTTTGCTCTGGCAACGGCGGCACTGCATGTAGCCTACGCTAGAAGATAGCAAAGCAAACCTTGGTTAATAACCAAACATGTTATATCAGTGTTTGCAAAGCGTACATATTGATTGTCAACTTGATTTATAAATGTAATCAAAGGAAAATACGTGTATAGTATTATATTGGTTTAGTGTTGCATTGCTGAGGAATCGCAGACTTCTGTCACAGAAGTACTGAAAAAAGTGATAAAAAACACACAGAACAAAGATAAAAAGACTGTAAAAAGCATTTGCACTTCATAAAAATAAAAAATAAAAAAAATGAATAAGATGAGTTTAGGCATTTCTATTCTTTTTATTAATTGAAATCTGGCATATTTGACTGAAGTCAAGTTATCAAAAATCCAGCGCATTTGAAACAAACTTTAAAAATTTGAACTTTTTTCGATACTGCTTGGAAAACAAACTATAAATGAATTAGAAACACCCAAGGCACCAAATCACGCATACTACTCGTAAAACGAACCATCACTGCTTCTTTCAAGTCAGAAAAACATTTTGACTTCAACCGATGTTAAAGTGGCCTTGTCCAAATCTTGGGAAAAATTCTTTACGATATCAGTTTATAAGCAAATCACAATGGGAAAACCGAAAGTCTGCGATATATTACCCTGTATTCGTAGTTCCTCCTGTAAAATTGATCTTGATGTTAGAAAACTTAACCCAAAAATGTATGCGTTTAACGTGCTTTAAACTTAACCATAAATTAAGTGGGGTTGAAGGAGCTGAACAATTTAATTCTGTTAGTTTTTATAAATTTTTGCAATTATTTGTTTTATTTTCACAGACAATCGAATAAACAATGACAACATCACAATATTGTAGCCATAGCAAAACAAGATTTTGGCACAAGTAGTAGCAGCAAAAACGAACTTTATATTATGTATCAAGTCAAGAAATTAAAAACCAATAGCAATCGGCATAGGTGGGCACAAGTCCGTTAATCGTTAATCCGTTATTAACGAAGCTAACTTTTTCATTAACTCGTTAATCCGTTAAAAAGTTGTTTCATGTTAGCGGACTAAATTAACTTCCGTTAAGTTCTGTTAACGGACTAAAGTAACTTCCGTTAAGTGCTGTTAACTTCCGTTAAGGTTTTTATCGTTAATATCTTGCACCATTCATTCATCGTACCGATACAAACCAGTTTGCACTGGTAGCACTTATTCGTATTAGCACGAGTTTTTTGGAAGAAAGCAAAGAAAGTAGATTCTTTTTGAGGCAAATAATAAGCTGCAGCCTCAAAGTTACAACAATTATCGCTGTTTGCGATTTCCAAAGATTTTTCGATCGCAGCTTCGCCAGAGCATTTGAACTTATTTTTAACCTGAAATTGTATTAGACTGTAAAATGTAACTTCCAAAACACAAAAAGACCACCACAGCAAAAAATATTTCCTTACAATCAGCTCAACAGCGTCAATACGTGTTCTAGAAGCAAGTGAAAAAAAGGAAATGTAAATTACACGCAAAATGTTAACGAATTAACGGACTTTATTAACTTCCGTTAATTAAAGCTGAAAATAACGGATTAACGTTAACGGAGGTGTGAAGTTTGTTAACGGACTAGTGGTTAACGAAGCTAACGTTTTGCATTAACTTGCCCACCTATGGCTATCGGTATTTTGTACGGCTGCTACACCTGAAAGAAATTTAGTCCTTTAAAATCCCTTTTTTAATTATGTCATCCAAACAGGCGCGTAGCCAGGATTTGAAAAAGGGGGGGGGGGGGGGGCTTTTTTGAAAAAGTGAGACAACTGCAAGCGACCTTGACTCGAATTTTCATTGTTCTTGAATCAGAATCACACGGTTTATTCGAAATTGAGACGGATTTTTTGGCCAAAATC